>CALNVZ010000674.1:759731-783589 GCA_940671915.1 Paracentrotus lividus | reverse complement strand
ATCGAATAAAATCGATTTGAATATCATTCAATGTTACTGCATCCCTTTAACTTGAGTTGTAGCCAAAATAATTTAGACTAAATGAACGCTGTTCCATAACAACTCTATGTGCCTCCATCCAGGAAGCGACTGAACCATGTTGCCATCTCTGTTTGTTTTTTTTTCAAGAAGGCACAACTAATCTGACTCTAAAAATACAGATTAGGCATCTGCTCAAACACACTGGAAGTTACAGTAAAAATTTTAACAAAGAAATGTTCTGATGAACCATTCTTTCTTGTCAACCGTGATTCATACAGGTATGCCAGTCTGTATTTCTGCTGTGCCATTGAAGAGAACGACAATGAACTCTTGACCCTAGAGATCATTCATAGATATGTGGAGCTTCTGGATAAATACTTTGGTAGTGTGAGTATGAATAGTACTGTATATCTTCAAAGAAATAATGATGTATATTTTACCCAGTGTAGCCACTTTAGTTCTCTGGGCTTAAATTACTTGAAGGACATGGAGGCCATGGTCTCAGATGCTCCACTTACTGGCCTTAGTGCCCCTTTTAACAATCCCTTCTTAGCCTTGAAGATTTTGGTGCCCTTTCTAGAAATTTGCATTGTACTGGACTCAAGAAAAAGTGCCCTAAAAATGGCCTTGTCCTGAAACTTACAAAGTTTAATTAAAGGACTTAGTTCTGAGAACTGGTAAACCAGTGGCTCTGCACAACTTCACCCCAAATGCCTTTGCTCGAAAGCAGCTATAGCTATCATTTATGTAAGACTTTTTCTCATGAAAGGTTCCCATCACTGATGTGTCCAATTGATCAGGCCCTTATCAAGCCAATTTTGATTGACACCACTCTGGCTTCTGTAAAATTATTTTTTTATTTATTCAAATGCCGTTTAAGTGAGATTGACGCTGATCATTTTACCAAGGTTATCAGACCATGTCCCAAAAATGTTTGATCGAGCCCGAGAGGACATCCTCGGTGGGAACCTAAAGTTAGCAGGAATACAAACTCACCTGAATTAACAGAAATCAGAGGGACCAACAGGCAATCAAGTGTTTGTAATAACCAAGAAAAAAAAAAAAAAAAAATTTTTCATCCTCTCTCTTTCTGTACTTTCTTCCTCTTTTTCTCTTTTATTACAGGTATGTGAACTAGATATCATATTCAACTTTGAGAAGGCCTACTTCATGTTAGATGAACTCATGCTTGGTGGTGAAATTCAAGAGACGAGTAAAAAGAATGTCCTGAAAGCGATTCAAGCTCAAGATCTATTATCAGAGGTATGTAAACCTTCCTCTTCTGTTTTGCTGATATTTCATTGCTCTTTCATATATTTTAACCTCATCTTTATTCTTTTCAAAGCCTTACTAGTGGTCCGTAACACGAAGGTTTGCAATCAATCAAAATAGGGCATCGACCAATCACAATCCCTGTTGCATGAGCCTTTTATTGAAATGACTGGCCATTGCCCAAACAAAATTGTCCTTTCAATTTGCAATTGATTGCAAACCTTGGAGGTACGGAGCCCAGATATTATTATTTATTCTGCCAAGAAAAAAACACTACCAGTTATTATTATTATTATTTATATGGCATAGAAAAAACAAACAAACATTACAGTTCATTAGAAACAATACAAAATGAGACATTATCCATTGGAACACCAGGGACAGAACAAGTTAACTTTATACACAACTCCTTCTGTCCTAATTTCAATGGATGATTGATGGTTTTCTTTTAAAACACTTTTGTGTCAATGTTTACATGTATGATAGAAATCAAAGCTAATTTACCTCAGGTTGTTTAGTTACGTAGGCATGGCATAATTATTTGTAGTTCGGGAGATTATTTAGTTGTAGTTGGGAGTATTCTTGCTGGATCATATTTTGAATTTGATCAATATTTCATGCATGTAGGTAGCCTTAGTGTAAAGCAAATTAGTGATTGAAATCAGTGTCATACATGTATATGTAATAAAACAATCCATAATTTTAGACCAAGTATCTTGAATTTATATTGCAAAATTAAATTGAGCTGCGTGCGTTTGAAATTACATATCTTAGGGGGTCTTTAGTGAATATTAGTGGAGATGGTTGGGGAGGGAGGGGGGGGGGGAGAGTGGTGGAGGGAGGGGGGGGCGGTGGCACCTATATGCACTTAAAACCTGCTAATGTTAGTGGTTGAGCCATGGGGAGCTGCTTCATTCAACATGCATTTCAAGTGGGCTTCATTGTGAGTTATTTGATATTCATTGGGTTAGCAGGTGCAGTCATACCATACAGTATCGCCTACATCTCTTTATTTTGGCCAGACCCCCCCAAAAAAAACTATAATTTTTGTACGTACTTTGTTAAAAAAAATAAAAAATAAAGCAAAGAAAAGGTGTAAGGTAGAGAATTTTGGCTGTGAATTGTTTGCTGCATAAACAAACATAACAAATATCTATCTGAACTATGCAGGGTTAAGGGGGTGTATTCAAGTCACCAAACAATAATAGTTAAACTGACAGTGCGATGTTGATAATGATAAATGATACAGATGATAGACATTATGGAATATGTTAAATGAGGATGAGGATTATGATAATGATGGTGATGGTGGTGATAATGATGATGGGTGATAATGATGATAATAATGATGATGATAATGGTCTCGATGATAATGATGATGATGATGATGATGATAATGGTAGTGATAATGATGATGATGATAATGGTAGTGATAATGATAATGATGATAGTGATTATTATGACAGTGGTGCTGATAATGATGATGGTGATGATAATGATGGAGATAAAGATGATAGTGATGATGATGATGGTCATGATGATGGCGTTAATTGTAATTGTGATGGTGATGATACAATGATGCTGATTATATTGATGATTAATGATGATGGTGATAGTGATGATGGTGGGAATGATGTTGATAATAAATGATGACAATGGATGAGGATGGTGAGGATCATGATATTAATGTTGAAGGTTGTAGCACTTGATTTTTTTTTTTTTATGAAATAGTTTGGATAACTAAAAATATCTCTGAGCAGTTAAAATAACACTACATATGCATTGTCGTTGTTAAAAGCTTAATATTATTATTATTATTATTATTATTGTGTTCTAGGTATAAAAAAAGATGTTTTGTTAATTTTTCTTTTTGTTTTAGCTTATATTTATTCATTCTCAAAATTGTTTGATTGAAAAGTGTGCTGTGATATGCCATGGATTAAAAAGCCTGAATTTCTTTAAAAACACAGCTGGAACTTAAAGGGAGAACTGATATTGTCATAACAGACGATCAATTGAACGAGGTACCCACGAAAAAGAGTTGTATGTTCCTTTTCAGTTTGGTTAGCAGCTTAAAAGGCCTCATCAATCTATGAGCCTTTCTGTGTGTGCTACTAACAAACTTCGCAACATTCTGCTTCTAGAGTTGAGAAGAAAAAATTAAAAGCTTATCATGTCAACATGTATTAGCACTGAATATCAGTTCCTAAGCTACGTGTAATGGGCACATTTGGACAGCAGTAATCGGAGAGCTCAGTGTTCAGTAGGTACCATAGACTTGTACTTAATCTGTAGATTAGACTGCTAAAATGCTAAAAGCAGTAAGTACTGCAACTTAACATGTAATGGTAGGTACACATGTGTAAGTATGTACACAAATACTCTCCCCCGCCGCTCATAATCTTATCCACTTTAAAAAAAAAAAAAAAAATAGAAAATCAACTAGTGTAGATCCTTTGCTGAACCCTAAATGTAGCTACGATACTTGTCTGAAGAAAATGTAGGTGTCCTTCTATTTCTAAAGTTGTGATCTTTAATATTGATTTATGATGAAAGGTCAATTTACATACTGTTACATACATGTACACGTACAATGTACATGTATGCATTTTGTTAATTGTTAAAGGAATACATAATTTAGAGATCCATTGATTTGCCACTAACATGAAAATACTTCTGTCAAACCCGCAAGACCCAGTCAAGAAGTCACTCACAAGTCGTACAATTTGTCTGTTTGTACATTTAGATAAGATGAAGGTAGTTTGGCCATATTTTGGCCTAAATCGAATGGTGATTAATGCCACATCACTTGATCAAACTAAGCAAAACATATTATTCATGATATAATAAAAATTATGGGGGATTTTTTTAATAGCATTGTTGACTCATTGACACATTCCATATATATTCAATATTATATAATATGAATCATTTTTAAGCTACATGTATACCGATACATTTAATGAACCAATTTCACAACACAAACTTTAGCCCCTGCCCCCTAAAAAAAAATAAATAAATAAATAAATAAAGTAAAAGCAAATAACCATCAAACAAACTTTACAAAATAGTGACTTTTTTTTGCCTGTGTACACTGTGCATTAATGTAGATCTCTCCTTTTTTATTTTGGGTGGGTGGGGGGGGGGGGGGGGGGGGGGGGAGGCTTAATTTTTATAAAGTTTTTAGGTGCAATACATCATCATTCATCAAGCTTGGCGTGATTCTGCTAACTCATCATGTACTAATATAACAATCCTTTTCTCCATCTCTCTTGCAACAATATGTGTAGCCCGATTTTTATGAGGTTAACTGATCAAAGGAGCTACATTCAAGTATACAGCAAGTAAGAACATTCATGACGAGATATAATAATCATTTCAATCATTTCTTCACTCTTTCTTCGTTTTTCCAAAGCCCCTTTCTTACTGCCATTATCCAGAATCACCTTGGAGAATGTCAATTGTGACAAACCTCACTTTTTGTTTTTTCTTTCATTCTTAAATGGCTATTTTTTTTTCTAATTTTTTTTTTTACATAAAATTATTTAAAGAATAAGTAAATTGCAGGGGCTCATTGAAGGTCTACAAGGCATGTTTAAAGAAAATCTAGTATAGTGGGAGAGGTGAAGAAATATAAAAGACATTTTCTAAAAGTGATTTGGATGGGTTGCTAACAGTTCAGAGCAGCATTAGTTTGTGTTGTGAGGTTTTGGAATCGCCAAAATGATAAGAAATTATTACCCAATTCTACTTTGAGTCGCATGCACTTACACAGTACAGGAATGCATGTGTGGGGCAACACAAAATGTTCGGGACCCAAACATGTAGCTGTTTGGGTATATTTTGCGGTCATATTATGACTGTAAGGGCAATTGAAGAGCTATCCTTTGTTGTTGAGCTTTTTATCATGATATTCTTCCCAAATAGCATGAAAATAACAGAAAATCTCACAATAATTTTCTTCATCTTTCCCATACCTTCCCACTACACTAGATTCCCTTTAAGTGGTTCCAAATCAAAATCACCCTGGGTGCAATATTTTTGATATGGCCCTTTTCAAAATCTCACCCAGAACTCGCTTGGCCCTTAAATAGGGTGCTTTTATAAATAGACAAGCAATTGAGGTCTTCTGTTGTTCTGATGCAGTAAGATAGGGGCTTGACAGAACTCAGATTGTGCGGTGTCATTTCATTTTTTTGTTGTAAAATGGTTTTAACCATGGTTGTTTTTTATCTCAAGGTGTTTTTTCTCTAAAGATTAATTCATAATTTCCTCTTTGCGTTCTCTTACATGTAGCAAGGAAAAGTTCTATTTCAGCAAGATTATTAATCAACTCGTAAATTTTGTACACTAGACAGCAATGTAAATCATACCTATTGTACTATTTATTCTATACATGTACATTTATCTCATTCATAATATATCTCCATATATATCATCACATATGTACATTTGTACAACATGTATACATCCATGTTATTAACTTTTCCATGTGCATGCATGCTTCTAACTTTACCAAGTGTCCAGGCAGGTTTAAATGAAGTGTGCTAGTGTATAAATTAATGTTTTAATTTGCCATGCCTGAAATATGGAGTGAAGAGATGGAAATAGCATTATTTCAAATTGCTTCATAATTTGTTTATTATCCTAAAAATATTGTGACTTTGTTTTAGTTTTTTTTTTTCATGGAGCCTTTCTCAAATTTTATACTATGGTCCAAGGAAAAATTTCAATACAGATTACTTTATGCTTGTGATTGAAGAAGGCATAATTTAGTAAAAATTATGATTCTATATTTTTTTTAACAGCCTGTATTTAAAGTCTACATTGATAAGCGGACCAATGAAAAAAAAGGTTCTTCAATAGCTGCATACTGGTGCAATTTGTTCATGAAATATTTAATTGTTGCCAGTGTGTCTCATCTTCTATTTTGTGTTACAAGTGCTCAGACTCTCTGTACGTTCATTTCATCATGATACTCAAAATATCTTTTATGTGTGGCCATTTTCTTACCTGTGTAGTTTGTAATGTAAGGCTACATGTAGATCTTTCTTTAATTATTTTTTACATGGCCTATGGGCCAATGACTTTGGCCGGTATTCTCGAAGGGAGACTAATGTTAGTAGGCCTTCTAAATATACCCTAGTTATTGTTTGAGACAATAGCACGGCCTAGTAACTTTACATGTATTCACCCTTCAAGAATACTGGCCTTAGATTTAAAAATGTTCCGTTTACGCCCAAATTGGCCTGGGGTATGCATATGATTTGAACAAGATTCATATAAACATTTGTAGTTTGCCGGGCATAGCAACAGTAAAAAATGCATGGAACCCTTCATACAAAAATAATTTCCTATTTTTGGGCCATTCCATGGCAAGTGGTCCTGAGCACCAAAAAATAAAATTGGCATATGAATGCCCAAATGTAGCTTTTTTATTAGATAAATACCCACAAAATCATATTCCAAAACTGATTTCGCATAATTATTACCGCTACCAAAAATATGTGTTTCAGAGTATCAAGTCTGTTACGGAGGGGAAATAATTTGAATTTAAAGAAAACACCACAATATGATTAATTTGACTACAATATTGATTCTTTTAACTTTTATTCATCAACATTTAGTTATTTTAATCAAATCCATATCATATTTTACCCTGACAAATGCAACTTTTCGAAAAAATTGGTAACAAAAAACCTCATTTTAAGATGTAACTTACGTAACGCAAAAACAACAAAAAGTTTTATTACTCAAAAATTACTTGAATATAATTTAATTATGGTACATTTCTAAAGCTAGTGTAGTAAGCTAAATATCATAGTGAAAAATCATAACATTTAAGTAATGTCTTCATAGGATAGTACCACTGCAAAAGTGTGTAACTTACGTAACGTTACGTAAGTTACACATCAAATTAAGTAAGTTACATCAGTGTACTCAGTGAAAAATTGTGTTAAACTTTCTGAAACTTTACAGAAAGACAAAAGTATATCAATTCAAGTGCATTATCATTCAAATTTTATAGCCAAAATGAAGCTAAAAAATTATTGAAATTTACAAAATTCCCACAAAATTATGTACATGTGGGACTACACTTGAATTTGATTGCTTATGATGCAAATATTTTTAAAACTAAAGAAGATAAAGCAATAAAATTTTCAGTTTTGGTTTCCTATGATGTCATTCTACAAAATTAATCATAAATTAAATCAAACAATTGGATAGTAGATATTTTTTCATTGATTTTTCAGACAGCGTAACTTACGTAACGCTCAGCTGTAACTTACGTAACGGCGATGATGGGCTCATATAAAAAATATGGGTGATTGGATTGTCCTAATTTCAACTGAAAATGTTAGCTGCATGTCTACCCTCTTGATTTCTGATAAAGTTTAGTCATGAAAGCTTAGCACTTCACAGAGTTTTCAAGTTTCCCAAAAAAGGTTGGGGATTCCATTTTCTCTGATGTAACTTACGTAACGCTCCTAAAATGCTCATTATTTTTTCTATTCAGGCCCAGTGAGCTGACTTTTGTTTCTTAAATTTGAGAGTCTATGGCAAGGATCTACCATGATAGGATTTAAACTTCCAATGCAGTTTATTAAGAGGAGGGCAGACCTTTTAAGTCAGTATTTTTCTCTGAAGTGTAACTTACGTAACGTGGAATGGCCCTTTTCCAGATAACTCTAAAAAATAAAATATTATGTAGGCTACCTGATATAACAACAATATAATACTGTATTTGCTGTTATTTTCGCGCCAATAATTTTTTGCGCTAAGCGGCCTCAAAACATGTTCACAGGTTCTCAAATTCGCGCTGCATGTTCATAAGCTCGCAATTGAACCCATTCAATACATGTTCATGCATAGGAAATCATGCCTATATATTCATGGGTTT
The DNA here is from genome assembly GCA_940671915.1 of Paracentrotus lividus. NCBI lineage: Eukaryota > Metazoa > Echinodermata > Echinoidea > Camarodonta > Echinidae > Paracentrotus > Paracentrotus lividus. The sequence goes on along the minus strand of CALNVZ010000674.1, from coordinate 775,395 downwards.
TTTAATTCGTGCCTGCCGCTCTTTGCGCAAAATCCGCAAAAATTAATGTACCGCTAATATTTCCACGAATACAGTAGTTGGATTCCGTAGAGCTGTAAATAGTTAAACTAGAAAACCAGTGAAATGGCATTATCCATTGTTATTTGTCTTTCCATTTTATACCTTTATCTTTAGATAAATTACCTGTTTAATATTTGTGCTTCTTCAATGATTTATCTTTCTCTCCATTTTTTTAAATGCATAACTGCATACAGTGTAGATAGTTACCCTCCAAATTCTTGTAGTTCAGCAAGCTTAGTAGTGTCAATGTCTTTGTGCCTTTACAGTGCATTTCAGAAAAAAGGTAATCCATTTTTAGAGGGCCCATATTCCAAGCTCATTTGTTTTTGCTGTTCATATGTTACATGTACATATAACTGAAAATTAACCTTCCCAAGGTACCTTTCTTGAATCATAAATGTAAAGCATAACTGAGTAAATTGCAAATGAAAATGACGATACAGAATCAATTTTTTCCAAGTTGTAAGGAAATGAAAGAAGACAGAGTGGATGCTTTCAAAGGAGTCACACATCACTGCACGCAATCCTATTCAATGCTCTGGGAAGCAGGATCAACACCGGGGATCAACATTCACTCAGTCTTCTTTCATTTCCTTAAAACTTGGAAAATATTGATTCTGTACCTTCATTTTCATTTGCAATGTACTATAAAGTTATGTTTTACATTTATGATTCAAGAAAGGTACCATTGGATAGGTGGAGAGTTAATTTTCAATTATATGTAACATACATGTTTGAATGGCAAAAACAAATGAACTTGGAATACATGTATGGGCCATCTAAAAATGGATTACCTTTTTTCTGTAACGCACTGTATACTACCAAATCCTAAAGGATATTAAGTGGGACACTGCCCCCTCCTTTGTGCGTGTTACCCCAACTTCATGTCTCTTTCGCTCGTGTAATTTTCTGTAGAAATTGAAAACTTGCTCCCGTGACATAACTTTAGCCATATATTGTATTTACCAGTCCCAAATCATATTAGATGTACAGTATATCTTACCGTTGTAAAAGCTTAAATACATGTAGGTTCATGTAGCCCCTTGCTGTTTAACCAAAATGTTACCATCACACTTGGGTCATATCTGTTTCAATTTCCTCTCTCTATCATTTGATGTTTTCCTTCTCCATACATTAAGTAGATATACATTAGCAGAAATAATAAAAAAATAAAATAAATGCTAACATTTTTTCTTTGTTCATGTACCCTTTTATTGTCTTCTTCCAGGGTTATTAAAGCCCTTAAAAAGGCCTTGTCATGTAATGCACTTTTGGGTTTTTTTTTTTTGTGGGGGGAGCACAGAGATACATACATGGTGCAAATGACTGAATTGGGAGAAGCGAATTGCCTTGTTATAACACATCTTGATGTTTCCATGGTTATGGTAGAACATATGTGTTGGAATCTTATTGACACCCCCCCCCTCCCTGATGGAAGTGTGCATTAGCCCTTGTTCACCCCACCCAGCCCCCTCCCTACTTGACCTGGATTGTGAGAAGAATTTTATACTATCAACGTTACAAAATCCCTCTTTGTTTTCTCCTATCTTTGTTGGAGTGTAGCCATTGCCCAAACTAGCCCCCCTCCCCCATGCTTGCCCCGCCCTGCCCCTCCTCCCAGCTAGCCCTGCCCAGCCTCCCCCTACGTACTCATTCCACCATCCTTCTGCTTGACCCGTGAGTGAGAAGATGCCATTCCACCAAACTGACACTCTCCCTTTGTTTTTATTAGTCTACTTTCGGGGGGTAAAAATAGAAATGAATCCGTGTATTAAGACAAGTGTACCCCAGTCCCCGTCAACCTAACCTCATTCTTAACCACATAGCTATTCCATCAAATTGACATCATCCCTCATTTTTTTCTTTTTAGAGGGTTATCCCTTTCCCTACCCAATGCTCTCGTCTCTCTGTGCATGTAGGTGTGTAGCCCCCAAACTAGCCCCTCCCCCTCTCCCTGGCTTGCCCAACCTTGCCAAGCCCTCTCCCTGCTTGACCAACTTAGCACTGTCATGAACCTATAACTTTCTGTCAAAAGTTATAGGTCCATGGTACTGTATAGTGACTAGAAGCCAATCCATCAAACTGACACACTCCCTCTTTGTTTCCTTTGTCTTTCTGTAGGAGTTGGAGGCGACCCGCAATGCCTTGGAAGAAATGGGTTTCCTGTAGCTCCTACTTCGACCTTCAAACTTTGACCTCCCCTTCTCCTCTCCACCTGCTTGCTCCGCTAGTAGCTGCATGTTCTGTGTAAATGACACCTAGTTGAAATGATTAAATAGAATAGGGTACCCAACATGTCTTACTACAGTCTACTCCCATTATAACGGGATGCTCTGAACCGAGACAGCCAACTGCCTCAACCTATTATACATTTAGTGATGAAAAAAATAGAGAACACCCTTCTTAATGATCGTTTCATTCATATCATTACTTATTACATGAATAAATGAAAACCGTTTGTATTTCAAATTATAAGACATGATATAATAATCGGTATCTTCGTTTCAGCTTTAAGTTAATATAATTTGAGGCAACCATGCTTGACAACCACGATTCATTTGGCTTCATAAAAAAGTTCGCAGTCTCCAATGGGTTTGGGCTTTTCACTGGGCACATGAACAATATGCAAATGATACAAGTATCAAATCCGAAAGTCATTTATGGTTGGAATCAACATTCGCAACTCGTTCACATGCCCCTGGGAAAACCTCTTTTATGAAGAAATCTTTTACTGAATAAAGAGTCCCTCATAATGAAAAACTATCATTGTATCTGTTATAAGGGGAGTAGACTGTTATTGAATTAGATTGTCCAGTCCATAAAAACTTCTTTGTAGAAAGTGGGGCTTGATGAGCTTATGCTTTGTTATATGATGTTGTGATCTACATGTATATTGTGAAATATCTTGGATTGGCCCTCAAAACAGAGTACTAAATAACCTCTTTATATTTGGAGACGTAGGCCACTTTAGTTAGGAGGGATAGTAACATCTAGAGTTGTAATTGTTGCTGTTAAAAATGTGCTTAGCCCAGCTCTAATCTAAATTAATTCTTCCCTCTAATTTGCTTCAAATGTGATGCTGTCTGTATAAATGGAAACCCCCCTCCCCTCTCTTGCAAGAAAAATATACTCTGACATCTGATAAAGATATTTTTAAATCATTGATGAATAGTTATTGGATGAAAATCCTCAATTGGTATGATACATGTACTTCAGACATGAAAAATAAGACTTTTTGAATGGTGAATAGTAGTTATTAAAATAATATTTTCAGTTTCTCATCTCTTTATACTTGATACTACTTCGATGTTACAGTGTCATAATTAAACTTTTTTATATCAACAGACCGCAAGAGTAAAAAACATGATCACTCACATTCTTGTAATTTTAAATGTCCTTTTCATCCACTGTTTCGCAAGACGCCAAAGATTGAGGAAATTGCCTCTCGATAGAGAAATAATTTACAGTCCACCCCTATTGAAAAGATATGCTTAGGACCTACATGTAATATTAAACGGTAGACACCCACACACATGTATTTGCACATGTTTGAAATTTGGAGTGCCTCATTATTATACATCTGTAGTTGCATAACGGGGGTGGGCTCTATCACTAAACATGTACAGTGTTTGTTCTACATTTCCAGGTTTTCATTTTTTTAAATTGCAGGAGCGCTATAAATTATCCTCCTTAAAGGCTTGAGGAGAGTTGTGAGGAGAGTTACTCCATAGGGTAACTGATTAAATTAGTAATTTAAGGAGAGCTAACTATTGCTCTCCTAAGAATTGTTTAGGAGAGCTTAAGGAGAGGGAGAGCAATCGCTCTCCTAAAATTGAAGGCCTGCATTTCTGTAAGATTTGTCTTTCATTCATTATTGGCTACAATGTCAGTGTCAAAGGTGCATATATATTATATGAATAATTATTGTGACATAATTTATCAATTATAAAATTAGTTTTCTATTGCTAAGTGTAAATAGATACATAATGGAATTATGGATAGTACTATTCAAATCTAAGCATTCTTTATTATCAAGTTTTGATAATCATTTGTATGCATTACACTTTTTTTTTGTTATTTAGTATAGGAATAATGCATTCCGCGGAGTTGTTTAGCGAGTATGCAGTGCACGAGTGGTTTCTTCTGAGCATGCGCACTCCACACGAGCCGGAGGCGAGTGTGGAGTGTGCATGCGAAGAAGAAACCTCGAGTGCACTGCATATCGCTGAACAACGACGGGAAAATGCGTTATTCCTTTTATAAGATGGCTAAGTAATTTCGAACGCGAGGTCAATATGACGAGAAAGAAATAATGAAATAAAAAATTAAGTCTAAATCAAATATCAAAGATTTTGAAATTGTACTTACCGTTAAAATGGTCTCCGAGATTAAGCGCTTGTTTATATTCCTTGACCTTGTTTATATTCCTTGTTTATATTCCTTGTTTATATTCCTGTTATATTCCTTCTCTTTTGCGATCACCACAAATTAAACGTTCAAAATCCAACATGAAAATGTTTCAAGTCTAAAGAATTCAACATATTTACAGCTATTTACAGCAGACTGCTTAGTCTAGTTGTTGATAGTCATGTTACATCCGTGGAAGTGGAAAACATTTCCACTCCCCGAACGAACTTGACTGGTGTCCCTCCTGACAGTGACCGACGATCTCGACTGGGTAAGAACGATGTTATCCTGCCGGTACTCGTACTCGGAGTCGTGGTCATAGCCATATGCTACAGTTTCTTGACTATTCGTTGTCGTTGCTAGTATGGCACTGGATCTGGTGGGGCATTCCGCAATGGCTGTGGACGTAGATTCCTGGTCGCCCAGCTCCTGCTTCTTATCCTGGTTGACATCCGAGTATAGGCAAGTGGCCAATGATTCAGACATTTTTTTTCAGTTTTGTTTGGCTTGTTTTGGAATAGTGCTGCAGCGAATCTGCCGATTTGTGCCCGCTGACACTCTGGATATCGCGAGCCTCGTACCCACAGGCATCGAGTGTTGTGATGCTCGTTGCCCTGAGACAGTGATTGGTGTACGTTCGCTTGCATCCGGCCTTTTGTGACAGATTTTTCAGTTTGTTGCCAATTGTGTTAATGCCTAATGGGGCATTGTCGAACCAAGGGAAATCTTGTGCCAGCGCCTCCTTCGAAACATCTTTTGGCCTTTGCCACATCCAAGGGTTTTGGGGGTTCAACTTCGCTACATATTTCTCAAATGTAGCTACCGGACACCTTTCACCCAGTTCAGGCATTTCAAACATCAAGCCAGCATCGGCTTCTTGGATGACATTTTCGCGGTTGTTTTTTGTTAGAAAGTCTCTCATTTGTACGTATTTCCGTTCGGAATCGTCTGCTTTGATGGTAAAGTCTTCAGCTTTCATACCACGAATGTTCTCCTGTCCTCGATTACAGTAAAAGGTGAGAACGTCCAAGAAAACCTTGTCCTGGAGGCCTCCGGGGGTGGAGAGGTCTAGTGACTCTTGTATCTTGCTCATGTCGTCTGACGAAATCACGGGTTTGTGTACAACGGATCCTTTGCCTTCTTTCTTTGCCTTCACTTTCACTGCTTTGAAGACGCGGTTTGCTTGGGGAAACTTGCTGCTATCACCAATATCTATTCCATAGTTCTCGACAAAGTATCTCTGCACACCGAACCTAATGTTTTGTAGTGACCTCGTTTTGTATGATTCTCCATTGTCCTTCCTTATTCCCGAGTACAATTTGGTCAAAAACTTGTCCAAATCTTTGGTATCCTTCGCGATTTCTTCCAAATCAGTTCCAGTGAATTTGGCAAAGTCCAAGAGTTTACATTTCGCGAATTTTAACACCTTCTTTTTTCTTTTGCTGTCCATGTCGTTGACCAGTTGGTCAATCTCTTCATCTGTTATAACTTGGAAGGAGACGAGAAAGTCCCCCTCCTGATCCTTTGTTGACGCCATAATCTCAAGGTTTCCGAATGTTGTGATTTCGATTTTCGTCCCTAAAAAAAAAACTTGGCTAGCTAGCTCGGGCCCCTGGGGATCCGGGATCGATTAATTTATGGTCATAAATTCAGTTTCTTTTTCAACATGATCTGGTGGATCAGGACGGCTAGCTAAGGTGATTTTTTCATTGTACGTGACCTCATTGAGCATAAGCTATGTTACTAATCGAAATCTCAACTTTTGAGACATTGCGCATGCGCCAAAACCGTGCATTAGACAATTTGGGTGCGCAAAAATCCCATGGGCGTGCAGGGATAGACACTTTTCGCGAATGATCACGTGGTACGCTTTGACCAATCAGCAAGCTGGAAATTACTTAGCCATCTTATAAAAGGGAATAATCGTTTCGGTCTGTGTTTGTAAAATTAGCGATGTTGGTTATTCATTCATTATTTGTATACCTTGGAATCACATTCTTTGTATTTTGAAGTTGTAACAGAACAACTTTAAAATTATATGGCATTATTATGTGATTAAGGAAAAAAATTCATACTTCTCAATCTTGCAATTTTATGCATGAATTAAAAGGTGTTGTTCTCAATGTAAATGTTTTTAGTTTTTATAAACTTAAAAATTGATTTGCAATAAAACCTCAAACTCAAAATGTGGCTATAAAAAATGCTTAGAATCACTGTGAGGTTCACAGCTCTCACAAAGGGGCCTATGTTTTACATTTCAAAATATTTTTCAGAAGCATAATTTTAAATGAGTTCTGGGCCCGTATTCCATAAACTATACTTAAGCAATTTGTCTTTAGTCTATGTATTTTTCTAAGATTTTGTCCAAGAAAAAAAATTCTTAGCCTTTATACTAAACATGTTAAGCACTTTGTCTGAGGTCAGAAAGTATCAAGCAAAATTCTGAATTTTATTAATATCATCATTTTTAATTTTTGTGGTCTCAAATGAGCTTGCCATATAATCAACATTAAAATTAAGCCACTAGGTAGTAGGCTTAAAGTTAGAATAAAATTATCATTTGTTATGTACGATTTGAAGGCGCAATTCCATTTAAGACTTTTGACTTAGCAAAAATCTAAGAATTTATGCTTCACTACCAAAAATGGGCTTGGACAGAATTCTTAGTAAGGCGTATTTATGGAATACGCATTTTAAAGATAAGCAAAAATACTTAAATTTCATGCTTTTATGGAATACGGGCCCAGATCTATGGAAGTTACATTACATGTACAGTGTATATTGCAAAATGTCTACTACATGAAGGTCCTAGATGTGAATAATGGTGTCATGTTAGCCAGTCAATATTTTAATTACTTCATATACCCCCCCCCCATGCAAATTACATTTCTAAGTTTAGATTGGTATAAGTACTGGTATTAATTAGATTAGAAGTATATTTTGATTTTCCAAATATATTTGCAATCACTTGTATGTACATGTATGTTGCAGGCTATTGATGCAGCAAGAAAAAATAACATGGCGATCCTACAAATAGATAAAAACTATTAGTAATAAATTTTGCATATCAAGGAATATATATAAAAATTACATTTATCTGTGCCTTCAATAGGACACAATTTCACATTGCCTTTAGCATTAAATATAATGGCACAAAATGTATTGTAGAATTCTAGATTTGTTTATCATTGAAGCTTGTCCTCTTCACATCCATTGTCAATTATGCAGTGGTGATGATGGGGGTGATTACATGACAATGACGGTGATGGTAATGGTATAAGGATGCTGCCTATGGTGGATGTGATAGGGTAAAAGTTGATGATGGTAATGATGATTTTAAGGGTAATAATGGTGGTGGTGATGGGGATGATGGTGGTGGTGGTGATGGTGGTGATTACATGACAGCGATGGTCATGGTAATAGTATTAGGATGGTGACGATGGTGGATGTGATAGGGTAAAAGTTGATGATGGTAATGATGATTTTAAGGGTAATAATGGTGGTGGTGATGGTGATGATGGTGGTGGTGGTGATGGTGATGGTGGTGGTGTTGTTGGTGGTGATTATGATGATGATGCTGGTGCATGATGATGTTGCTGACGAAGATGGTGCATTATGATGATAATGATGATCAATGATGTTGGCGGTGCGTGTTAATGGTATAATAATGATGACGATGGTGGTTGTGATATATACAGTGCGTCCCAAAAAGAACTATACACTTTTGAAATGGCTGCCAAATAAAAAATATATGATTTTAGGTAATGAAATTTACATGTTTTGAAAGCTCATTATCCCAACTTTCATATGACACCAAAAATTCTAAAAATAAGTCATGCACGAATGAGCAGCGTTCACTTTTGTAAAGGGTATGAAAATTAGGGTGCGCAGGAATTGCCCTACCAATTTGTATGAGGAAAGTCATTTGGAGCTAAATGAATTGAGGATGATATGCAAAATTACTGATAAATTATGATGAGTTGGGATTTACTAAGTGAAATTTGTGGAATTAGGGATTACAATTTCATGCATGAGTGAACAGGAATACATATTTCCTATTGTTACATTGTAACTTCCCAAGGTATATTTAGTGAGGTGCTTCAGTGGTGTGTTTAATCTCTCTCTTTCTTCCTTTTCTTTCATCTCTCTTTCTCTCTCTCTGTCTTCCTCCCTCTCTCTTCTTTCTTTCTCTCTCTGTCTCCCTCCCTCTCTATCTATCTCTTCTTTTTTTTTGCATGGGTGTGTTTTGACCATTTTCATATCAATGTGGTTCCTTTACTTTCCAATATCCGACTACCTCCCGCATCCCGGTCTACTCACATTTACCCAAAATTGGGAATGGTTGATGACAATCTATCAAATCAATAGTCACATAATTAGACAATCAGCACCCAGCTAGCCAATCACTTAATCAACATGGTACCAGTCTCCAAATGTTTCACTAATCAATCAGCCATTACATCATCTTCATACAGGTTATTTAAAGAGTGATCAAAAATCTTACCCAGCATCTCATCGGTTTTCTGCACCCATCCTGACTACCACTTAACACACCACTGAAATAAACTTGTAAAGTTACAATGCTATAATAGGAATACATTCTGTTCACTCATGCATGAAATTGTAATCCCCGAATCCACAAATTTCACTTAGCAAACCCCAACTCATCATATTGATCAGTAATTCTGCATATCATCCTCAATAGGTGGATTCACACCTGCCGATCTGGGAAAAGTTCCCCGTAATCTCTGATCGGGTATTCTTACCCGATAAAAAACTAGCGTAATTTTGCAAGTGTGAAACCAAATTACGCGTATATTCCCGAAGATAATTCCGTAAATTAGTAGGTACTTTCGTCGAACTACGCGTAGTTTCGCCAAGGTCGTGGGAATCTTTGTAGTGTGAACATAAATTACGGGAACTTTCTATTCCCCCTTTCTTTTTCTTTATTGTTATTTCTTTGTTTTTCCTTCTTTCTTCTCGTTCCTTTGTATTCCTTTGTTTTTCCTTCTTTCCCCGCTTTTCTTATGTATTTCCTTGTTTTCCTACTTTTGCTCTTTCCTTGTATTTCTTTGTTTTCATTTTTTCTTCTCTTTTCTTAATGTTTTTCTTGTTTTCTTCTTTTCTTCTCTTCCTTATGTATTTCTTTGTTTTCCTTCTTTGGTCTCTTTCCTTATGTATTTCTTTGTTTTCCTTCTTCCCCGCTTTTCTTATGTATTTCTTGTTGTTTTCTTCTTCTTTTCTTCCTTCTCTTCCAATTATGTTCTTTGTTTTTTTTCTTTCCCCCTTTTTCTTATGTATTTCTTTGTTTCCTTCTTTCCCGCCGTTCCCACTTTTCTTATGTATTTCTTTGTTTTTTCTATTCTTCCCTTGTTTTATAACTTTGGGTATTCTTCCCCGAAAAAGACGGTTCGGGCCAGGTGTGAACATGCAAAACAAATTAACGCGTAATTGTGGTTGGAAAAGTTCCGTAATTTGCGGGTATTTTTCCCGAATCGGGCAGGTGTGAATCCACTAATGCCATAAGCTCCAAAATGACTTTCCTTTCCATACAAATTGGTAGGCCAATTCCTGCCGCACCCTAATTTCCATACTCTTTACAAAAGTGAAACGCTCCTCATTTCATGCATGACTTATTCTCGGAACTTTTTTGGTGTCAATATGAAAGTTTGATAATGAGCTTCCCCATACATGTAAATTTCATTACCTAAAATCATATATTTTTTATTTGGCAGCCATTTCAAAAGTGTATAGTTCTTTTTGGGACGCCCTGTAGAAAGGTTAATATAATTAGTACAGTACGAGACTGAAATATATTGTATTATTGTGATGGTGGTGTTGTTGGTTATGATGATTATGAGGATGGTTGTGATGTTGATGGTGATGATGATGGTGGTGGTGATGATGATGGTGGTGGTGGTGATGATGATGATGGTAGTGGTGGGGATGATGATGATGATGATTCTAAGGGTAATGATGGTGGAGACGATTGGGTTAATAGTGATGATGATGATGATTGTTATGACGATGATGGTGTTGGCTGTGATGATGATTATTTAGATATGAGAGTAATGGTGATATTGAATTATCAGATAAGGAAGAAAGAGGGGTAAATTGCTAATTGGTTTTAACTCTTATCAGCTCTGGGATGGGTGTCAAATTGCAAGCGTAAACCCCCTTTCTTCAAAGAGCAAACATATTCACCACAGTTATTATCAAATTGCTAGGAATATTTATCAAATATTCTAAATTAATTGTCCCCGCCGAACGAGTTCGAGCAGGGGACTATGAAACGGGCTCCGTACGTGTGTATGTGTGTGTGTGTGTCCGTCCATCCGTCCGTCTGTCCGTCCGTCGGTGCGTCCGTATGTGATCAAAATCTTCAATTTGCTACTCCTTCGCCATTTTTCATCCGATTTCGATTCCGTTTGCTTTATATGATAGCACTAGGTGATGGCTACCAAACTTCTTCACAGAATTTTGACCTTTGACCTTTGACCCTGATTTTTGACCTATATTGTTAATTGGCTACAAAATGCTACTCCTTCGCCATTTTTCATCCGATTTGGATTCTGTTTGCTTTATATGATAGCACTAGGTGAGGGCTACAAAACTTGTTCACGGAATTTTGACTTTTGACCCCTTTGACCTTTGACCTTCATTTTTGACCTATATTGTTAATTGGCTACAAAATGCTACTCCTTCGCCATTTTTCATCCGATTTCGAATCCATTTGCTTTATATGATAGCACTAGGTGAGGGCTACAAAACGTCTTCTCAGAATTTTGACTTTTGACCCCTTTGACCTTTGACCTTGATTTATACTTATATTGTACATTGGCTACAAAACTGCTAACTGTCCTACTGGCCTTCAACTGCACCATTTTTCTTACCGATTGTCCGCAATGCCGTTTGCTTTATTGTGATAGCAACTAGGTGGGCTACAACTGCATTATCCCAAAGAGAGTTTTGACTTGAACCGTTGGTAACCATTGATTTTTGACAACTTATAATTGTTAATTGGCTACAAAATGGCTACTCCTGCGGGCCATTTCAATGCGCGATTTTCGATTCTCGTTTGACCTTTATGTGATACACTAGGTGAGGAACTAACAAACTTCTGTCCAGAATCTTTGACTACTTTGACGGTCTTGATTACCTTGAGATGATTATTTGACGGTCGCCTTTGTATAATTTGAGCGTACAAAATTGCCTAACTCCGTTGCGGAGCAGGAGTGTTGGTCGATCCGATTTCGGATCTGTTTGCTTATAATGTGATAGCACTAAGGCTGAGGAATACAAAACTAGTCAATTCCACAGAAGATGGTTTGACGTTGTGACGCGACCTTCTGACCTTACTGGCACCTTGATGTCAGGGAGACTTTGACCTATATTGTAAGGCTAAGGTCTGGTAGTCTAGCAAAAGTGCTTACTGTTTTGTCGCCGGCATTTTTTTACCCGATTAGGCATATCGATTACTGTTCTTGCGCTTTATGTGATAGCACCTGATCGTTTGATATAGATGGGAAATTTTACGCAATTATCAAGTAAGGCGGAGGACATATAATATAACGGCCGACGGGCTGGTTAGCGCGGCAGTGTCAATTTACTAAGATCCAGCAGTGTGTTGAGTTTTTGGAATTAAAATAACAAATCATCATAGAAGTACAATAAGTAATAAGGGTTCGAACTGTGCAGCTGTCTTTGAACCTCCCCCCTAAAAAAAAAAAAATAAATAAATAATAAAAAAAAATAATAAATAAATAAATAAATAAATAAATAAATAAAATTTTAAAAAATGAATTAAAATATTTATGAAAGCTTATTTCTAAAAAATAATTTATTCTCTGCTTGGGCTTTCCTTTACTTTTAGCATCATCAGAATTATATCATTTTCAAAATAATGACTTCATGAAAAATACAAATATAAAAAAGCATTCATTTCATTGATTGATGTCATCAAGTTTTAAAACATGTATGCCATCTCATAAAATATTTTTGCATCTTTATTTTTTATTCTTTTTCTTACTCTCTGTGAGTAGCGTGTGTACGATCCAAGTGTAAGTTTCATAAAGATAATTTAACTTTTGTTTTCCTTATTTTTTTTTATTTTTTTTAAATATTTTGTTATATTTCATATTCATTCTATTCATGTAGCAGTTTTCATTCATTCCCCCTTTCTTCATTTTAAAGGGGAATCCGACCCAAGGAGAGAATCAACCTTACAGGAAAGAGGAAAATGAGATCGAGGAGCAATCTAAAAAAAGTTTCATCAAAATCGGTTATAAAATAAAAAAGTTATGGAAGTTTGAAAAGTCTAGTTGTTCCTTCTATGGGGATCCTCAAATTGGCATCATCGGCTTCAAAATGACCGATCTTATGGACAACTCTTTGTTTTGTACGTTTTGTACACAAATTTTCAGATTTTCCCCATTTTCTTTCGAAATATATCTTACCTCCTTCTGAGCTCAACAGTCATGTTGTGTGAAATATATTTTTCCATGACATATTTTGAGCTCAGAAGTAAAGAAGACATATTTCGAAAGAAAATGGGGAAAATCTGAAAATATGTGTACAAAACGAATGGAGAGTTGTCCTTAAGATCGGCCATTTTGAAGCCGATGATGCCAATTTGAGGATCCCCATAGAAGGAACAACTAGACTTTTCAAACTTCCATAACTCTCTTATTGTATAACCGATTTTGATGAAACTTTTTTAGGTTGCTCCTCTCATTTTCCTCTTTCCTGTAAGGTTGATTCTCTCCTTGGGTTGGATTCCCCTTTAATGGGTGATTGGTTTTTCTGGGGTCTGCTTATTTTCATCAAGTTCAGGTGCTTTAATTGCCTTCCTTCGACCTTTTTGCATGAAAAATTGGGATGAAATGCAAGTTATTTTTTTAGTCTTTTAGTAGGAAAACTTAATTAATGATTAAAACATTGTTTTTCAAGTAGGCCCTACAAAACACAATATAAAATATACATGTAGAAACATACAAATCATTTAATAAGGAAAAATGGACTTTGTAGAGAATATTAAACTTTTTTTGGTCAATAAAAGGACAGTTAAAAGAACGTAACTCAATGGACCAGGCTAAGAATTTGAACGAATATGGCGCCAGGGCAAAAAGAAAATGATGAAATTGAAGGAGCATTTTAACATGGTTTGGTAATAAACTATTAAAAATTACTGCACCTTCATATGAAAAACTGTGCTTTCCCATTTAAGTTTTTATTATTGGTAAACTGAAACTCCAATTCCTAAAAGAAAATCTTGAATTTGTAATTGAGAAATTTTCTCGAAACTAGTAAGGATGAATATACAAGTAATCATAAAATCAAACGAAAGTCATACTGAATCTAGTAAGGATGAATATACAAGTAATCATAAAATCAAACGAAAGTCATACTGAATCTATTTTTAAAAAATGAATTAACCCTAAAAGGCCTCCCAGGCGGAATCCGCCCCCTCCCCTCGACGTTTCGCGCAAGATCTCGGTAACGCATAAAGCTGTCGACACGCCGTTTCATGACTTTTTTCTTTCAAGTCTCGCGCAACTTTTAAGACCAAATTCCCGACGTCCGGGTACGCGGTTCTTAAGTTACGCAACATTTTGTACATGCTCGTCAGACCGAAAATTGCTCAAAACGTGATTTCGTGTACAAATCCAATACAAATGTATTTATTCATAAATGAATGATTATTTTTGCTTTTACTGCTTCAAATTAATTAGTTTTTGGTTCTTTGTGGTTGTGATAATGTTGCCGACAATTCTCATTGAAAAAACAATAAAAAACAAAAAGTCGAAAAACAAAGAAATACATAAGAAATTAAAAAAACAATGAAATACATAAGAAATGAAATTTGATACTGAATTTTTTTTTATATCCATTTCATCAGAATCTCACAAAGAGCTTATAAATGAAAAATTAGCAACTTTGGAGCATTATTTAATGAATTAGAGCGATGTGTAAATTTATGCATAAATTAGCATAATTAATTAATCCTAAAATTTTTCGGAACATTTGACCTATGCAATTTTGGAGATTACATCCTAGGGTGACGCTCGTTCATTCATGCGATGCTGCGGTCGACAGCGAGATCTCAGGGGGGGGGCGGAGAATGCAGCCCCCCCCCCAAGTGTGATGAGAAGGAGGCATCTATTGTTTATGAAACTTATGATATATTTTAATAATCAAATACGCGCCCCCTCCAGGTGCATTAAGATGACCAAAAAACCCCAGGCCTCTTAGGGTTAAGGGAATTTCAAACTTGACTCTTATTTTCCCCTCTTGATTAAAAGCCTGCAGTCCCTCTCAAATTGAAACCCTGTATCAGACCTCAAAATGTGCTGGAAAGTCATGACTGATACAAAAATCTGATTGGTTGAAAGTCATGACTGATACAAAAATCTGATTGGTTGAAAGTCATGACTGATACAAAAATCTGATTGGTTGAAAGTCATGACTGATACAAAAATCTGATTGGTTGAAAGTCATGACTGATACAAAAATCTGATTGGTTGAAAGTCATGACTGATACAAAAATCTGATTGGTTGAAAGTCATGACTGATACAAAAATCTGATTGGTTGAAAGTCATGACTGATACAAAAATCTGATTGGTTGAAAGTCAAGCTGCTTCTAACCTTCATTTTTTATGCAACATTCAGGGGCCGCAGAGCTTTTTTGAAAGTGGAGGGGCTGAGCTGAAAGTGGAGGGGGGGGGGAGGGGGCTGAACAGGCTAAAAATCATGAATTTATGGTCATTTTTGACGCCCCTGAGTTTGTCTTTGGTCTACAGCCCTGGTGTATTCCTTCATGTCCTTTGTGGGTTTTCTTTAATACAAGTCACTGATAATGAAAATATAATGGATGTATCAAAGAATGTAGCTTCATTGGTAGGTTTTTTTTTCTTTCTTTCTTTTTTTTTTTCTTTTTTTTCTTAAGAGTGTTTGCATGTAGGGTTGTATGGATACTAGCATGTCACATGGAGTCAACAAATTGCTTGCTTTATCTTTAAGGGAAATACGAATATTGAAACTATGGGAATGCTAGTTGTTGGTATTGTTTTGGGTTTTTTTTAAAAATATGAATATGATGATGAATGTACTTTTTGTCAAATAATCCAAACTTGTAATAATGCATGAATCAAACCTCTTCTTTGAAGGAAATGTATCCAGTTTGCTAGGGCTACTACA
>CALNVZ010000674.1:748629-759132 GCA_940671915.1 Paracentrotus lividus | reverse complement strand
ACAAACACTAACTATATTATTTACTCCGACCAATAACAAGCGCGTACTTACTTAATACTACTAACTACTATGATATCCCAGTACTACATGTTCTACTTCTCCTTACTACTTCCAACTACTAACATCAACTAGCGATCTAAAACTTGCTATACTACCACTCACTACTCCTCTACTACTACACTACTACTACTGCTAATACAACTCCTACTATACTCCACTACTACTACTGCTAATACTCACTACTACTCACTACTATATCTCTACTCACTACTCACCACCATTTACATACTTCAAACTAGCTACTTTACTCACTCCACTTCTACTTCCACTACTACTACACGCTACTACTCCACGCTCACTACTACCACTTTACTTCCACTACTACTACCGCTACTACTTCCACTACTACTTCCAGCTACTACTTCCACTACTACGCCACTAACTTCCTATACTTACTTACCACTCTACTTCTCACTAGCTCCACCACTTACTATCTTCCACTATACTACACTACTACAGCGTACTTTACTCAGTCACTATTACTCCACTACCTCTCACTACTACTACCACTTCTTTATTCTCACCACTCTAACTATACATACTGTCACTACCATTCTACTACTACCCTACTGAATTCACTATACTTCCACTACTACTTCACTACTTTACCTACCACTACGTACTGTCCACTAGCTACACCATACACTGTTCATTACTACTTCCACTACTATTTCCACTACTACTACCACTACTTACCACTACACTACTACTATACACTATGACTTACTACCTTATTACTACTATCAGTACTACTAGTTACCACGTTCTACTACAATTGGTATTATCGTACTACCGGTACTGCCACCACTTACCAACACCTCACCACCACTACTACTACTACTCCTTACCAATAAACAGTCTCTGACCACTTCCACTACCACAACCACCACCACCACAATTCACACTTACTACATACCACTACTATCTTGTTACGCTTACCTACTTCACACTGCTGTATCACTACTCATGCTAGTGTTTACTATTTGCACGATAATTGGATGGTTTTCCGTGTCTTTGTCTTCATGCTAGTAAAGGGAGATTAACAGATGTCTAGGAGCTTGCCCGAATGAGACAACAACGAACACCAACAAATCAATCAGGCGCCCGACCACATCGCGCCTATAATTATAGGACTTCTCAAAAATGAGTGACAGTTGACCTGATACTATATTTACGGTAACGTGTGAGTTTATATCCTAATTGTAACTTCTCCTCTCCTACGTCTCCGCGTTCGTGTCCATGTAAAACGAGTGAAATAAATTTTATATTTTTGCTTTCAGCAACTATCATTTATTCTCTGTGCGTAGTGTTAATTTGCAATAATGATGATATAACCTACATTTTTAATTATGGGACTTTTTTGACATGGATGTCAATGGGAGCCATGTACGCGCGTGGAGATCCCAGCCCCCCCCCCCGCGATTGTCCTGAAATTTTAGGCTTCAATGGTTTATAAATCAGTAAATTCAGTGTTTAAAATGGACATTCCATCAGTTTTAGGGATTGGTTTTTAAGTAACTTATCGCTGACCTTTAATGTTATCATGACTACTATCATATTCAGATGAGGGGATTTGTACTCTAAATAGTATTGTATTCAATGCAATGTGTAGATTTCAATATTTTAATCGGCTGAATGTATGCTT
Source organism: Paracentrotus lividus (assembly GCA_940671915.1). Taxonomy (NCBI): domain Eukaryota; kingdom Metazoa; phylum Echinodermata; class Echinoidea; order Camarodonta; family Echinidae; genus Paracentrotus; species Paracentrotus lividus. The sequence continues at coordinate 757,427 of CALNVZ010000674.1, read as the reverse complement.
TTGTTTGGACATATTATGTATTCATAAGGATGAGAAACTCATCTTTATTGTTAATTAATTCAATGTGTAGACTGTCAATGTTTATGAGTAAAATGTTTTATGTCAAACTTCTAAACAAATATTTACATAGCATTTAATATTCAGAGATCATGAGACCAATTTTTTTTTTTTTTTTTTTTTTTTTTTTTTTTTTTTTTTTTTTGCTTTATTTTGTTTAAAGAGTTAAAAACCAAAGTGTGAGTTAACACCGTTTTAATTCTGTGTATAAACAAAGGGGAATTCCAAGCTCACTTATTTTGGCAATCAATATCTAAACAAATGATTTCAAATCTTCTCAATTTTGTAATGATATACATTTCTTGCATCACAAATGCCACACACGACAGAGGAAAATAAAGGCGACAGATTCAAAATCCAGTATTTGTTAGTTTTAAGAAAATTATACAAGCTTGAACAAATGCTTTCACTGCAGTCATGTATTATTGATTAGTAATTTCTTATTTAGCAGTGCTATATCGGGAACCCTGTTATATCAGTTCTCGTTATAACACTGTATTTACCATCATCATTTGCAATCCACATGTTAAGTGTGACATCTGTGATGCAAGAAAGGTATTATTGCAAAGGTGATGGATTCTTTATTATATCACATATAAATTGCTGCAATATTTGAGCTTGGGACATGGCCCCTCTAAGAATGGCTAACCTCTATTTTGATACACACACTGTGTTTTCGGATGTGTCGTGTGTTCTGGCTTTAAGTCACAATTCCAACTTGATTTGTTTGTCTATTCATTTAAGGAAATATTGCCTATGAATATGTAGAATTAAGTAAAGAAAGAGTTCTGAGCCAGCGAAGTTGAATATATTCATATTAAAGCTGCGCTATACAAATTTATGTTATGTTATGTTGTCATGTACATGTAGATGTATGGTGTTGAATATTTTCATCTTATTTTGGGGCTGAAAGAGTAAGAATTTGAGAACAATCATAATGGTTGAGTGGAACTTATCTTTCTCAATACACTGCAAAAATGTTGGTGTTAAATATGCATGCAATGCCTGTGTTAAATTTGTGGTGTTAGATTTTGGAATCAGATTGCTATCTCTCTAACACCACTTGGTGTCAAGACAAATTCTGAAAAAGCACTTTGTTGAAATTTTTGCAGGTAAAAGTATTATCATTTGATATATTTGAATTATAGATATCATAAACACAAATATAGCTGCAAATTTAGCTTTAGTTTATGAAGTTAACTGAATATTTTTTAACACCAAAAGCTGGTGTTATTTAAGACCAGCCCTGGAATCTCTACCTGACCACAGCGATTGGTGTTTAATTAACAGCAACAAGAATCAAAGCAAATGGTATCAAATTTGAAATAAACATCATGAAAAGTGTCAATTTAACACCAGAATGTGGTGTTAAAATAACACCCAATAGTTTTAATAATGTATTTCTAACACCAAAACTGACCAGTGTGTGTGGTCGGATATAGATTCCGGGCCGGTGTTAGATTTAACACCCGTGGTGTAAATTTAACACCCCAGTTTATGCAGTGTAGGTGGACACAGTTCTTCTAGAGATGGGGCAAAGTGATCAAACTGAATACCAGGTACAACAGGAATTTTTGTTACAAGGAAATTGGCTTGGTCACAGGCACCTCGTTCTAACTGGAGTTGACTGTACACTATATGATCTTCATTTCGTTCTTTGTTCTTATTTCATAACACTCTTTTTTATGCCTCCGCCACTGAAGGTGGTGCCGGAGTCGTCATGTTTTCGGGTTGTCCGTCCGTCCGTCCGTACGTCCCGTTTGCTCGTTATCGCGATATCTCAACCACTTGAGATATCAACTTCAAACTTGGGGATAGTATATATATTACCATAAGAAGATGATCTGATTAGATTTTGGAGTATGTAAGTCAAAGGTCAAGGGTTACAAAGGTCAAACTTTGAAATTCCTTGTATTGAGTATGAGATATTGCTATATAAAAATGATCTTATTAATTCTAGATTTTGGAGTATGTATGTCAAAAATTTAGGAGGGACAATGATCTAATAAAGTTTGGGGTCACAAGGTCAAAGATGTCTTGTATAAAGGAAAATGAATAGATAAATGTGCCATTAACATGTATTTCTGAGTTTCTGGCAATGGCAGACGGCACCTAATATTTCGACAAGCGCGTGCGTTCCACGGCATTCCACTCCTTGGTTTCCAATTGCATTTGTCTTATGGAATATATTCATCAAATCTCATACCCCTATATAACATTCTTTTATTTTACTTCTTCCATACTCTTAATTGTCCCTTCATCCCTCCGATATCTGATTTTCTATCTCTATTTCGCTTAATTCGCTCCGGCCTCTTCTCCTATCTTCTCCCTTCACGCACTCTGTGCATCTGTGCCATTCTTTCGTTCCACATTTTACTTTTCCTTCCCTCCCCCTTGTTTGTTCTTATGTTATTTTTCAATTTATTCACATAAGCATTTTTACTAAATATTATTATGATTTGCGGCTCTCTTGATATCTAAATAGGAGAAAAGTCTTGTACTTTGAAAAATGTATTCAAGATCTCCATCTTCTAAATGAAGTAAAAATTATATTTTTGAAGATCATTTTCTTCTATCCATCGTTCAAAATATTGATTTTGATTTGATTTGATTTAATATACATGTTTATGTGTTATTGTTTCGAATAAAGATTAAAATGATTAATGATTATTTTGTGTGATTTATATTTTGAATTATTATTATCTAAAGTGTTCAGCTTTTCTTTTACAGTCCTTTACACTGAGAAAAGTTGCTAAGAAACTGTGTCATAAGGCTGTCTTAAGTTAAGAAGTCGAGAAAGTGAAAGCGGACATGTATTTTCATATATCTCTATGACATCTAAAATGATTTAAAAAGGAAATGGGTTCCTTTTTAGCTTAATCCACGTACATGTTCCAATTGTACCAATCAGGGTCACGATGGAAAAAAGGGGCACTTGAGACCAGAGGCTTAAAGAGAAAAGCATTCAGATAAGTCCGGGGTGCGCAGAAAATTTGCCTTTAAATTTGTGCTTTTACAAATTTTAATGGCTTTGTATTTCATTAATGATAAACAAAAGGAATGCGAGCGCGAAGCACGAGCCGAAATTTTTGACATAATTGTTCATTACAGACCCTTTTTAGTATCTGCGAGCACGATCGAAGCGCGTGCTGAATTTTTTATAAGCTGAAAATTTAAGATAAATGTGCATTATATAAGCTATTAAGTAGTGCGAGCTCGAAGCGCGAGCTGAAATTTGTGAGCTCAAAATTGGGGTTAATTGGGCATCATATACCCTATTAAATGTCCGCGATCACGAAGCTCGAGTTGAAAATAATGAGCTTAAAAATTGAGTTAATTGTGCATTATAAACCCTATTTTGTATCCGCGAGCGCGAAGTGCGAGCCAAAAATTTGGGTTTTAAAAGACATATGGATTAACAAGGGGCACTTTTTTGTATCAAAAGTGCCCCTTTTTAGTAATAAAAGTGCCCCTTTTTAGTGTAAAAATGGCATTTCATTGGCTAAGAAAAAGGGCACTTTTTAATAATGAAAAGGGCACTTGTAGCGTGGATGAAAAAGTGGGGGTCACAGTGCCCCCCCCCCACCTGCCCCCCTGGTTCCGCCGCCTCTGGTACCAATTGTTCTGAATTTTCATATAGTTTTAATTTGATTAAGAGAGAAAGATAAAGGGAGAAAGAGAGTCGGAGAGAAAGAGGGAGGGAGGGAGGGAGAGAGAGAGAGAGGTAAAGACAGTGAGAGAGGGAGAGAGAGAGAGGGAATGAGAGAGACAGAGATATAGGGAGGGCCAGGGAGATTGAGAGAGAGAGACAGAGATAAAGGAGACAGAGAGAGAAGGAGGGAGGGAGAGAGAGAGAAAAAGAGAGATATATATTATATACAGTGCGTCCCAGAAAAAAGTATACCCAACTTTGAGAGACTCATATTAAAATATTATGGCTTGTGTGACTTTAAAATATATATCATGATAAAGAGCAACTCATATTATTTTCAATGATACCAAACTTATACCTATGTTGTGACGGATGACTGAGCAGTTGGGCTTTAAAAACCAAGCGTAAAAAGTGCCCTGTCCCAAGTTTGAGCAAAAGCAGCCCCTGCATTTCAATAGATCTAGTAATCCTTTGTGCCTAATGAATGGACTCAGGAAGGCTGACCTCAAACAAACAATGAATGATCAGAGAGCCAGGGCTGCTTCTCAGACAACTTGGTACAGATCACTTTTGACCAATGTTTTTTAACACTTGAGTGTTCAGTCATCCATGACAGTATCGGTATGATTTTGGAATGTGAGTTACTCTTTGTCATGAAATTAAAATTAATGACACATAAGTTACACAATTTTAATATGAGGCTCTCAAAGTTGGGTATACTTTTATCTGGGACGCACTGTATATAATTAGGGGAGATTCAGAATCTGGTGAGAGAGCCGAAGATGGGTTGAGAGAGAGAGAGAACAGATTTTGCGTGTTTCTTTCTTCTTCTACAGCAAAGAGGTACGTAACATACGTGTAGCGCCAGCTTTTGACAAGGCAAAAGTATCTTCTGCATAGAAAAATTTTGTGGTTAGGGTCCGTTTGTTTGTCCAAACCGCGATTATTCTATTTTATCCCCCCCCCCCAAAAAAAAGAAAAAGAAGAAATAATAATAATAATGATAATGAATAAATAAAAAAATAAATAAAATAAATAAATAAATAAATAAATAAACTTTTTTGACGGACAAAGAAAAAAGGCTTACATGCTATTCCTATACTTTCGGGCGGAGATCCATGAAAGTTACGCCCCCAAAACCTGAAAAAAAAATAGATAAAAAATGGGACAGCGATCGATGTTGGTCAACAAAATATGCGACAAACACCCCACCCCTTGAAAATTTGAGCCTACTACCCCTTTTCTAAAGTCATGAATTTATTACCAGCCCTGAAAGCGGTCTGAGGGCCATGGCCCCTGTCCCCCGTGTAGGCGGAATGGGCGCCAAGAAAGGAAGGAAAGGAAAACCAAAACATTATCAAAATGGAAATTTAAATCGTCGATTAGAAACAATTAATAAAGCTGTACCGGGCTATATAGTCATAAGAGCGGAGACAGATGGCCAATTTAAAAGCTAAGTTATTATTTTTTTTTTTTACCTGGCTCTACCATCTTACCATAATATAGGCGTCTGTAGTAAGTTGTTCTTGTTTTTTGCTGTCCCAGAACATAACCCTGCATTTACCCCCCCCCCCCCCCCCGGCACTGCTCCGAACAGGAAAAAAACGGAGGCAACTTGCATTCCTACCCCTTGTTATAGTGTAATGGTAACGATCTAGGGGGGGGTGTGGGGCGGGTATGCTATGTTGGTTGGGGGGGTGTGGGGCGGTATGCTATGTTTGTGGGGGGGGGCGCTGGGGGGGTAGGGCCGGTTTGCTCAGGGTGTGGCGAGGGAGGGGTGGGGGCAGGATATTGCTATAGTTGTGACGAGGGTGGGTAAGCGTGGGCGCGGGGTATTGCTTGGTTGTGGAGGGGGGGTGGTGGGGGTGGTATTGCCTTACTGGTTGTGCGTGGGGGATGTGTGGAATTGTGGAAGCGCGGTATTATTTTTCTTATGTGTTGTCGGGGGGGTGGAACGGATTTGGGCGGTCATTGCTATGGTTCGAGTCGCAAGAGTGGTAGTTGTTCTCACTGGTAAAAATAAATAATAATAAATAAATAAATATAATACCGTTCGTCTATTTACGTTCATCAATGTATTGTATGGTTTAGAGGTAAAGTGGGAGCGACGGTTAGCGGTTGGGATGTATGGTTACGCCCAGCGAACCGTATCATTGGCGCGGCGCGATGAGATGATGCGAGTAAGAAAATGACATACACAAATTTATTAAGCATGTAGGACTAAACATTTCAGGAGAATGTGAGATAATTTGATTATCCTGAGCAAAATGCACGAATTTAAACAATACTAGTACTCGATACAATCTAGTCCCTTTGCCTGAATAATTCGTTTTTTATTAAGTCGCGTCGAGTCTGAATCTTCAAGACTATCATTTCAATCGTACTCGTACACTCTAGCTAGCTAGCTAGGCAGCTATATATTCGATACGAAGAGGAGAGAATATGTGTTGTTTTTCATGTTTCTCTTCAGTTGATGAACCAAAATGATGACACATGTATCTGCGTTCGTATTCAGCCACGATTTATCCCAGTTCGAGGAACGCTGACGTATGAATCTAGTTTTAAAAGGTAAGTCTTTCAAAATATTGGTAGTAATTTCTTTTGGAATGATGATTGAAGTTGCAAGAGAGAAGAAATCACCATCGTATCGTTCATCGCAGCTCGCGGATCACGGCGCCAAGATTCCGCGGAGCTAGCAAACTAGGACCGCTATATACACTGTTAAAAATTGCTGTAGCTCGTTTGGTTACTCGCTATGTTATATTATTGTGGTCACAGCCTTACTGGTTAGCTACTCTCGCGGTAGTACTATTCTACTCTGTAATAAACGTCTGTCCTACATTATTAATTTCTGCTCCAAGGAAGTATAAATCTTAGTGAATCTTTTCTATCTCTCAAATTTTCTTAGAGATAATCAATTTATCGATTTAAAAAAATATACCCATACACAAACAGTAATATATCCAAGTTCGACAACTAGGACCCTTACTCACAAAACATTTGTACTTAGTTATAGTACTTATTCCTTGAAATGCTCAACAAATGTTTGCTCTCGGAGTAATTTACTGTTATAGGGTGAATATACCTCGCAGCAATGCAATGGATTACTCAAGTCTGTATTATTACAAATAATTTAAACAGAGATAAGTTGGATCCGTCTTTTCTTTTTAGACCGTTTATACCGAGAGAATACGTGAGTTGCCAGGGAGCAGTAGGCGAGATAGAGGTCGTACTAAGCAGTTCTTAGCTCGAAGGTCAGTCATCGGCTACGTGAGTAAATGTGGACAAATCATTGCAGTATAAAGGTACAAAGCGGTACATGAATTACATGGAATTATGATATGTATCAAGTTGGTGGTCTGTTTGGTTTTTTTCCGCTCTAAATCGTAGCGCGCTCTCGCATCTCGCTCCTGTGTGGCGTCGCTGGGCTCGCGCCTGTGCATGGGCGCCCCCCCCCAGATGTGCGTATTAAGACCAAGTTCCTTTTGGATTTCTATTGTTTTCCTTTTTTTATGGGTAATAGGGTATGGATTAATGGTTCTTGGTGCAGAAGAGATTTTGTGTTCTTAAATTAGCATGGCTCTCTCGCTCGCTTTGTCACAGTGTACTATTCCTGGAGTATAATTTGTATTTTTATTTAAAATTTTCACAAGATTTAAGTTGTTTGATGTGTCTTCCTAAAATTGTCATGGCATGCTCGTTTGTTTAGATTTCTTAGTTTTCGGCACGCAGACGTTCTGCGGACAATGGTTGTCGCAAACATTTCGATAAGTCGTGAGTTCGTACACCTAATAGGTCCTATATCCTATTAGGAATTAATAAAAGGGAACACTGCCAACCATGAACTTTTTATAGTTTTAGTGCGCTTTTATCGATTCATAGTAGGTGTACAAAATGAGAAAAATGGAACGGAGACAAGACATCTCTCGATGTTCTCGAAAAGTTCTAATTTCTGTAATTTTCACTCAGCTACATGTCTCTTGTTTGACTTTGTCTATTGTTTTTGGCTTGCTGTGTTTTTACACTCAGGTTGTACAATAAGTCTAGCGATCTATGGGGTAGTAGCTGATGATAGGATTACATGGTAATTCATTGGAAGGTCTACCTGTTTTATTTTCACCAACCAAATCACCCAATACCAGGGGTATATAGATACGTGTTATAAAACACCTCTACCATCACCGAAGATAGGCAGCCAAAAGAACTCGCAAAATACATATCCTCATCATCAAATCAACTGTGCATGATTTTTTCTTAGATAGCTAACAAAAGGCGGGTTCCATAAGGCTTGCTCCGAATACTAATAGGTATGGGCCAAGCAGAGGTTGACATATATTAATATAATATGATGTCTCTAATCATGATATGAACTTACAAATAGACCAATAGTAATATCCACCAACTTGATCACTTATGCAGGTCAAGCACATCATGAACCGATCTTAGATCATCACTCTCGAGAACCTTGCCTCCTATTATCTGAAACCTACAAATGTTATGGCGAGAGCAATAAATGTTATGAACTATCACGTTACAAATCTCAGAGTTAGATACACGACTCAGGATGAAATCCCTCATATTACAAAGAACCAAACTCAATAGGAAGTGTCATGAACAATCACACATAGAAGTGAATGTCGATCGCTCAAAAATGCAACAGACAACCAAGGTATCAACGGGTATGATTACCGCTCAACATTCAACAACAAGAAGTAATAAAACCAATTCAAACTGAATCATTAAAGATTATTTAGTTTTAAGAAAATGTAACCAAGTGAACTCTCGATAACAGCGGACAATGTAGTTGCTCAAGTTGGCATGCCAAACTCTCAATTCTCTCAACAATAGCAGCGAAATTGGATACAGTGTATGGAACAGTTAGTAGCGCCATCAAACACAAAGTAATGGTAAGATAGATCTCAGAGTCTCAAAAAACGTACGAAGTCAAGACACATTTTCTAGAGCTTCAGAATTCAAACACAAGAGAAATGCATGAGTCTAATTTTATATTCAATTACATCTTGTGTACATGAATCGAATATGAAACATTATAGCGAAGAAGATGCATGTATCTAATGACTCTCTTCTT
>CALNVZ010000674.1:686005-748604 GCA_940671915.1 Paracentrotus lividus | reverse complement strand
TGTGACGGTGTCAGTGTGAGAAAAAATGGAAAATGGAAAAAAGACAAAGACTCCGGTCCAAAAGTCAATTTGTAAGTTACTCAGCCAGTCGTTGACATTGACTGTGTTTACACAGTGATTCAAGTCTTGTGTGGATTATGGAATCATCAGGAAGGGTTCGTTCAACACTCAAAGAGTGCATGAACCTGTGATGATTTTGATACAAAACAAAAAGGCGGGTTCAATAAGGCTTGCAGATCATGACTGGAAGCGAAGGGACATTTTAATGTGTTTTATGATACATAGCTGAATTCCACCATTGACCTCAAGGTCACACACTGTGTTGAACCTGCCTCCTATATCGAAACCTACAATTTTGGCGAAGCAAAAATGGCGTATTGTGGATCACACGGATCCTCTTTACAAGACATAAAATTGCAGTGTCGAACCCTAAAGCCGAGTCACAGTGTAAACATGGTATTTGTTGAATGAGTGACAGTGCGAGTCAGTGGCCCCATGTTTTAATGCGCAATTGTAAACAGTAGTAGAGAACATGACGAAAAATGTCTGGTAAAAAAGTGACAAGACACTATTTTGCGAGTTGATATGGCCATAATTTTTTCTTTTTATTATCAAGATGAAGATGAAATTTAGGTGCATGTCATAAAATGAGTCCCTATCATGTGCTACATAAGTCATAACACACACAAATTATTTATTTATAAAATCCAAACAACAATCAACATTTATTTTTAAGAATTTCAAATTTTGACAGCTCACCAAACCCCATTGTATTTGTTTATTTCCAACATAAAAAATAGGTAAATAGTACAAAGGTAGATCCTTTTCACAAAACATAACATTTGATTAATTAACTAATCAGTATTTCCTATACGCATGACAGATTTTTATGAAAAACAAGTCATGATGCATTGTAGAGGTACTTAGGGGAAACGCACTTTTAGGATGATAGATGAAGCAAAAAAAATATATAAAAATTAAGAATAATAATAAAAAAGATTAAAAAGATATATAAAATAATTAAAAGATACAGAAATTAATTCCTATAAATTTTTTTAGAATTTTAGAATGCCAAAAAATGTCTTAAAAGGCAAAGAAAATTTGTTTACAAGACTGGTAGCATGTATGAAAATTTATTGTGTTGATTTACAATTAATACTCAAAAGAAAATGAACTTATTTTAGTTGCCCTCCCCCATTCTTTATTTTAAGGGGGGGGGGGTGGTCATGGAATAAAAAAGAAAAGACAAACAGAAATAAATACCAAGGGGAAGTTCTGATTAGTATTCATGTTAATTAGCAGTAGTGCATTGGCTGAAGCCAGCTAAAGCTGAAAGGAGAAAGTTTTCTGATTCAATTTGACAGAGTAAAGTCTGCAGATGAAGACTAATACCCATTGCCAGTGGCGGCAAAACTGCAGTAAGAATGTGAAGTTACGTCTTGCACATACCAATGGTTGGTACTCATGTTGCTACTTCAGGAAGTGCTGTTTGGAATAATATGACAGAGATAGTCTTGGCTTGCAGACTCTAGACACATTATAAATGACGTTGCGTACTGCTGCCTGCTTCATAAACTCAGCCTTGCAGAATTGATGGGCGGGTTTGCGTCTGTCTGAGAGCGAGACTGTATTATTGTAGTGATGGTTTAGTATGCTGTTTAGTCTGCTAGTGCTTGCAAACCAGAGATGGGTGCTTCATTTTAGAAATTGTAGTCTGCAGAAACAGACCCAATTTTGATATTTATGAACCCTTTCTTGTCGGCCACTATTAAGCGCAAGGATGGACTCAGAAAATTTCCAAGAATAAAACCACCAAGAAAATACCCACTGTACTCTATTGACACACTTTAAATTAAAAGATCTATTCTTTAGACAGGTTTAGCTTTGTCGGTCTCTGGCTCTGCCCTTCATACGTCAGAAGCGATAAATTATCCTGGGGGGCATTTCATCAAAGGACTTGTCGGACATTTTATCTGACAAATTTGCTCTCAGCCAATCAGATGCAAGCATTTCAGTAGCTTATAACAGTTTGTCAGATAAAACGTCCGACAAGTCCTTTGATGAAACGCTCCCCATTCTATTTTTCTAGCTCATTATATTTTCCTTTGCCATAGACAATACCTTTGTATCATAATGGGATGACAACAAGTATTATACAGTGTCCCCAAAAATTATTTGTACACTTTGAAAAAATGGAATTAAATAAATCGACGTTGGTTTAAAATTTTAATTACTATTTATATCAAATGGTAGGTAATGTTACTATCACCTGAACCCTAAATTCTAAATGTTCCGTCAGTCTCGGAAGTTCTAGGCCGCCATTTGCAATTTTCATGGCCCAAAAATTATTTGTACACTTCAGAAGATATGTTTTTTTTAAAGGAGTGTTTAAAATTTTTGTGGGACTTCTTTGGCTTCCAGGGCAGTCATCAACCTCCTTGGCATACTGTTGTCCAATTTAGCACTCATTTCACGGCCAATACCATTCCAAGTTCGCTGGAGCGTGTCCTGGAGCTGCTGGAGGTTTGATGATCAGTCTAGAGGGCGCTTTCGCTTCAGATCACCTCTCATGTGCTAAATGGGGATTAAATCTGGGATCTGAGGTTCCTTTTCTAGCTTCTTAACAAGTTTCTGCTAAAATAATGCTTTAATATGCTTCGGGGCATGCTTGGGGTCCCTCTCATGTTGGAACACAACTTGAAGACCAATCAGCTTTTACGCAAGTGGGAGCCTCTAAAAGGCAAAACTATCCTCATGGACATCAGTTTTTATGATGATAATGATAAACAGACAGTAAGCAATTAAATATTGCAATTTGCGACCACAGAAAATTGCATCCAAGGCCACAGAGGCTGAGGAATGACTGGGTGCCCTCAAGAGTGTCTGCAACATGCTAAATGCCTACATGACTATAGCGGAATAATTAGCAAGAAAGAAGCCAAATGTAAAAAAGAAGCGTCATGCTTTTGCAAAACAACATGTGAACAAGCCTGCAGAGTTCTAGCACTCAATCCTAAGACCTAATAAGTGCAAAAGTGATTGGATATGATGCACAGGACCATGTGTGTCTTGTAGGAAGCTTTCAGTCAGTCATGCTGGGAGCCAACAGTGGAGGATGTTTCATGATTTGGAGTTGTATGTCAGCCAGTAGAGTTGGAGAGATAAATTTCATAACATGGCATCATGAATGCTGAAGCCATGAAGATATCCTTGCCCCTCAGAATGGCTCAGATGCTCCCATCTGCTTCAAGTCTAATGTCGCAATTACGGCTCACCAACATAACAATGACCCAAGATACACAGCAATCCATATTAAAGCAATATCAACAAGACATGAACTGACCTGCAAGAAAGGGCACCTCACAGCCCAGATTTAATCCCCATTAGCACAGATGAGAGATCTGAAGCGAAGCGCCCTCTAGACTGATCATCAAACCTCCAGCAGCTCCCGACGCGTCCAGCTGAACTGAATGGATTGGCTGAAATGATGAAAGGACAACAGTATGGCCAAGGGTTATGACTGACCTGGAAGCCAAAGAAGTCCCACAAAAATTTATAACACTCCTTTAAAAAAACATATCTTCTGAATGTAACAAATAATTTTTGGCCATGAAATTGCAAATGGCGGCCTAGAACTTCCCTGACTGACGGAACATTTAGAATTTAGTTCAGGTGGATAGTAACATACCCTACCATTGATTAAATTATAGTAATTAAAATTTAAACCAACGTCATTTATTTAATTCCATGTTTTTCAAAGTGTACAAATAATTTTGGGCACAGCGTACCAGTCGTATTTGTATTAAAGTAACTCAGAATAACTGGATGAATTTTGGGTATGTAGAAGGTTATATTAAGCCTTTATGTTTTTAATTCTCTGGAAATAAGTTGAACAATAAAACAAACTTAGTCAATTGTAACTGACTGATTTTTAAAATTAAAGCAGACTCGCAATTCTGTATGCGCTAGTACATATAGTCTTGAAATCAGGCCAGTTTCCCATTTTAGATTGACCAGGGTTTGTGCATGCACACTAGAGAGGATGGGAGATTCGCATAGAGTTAGAAATCTTGTGTTTCTGGGGCTGGTGGAGTTATGTGAGGTATTCTGACCAGGGTGGTATGGGCGCAAGGGGGGGGGCGGGTGATTGTGTCATGATAAATGGTGCTGTGTGGGAGTGGGCAGCGTTTCTGGATTTTGAATTATTGCAATTGGGGGGCTGCTGAGTATTCTGACCTGTAGCGGGATGGTTTTTGCCATATGGGGGCAGGTATGGAAGGTATTCTTACGGGTATTTGGGGCAAAGTCTAAAGAGTCAGCAGGTGACACAGAGAGTGAGGGTTAGGAATATCAAACAAGTTTAGAACATTGGCAAATTATATATATTTTTTTTTTTTGAGGGGATGGTAAATGTTATTGATAATTTTAAATTCTAAAAATAAGGTATTGACTGATGTTTTTTTTTTTTTTGTATTCTTAAAATTGTTATCGTAAATTGAACTATCTATGCGCCTAATGGTTAAAAATTTGTTTTGAAAGAATGTAGAAAGTATGAATGACCACAAGTCCAGTGTCAAATAAGAGAAGTATCAGATGAAATGAAAAAAAAAAAAAAATAAATACTCGTGGAGGAGATGTGATTTTGTTTTCTTTATTTAAGTTTAATAATATGAAGGTAAAAACAACAAAGTGAGAGATGAGGAGAAGTAAGAGAAGAAGACAAAAACCAAAGGGACGTAAAGGGAATAGCCTAATAGGAATTAGAGGGACGTAAGGTCAAAGATTTCAAGTGAGAGAGAGAGAGAGAGAGAGAGAGAGCGTGCGATTGTGAGATGGAGAGAAAGAGATAAGAGGAGAAGGAGGAGGAGTTGGAAGAAGATTCCGATGGGGTTGAGGAACTTCCCGTACGTGATCGCTATCGACAGACAGACGAGTCCTGTGGAATCCGGGAAACCTCGTCAGTTGCGTGACAACCATTCATCGTAGAAGGTATTTGAAGTTTGGCTTGCTGGCGTCAACGAGGAAAGGCATGTTGAACATACCAATGCTTGAAACAGGGAAATACCATGTGATGTGTTGGATACTTACCAGATCTACTGTATGTGTATCAATGATTGGACTACAGTTTTTCTCCAAAATTGGGACGAGCATGTTGATGAGTACTATCATCTATTTCTTTCTATAAATAAGGATGTTTTATTTGATCAAAATGAAGAGTTCTGTAACCTGTAAGGTAGGTTATGTTGGATGTTTTATTTAATTTCATTGAATGGTGAATTCAAAATACTAAAATTGGTAGCCAGGAGGCTGGATTATTAATAATTTCAATTTGAAATCCATTAGAAAAACGAATACGAACATAATAAGGTTAAAGCTTGATGCCCTTTGACTAATTATTGTATTTTCCGTCTACCTTTTATGGGAAGTTCATTTTTTAATCTTGAATTTTGATTTGGAATAAACATTTGGAAATTGATATTTTAATTTGTAACTTATTTTGTGAATGAAGAGATACTGGAGTGTTTAAAATTGAGTAAAAATTCATATCAAAATGTTGCCTATTTGTGTACATTTCAATTGAAATGCTATTACTTTCATCGCTTTTTATCGCTTTCTGTCCGTTCACCCACCTCTCAAAAAGAAGTTGAACAAATAGAAGAAGTCACAGCAGTTGTCAAATATTCATCATTTCTTTCCCACATCTAGTCAGTTCCAACTTCACAAAATTGAGAATGACTCATTTGTTAGTTAGGGTTCTGTTTTTGTAATCATTCAAAATTGCGGACATTCCAGAAGTAAAATGGACCTGTTAGGTCTTTATCTCGGGCTTCATTTCGGGCTTCATTTCATGTGCTAAAAGCAGGAACGGTGTTGAACCTGTGGAAAAGTATGACCCTGGAAATAATAAGACCAAATCATATGGGAGCCTACAATTTAGGAAATATGGGTCCTGTATTAAAGGGTTTCAAATGGATAATAACCAATCAAAATACTGGTTGCATGTAGTCCTTGCATTAAAAATTTTTACTCTCAACCAATCAGAAGGGTTGTTTGGAATTTGCTATTTACATGTAATAGGCTACGTATACATGTATGTAGAGTGTTGGTCTTATAATTTTCCAGGACTTTATACCAGGAAACAACCATGTACAGTTGTAAAAGGAAGCTTTTGAAAAAAGGACATTTTCTGTAAAACAGCAAAAAAGGGAAATTTCCTTTAAAACAGAAAATTTGTCCACCATTTACAATGATGTACATGTGTACATGTGAATAATGTGATAATTTCCTAGTTTTGGTCAGAAAGAATAGTGTGTATTTGTGACATGTCACTTACTTCCTTTTGTCAGAATACACCGTAGTACATTTAACTGTTTTAACCACCCTCTGGCTCTCAACTGACATTACAATACTTTAATATGTCTAGTAAACCATCTGTCAGTGTTCATTTATTTCTTGAATCTGTAATTCCACTGTGCAAAGCTTGTGGTCTCATGGCAACCACAATAAAACACTTTGCTTTTCATTGTTATTACAGCGTTATTTGTATAGGCGGGGGGGTGTGGTGAAGCGGGGGGGGGGGACGGGGTGGGGCGGGGGCGGGGGGGCGGGGGCGGCGGGGGAGTTAGGGGGGGGGGCCGCGGGGCGGGGGCGGGCGCGGGGGGGGCGCGGGGACGGGGCGCGGGGAGCGGGGGGGGGGCGGGGGGGGCGCGGGCCGCCGGGCGCGGGGGCGGGGGGGGGGGGCGGGCCGCGGGGCCGGCGAGAGACGAGCGGTGCCACGGGGCGGGGGGGGGGGCTGCGGGCGGGCGGCGGCGCCGGGTGGGCGAGGGCGCGGGGGGGGGCGGGAGCGGGGGGCGAGGCGGGGGGGGGGGGCGGGGGTACGGGGCGGGCGGGGGAGGGGGGGGGCCGCGGGGGGGCGGCGGGCGGGCGGGGTGGGGGGGCGGGGCAGGGCGGCGCGGGGGCGGCGGCCGGGCGGGGGGGCGGGGAGGGGGGACCGTCAAAGCAAATCCTTTGGAATATGAATGCATTTAAAACTGTGACCCAGGGGGAGAGGGGGGGGGGGGCGTCGGCGAGCGGTGTTTATCCTGCTGTTTACTTAATGTCCAAATTACATTGCTTGTTCATGTTTGGTATTGTTGTTGCGTGATGAATGGCATTTCAAAATATATTTTAAAAAAAAAAGCTCAATAAAACAAAACAAAACAAACAAACAAATGTCAAGGTAACAATTGAAATCATTTTTCAAAGTTAATAGTTCGTTGTTCAGATCTATTGTTCATCACTCTGCAGTGTATCCCTGGAAATTGTAAAAATGTATGGGTGGGGTAATATTTTTTATCCATTTCATTTTTCTACATCTATCTCATCTAAACGATTAAGAAAAGAATTTGTTTGATGATAAAGCCATATGTATAAAAATATTTTCAGGGAAATTCTGGGACAGAAGGCCAAACCTTGTAAAGATGACTTAGATTGTTGGATACATTTAGCAGACTATAAATTACTATTCCATTCATTTTCATTTCAATATCAATCTAGGATGAAGGGAGGTTTGGGGATGCCGGCTTGGAACAGGATGATATGAAATTCAGATGTACTTTACAAAACAACATTCCGCAGCCCGTAATTCATCCACAAGTGTTTCTGGTCAACTTTTGTTTTGCCATCCATTTTTACATGTTCATTGCATGTTTCCTCATATCATTTTCAGTTCAATTTTATTTCTAGTATATATGTATGTACCATGGACCTGATCTCTTTCTTTCTCTCTTTGCTTTACTTTTCAGTCACAGGCTGGTGACAACTGATTCTAAGCCTTCTTTAGTAGACACAACTTGTACTGGACAGCTGAAAAACTTGTTAACATTCCTGTGAGGCGTTGCTGAGAAAATTTGCAGAATCGGCTTTGTTTGGTGAAAACTTGGGCTGAGGCTGAGTTTATCGGTGCATCGTTTACCTGCAATTGTGGAAATATTTGTTGATCATGATGGTGCAGAGGTTTGGGGGTTGAAGTAGGGGTGAGTGGACATGAATAGTCCGCTGAGGAAACAGAGAGGAGACCAAGGTATGAGTCTCGGTAACCCTAGCGTGACTCTCTCCACCTGTGATCCGTCGCAGGGAACGTTCCTGCAGCACCATCAGACCAAGGGGGAGAGCTCGGGCTGGCCGGAGACCACTATGTTTCACAAACAAAACCTCAGTGACGAACTCCTACCAAGGATGTCAGCTGGCTCACCTGCTACTGCACCTAGGATGTCCCAGCTTGGTGTAGGACACGTCAACACCAGCTCAAAGAGCATGGATGGGTTGAACTCCAACGTAGGTGCTCTTACTGCTGAGCATCCCGCGTTTGCAAGGACTAGGCAATATCGGAGCATGTCCAACGATGATATGAAGTCGGAGATGCTTCCGCCAAAGCGATTGCCGGGAGAACCTACGAACTACATGGAAGCTGCAGCAGCAGCCATGCAGTCTGGTAAAGGATCCAGTATAATTGATAACTTGATGAAGGAATATCGGAGTGGAAATTTATATGCTCGTCAGCCAGCTGATTTGTTGTTACCAAGTGCCAAAGAAGACCCAACCCAAATGAAGACTGACCTCGCTCTTCACAGAGAGAACAGTGCGCCCCAACTCAGTGCCTTGAGAGAGAGACAAATGAAATCTCCACCGGATTATCCCGGACATTCGCGGTTTGCGCCGCAGAACTTCGATATAACGCCGTCCAGCACGCCCCGTGCTTCGTCTCCGCTGTCCGTAATGTCTGACATGGACTTCCCTACAAGTCGGAGTAGCCGTAGTGCCTTTGGTTCCAGGGATACGTCGTCTGCTTTTGGGGACTTTGATACCGGTTTGAGCACAAGGAGTCGGGGTAGAATGCATTCGCCGTTCTCGACTTTGATGTCGGACTTTGATAAAGGAGCGCCCCCACCGGAGTATCCTGGATTTAAGCGGACCCCGTGGCAGAGCCATTCCGGACGCGAGTTCCGGACAAGGAAGGAGAGCGCGACGGTGGACCACAGTCGAGCCTCAAGTTTTGGATCTTACCAGCAGCATTCCTTGAAGAGAGAGACTAGCTACGACAGCAGTAGAGGAAGGTAGGACCAAACTATGCATGTTGCAGGGCATACCATCTTTGCATACCTGCCTGTGGCATATGACTGTAGCCCCTGAATCCTCATGAATTTGCAATTAACCAGCTTCTCTGGGATGATCATACTATGCATGTTGCAGGGCATCCCATCTATGCATACCTGTCTGTTGTGTAGATGGAAGTGTAGCCTGTGAATCAGCATGAATTAACCAGCTTCTTAAATACTGCAAATATTGTTCTGTTCGAAAGTTCTTGCCGGCTTTTTAATCAAATTTTCTCCATATTCAAAGAGAGAGCGAGAGAGAGAGAGAGAGAAGATGATGAAGAAGAAGATGATGATGATGATGATTGCATCTTGTATAGCACTGGTACCAGCCTTTGATGGCTGCTTATGGCAAAGATAAAGATAAAGTGCAAGACTCATTCTTCTGACTGATTTGACCATCTTTTCTGACCTGAATGCTTTCAATTCCTTTACTGCATGCAGGCCTATAGCATTAACAAAGTTGTCAATGCTCTAACTTTAATGTATTCTAACAATTAACAAATGATTTGAAGCTTTTTTTTTTGCTTTCATACATAATGTACATGTATTCAGTGTTGTGAAATTATGCATCTTCTGCATTTATTTTCGCTTGAATTTGTTGATCATTTAAAAACAGACTTTTGTCTTCCATTACAAGTTTTTAGTTCTGTATTTATTTGTAACACTAATACTGCTCCCAAGTTTTTGCTTTTGATGTGAAAAGGTATAGGAAATCTACATTTTAAATTACGCTTGAAGAGAATGGCAATTGTATCACACCTCCAGACAACGCTATGAGGCAGTTGTCACCCAGTCATAGAGCACCTTAATTTGCCTTAGTACCGTGGCGATCATGATTGTAATTAAC
Source organism: Paracentrotus lividus (assembly GCA_940671915.1). Taxonomy (NCBI): domain Eukaryota; kingdom Metazoa; phylum Echinodermata; class Echinoidea; order Camarodonta; family Echinidae; genus Paracentrotus; species Paracentrotus lividus. The sequence goes on along the minus strand of CALNVZ010000674.1, from coordinate 738,620 downwards.
AATATACATAGGGCCTACTGTGTATGTGGGAAAGCTGTAAATGTTTTTTTTTTTTTTAATTTTTAATTTTTTAAAACTTTTTTAAGTTGGTTAATTATCTAGTATAAAATTTGAGAGATGCTTCCTATAGGCCTACCATAGGAGAGGGTATAATTTGATGCGGAAGGTGTTTAGGGCTTGTCGGCTGTTATTTTCAATCAAGAATTAGACGTCAGGCATTCCATACATGTTCCTGATTCCCACATGGAAGCAAAATAGACAAGTGTGATTGTGATGGAGTGTTTTAGCCTCCATCCCAGGCTTACAGATTCATTTACATTGCATAGCAAAAACATTTATGATACATTAGGCGCTGCTGCACTAGCTCGAGCTAAAAAATGGCGCGCTTATTGATGGATTGGGAAAAAAGCCTGAAAAAGAAACCGGTCCTGCACTAGCTCAAGCTATTTTAAAATTTCGCTTTAACGACCAGACCCGACCTTGAGCAAACAAGCCCGATGTGTATTGCGCAACTGGTAACTACCGCTAGCTTCTACACGCACAGGTGCACGATTTTGAAATTAGCTCGAGCTAGTGCAGCACCGCGCAAAATAGCCCGCTATTTCGTGCTAAAACCGCAAACCAGCTCGAGTTTTGAAAAAAAAACCTAAGATGACCCAGGTTTGAATTTCCTCCAAATTAGCACGCTATTTGACCACAAAGTCGGATCTACTCTGATCGAGCTAATTCATCAGATCACAAATAGCGCGCTATTTGAAATAGCTCGAGCTAGTGCAGCAGCGCCTAATGTAGCTTGGAGAGATTTATCTTGCAACATTGACATGATCCATCGTTAAAAAGAATTGAGAAAGCAGTGGCGGACGCAGCCTGACATCACACAATAAAAGTTTAGTGCCTATGAGTAAACATACTAGAGCCGCTATTGTCCCCCTGGAGACAATTGGGCCCAACAAATGTGTTCAATTCGGATATCTTGGATCCGCGCCTGCAAAGATTGTTTTTGAAATATGATTTCGAAGTTTAAAGGTTACTCGTAATCCGTCATTGCAAATCGAAGATGTTGATGAGAAGGTTTGAATATTATATGAAAACCTTGATAATCAAAATAATAATACCTGTTTCTTATAAAGCTCTTTGCCTGATAAGACAAATATTACAGTACTATTACCCCGGTCATTGGATTCATTTATGATCCCGCACTTTACAGTGCACAATCTCCACTCCTTGAGGAGCATTCCAGCTGGTCGCCTGTTAGGTGCACACATGCTATAAAAGCAAACCACATAGCATTCGCAATCCTACCGGGTACCTATTTTTAACACCTCAATGTGGTAAAGCATAGATAAAATGCATTGCTCAATGCCTTGATGGAAGGCTAGCCCTCTTCCACCTAAATTTCTCTCTCTATTATTTCCACCTTGCCATTAACATTTCCATTCATTCCCTTACGCATTGGTTTGTATTGGTGAAGTAAAGGAGATGAGAGGAGAGCGAATAGTTGGGGGTCACAGACATAGGGTGTCCCATTGGACCAACATACCAAGCATGTTATCAGAGCGAATTGTGAGGTAGGTGGAGAGAGAGAAAGAGGATATAGAGAGAAAGAGAAAAGAAAAGAGAGCGATTGGGGGCGGGGGGGGGGGGGAGAAAGGGAGAGATTGGGGGGGGGGGTTCCTTTAATTGTCATCAAAGGGGGAACTTTGATATAATCCACCCGCAAATCATTTGGGAAATTATTGTACTGTAAACAACATAAGTTGTCTGATGATAAGTATTATTCTACATAGACCTACTTGTGTACATTTACCTTTTCTCTCCCCCCCCCCCCCCCGCTCTCCCCTTCCCTGAACCATTTGTGGGTCAGAATTCACTTTCTTGTACTTACGTTTGAGAACTGCACTAAAATTAATTAATGAATTGTGCTTCATTGAAATTAAAAGCAACAAAACAAAACTACACAATCTTCAAAAAGGACGGATCGTATCAGTTTTCTGATTTTTATTATTTTTTTTTTTTTTTTGCATTTGATAACATTTTTCTGAGCTAACATCTGTGCTGCTGTTATGCTGAATGGTAGAGTATAATTTGAATTTGGATTCGGAAGATTTTTGAAATAAACGATACAATCAAACTAGAGAAAGAACTTGAGAAGAAGACAATCCAAAAGTTCAGGCTATAAAATACTCTACATTTCTGGCATTTGAGGCTTTCCTGATGAAGTTCGCTCATTTGCTCTTCTCTCTTTCTCCTTCATTACTTTATCTATTATCTCTTACTCTTGTTATCTCCTTCTCTTTCTCCCTTTCTCCCTCTCTTTATCTTGCATACCACAAGATCGAGCTGCCGCCGTGGACGAGAGCTCTGAAATATCTCGAATTTTTTGTTGGAATCTCTGGATGTAGACAGATCACGTGTTAGGCCTTTTCTGAGCAGTTGCCATCCATAATATTTAGAACCAAAACGATGTTGAATTCTTGTCTGGCCCATTCGTACCATTCCTCATCATAAAACCTCTCATCCTCCTTCCTGATGAAGTTATTTCTTCCAAAAGCCATGCCATATGTCTTATAATGTGTAGGCCTACAGATAAATGTATGTGTACATGTATGTGTTCTAAGTGGATTTTAAAGTTAGTGGAAGTTATTGTACACTTAAAATTTCATCCAACAAGATATTCCTACCATTCCTCAGCATAAAACCTTTCATCCCGTTTCCTGATGAAGTTATTTCTTCCCAAAGCCGTCCCATATTTCCCGTATATTCTGGTATGATTCTACATGTATATTGTATGCTCAAGTTGCTTATGAGGTATGGCCTAGTGGATAGGTTGATGGAATAGAAAGTTCTATATCTGGCAACTTTTATTTGTTCTAATCTTTCTGTTTTCTGATCATAAAACCTCTCATCCTGTTTCCTGATGAAGTTATTTCATCCTAAAGCCATCCCATATTTCCCATACATTTGTTCAATGTATGTTTGTAAGCCCAAGTTGTCCATGGATGTGGTATATGGGCTATCAGATAAGTTTTGGGAATGCAAAGTATCCTATTCCTGGCAACATTAATTTATATGTCTTAGATCTTGTTTTCTGATTCTAAAACTTTTCAATCCTCCTTCCTGATGAAGTTAATTAATTAATTTTATTTGTTCTAATCTTTCTGTTTTCTGATCATAAAACCTCTCATCCTGTTTCCTGTTTCCTGATGAAGTTATTTCTTCCTAAAGCCATCCCATATTTCCCATACATTTGTTCAATGTATGTTTGTAAGCCCAAGTTGTCCATGGATGTGGTATGGGCTATCAGATAAGTTTTGGGAATGCAAAGTATCCTATTCCTGGCAACATTAATTTATATGTCTTAGATCTTGTTTTCTGATTCTAAAACTTTTCAATCCTCCTTCCTGATGAAGTTATTTGTACCCAAAGCCGTCCCATATTTCCATTAGAGATACCGTTTATGTGTTTAATTGGGCCCTACTACGTTTATAAAGTGATGTGGTCTTGTGGATTGCCATGTGGTTGCGGTTCAAATGGTATAAGGTTCAAGTCCCTAGCTGCAACACTTCGTCCCTTTTACCATTCCAAATTTCCTGATCATAATAAAGTTTAAAATCTCTCATCGCATTTCCTGATGAAGTTATTTCTTTTCAAAGCTGTCCCATATTTTTTCATTAATTCTACGCCTCAGTTTCCCTATAGATCCTTGTGTTTGGGCTAATGGACAAGTTTAATGAAATGCAGATACACAGACAGTGCGTGTTTACTTTATAATGTGCTTTGAGAGAAATTCCACTTTTTTTATTTGAACACTAATCTGAACAATTTATTTGTGCATTTAACTTCCTCAATCCTGCATGTTTGACTTTGTTTATCGTAGAACAATTATTTTATAAACTGTTTTGTTTATAAAAACACAATACTTTTCCATTGCACATCATGTACATTTGTAGGTGTACATTGTACCTGCCTGTGGAATGTAGGTCTTCATGAAATACACAAGAAAGTACTGCAAGCAAAATTGGAAGAAACTTTGACCTTGACTTCAGTAGTCTGCATATAAAGACTCTAACAACAAATTTCAAGAATTCTTTGAGCTTATACCTGTGTACTTTCTAGTATACCATGTCATGAGCAGCCACAGCACAGGGCCTTTGGGCAATCAAATCAAAATCAAATAACACAATAAATAGGCAATGTAAGATAAATTATTAAAGACATAATATAACTGACATTGGCACATCATGTAGTCCTACATGTAGTTCAGGTTAGAATGGATACGTAATAAACTGATATGACAAGGGTTTGTGTGTGAAGACTACTGATTGACTGTGTGGGAAGTAAATAGGGAAAAGCAGTATTGAATTTGACCTTAAATGACCTGATGAACTCAAGTGACCTTCATTTCTCTCTCTCTCTCTCTCTCTCTCTCCCTCTATCTATTTCTGTCTCCGTCTTTCTGTCTCTGTTTATCTGTATTTCTCTGTCTCTTCTCTCTCTCTTTTCTCTCTCTGTTCGGGATGTGTAGGCCTACATGTACTTATATTGTTGGTCAAGTTGGGTAATAAAGACAGTGAGAATCATAATTTAGTATTTTGTAATTTTGTAACAAAATATCTAGCCTACATGTATAGGCAATCTCACCCAATCAGTTTGTGTTGCCTAAACAGTAAAGGGTGTGGGGATGCTATGAGGGTACTACCTCTGGCACACAGGAATTTTTACATTGACAATTGAGAATAAAAATGTGATGATTTTGAAATTTTGTAACAGATGTGTAGATTAATTAATTTAATGTAACCACACCCAGTACGGGGAGGGGGATGCTATGGGGGTACAACCTCTGGCACACAGTCGATTGGAATGGAATGTCTGTGTGCGGCCATGGATCTGTAGGAATGCGTGCGGTTTATTTTGGTAACTTCATTTGACAAATGCGGCCACATTGATGAGTAGTTTGTACATGTTAACGAGGGGGATGTCGGGATAGAGATTCCGTACATACTCTGCATGTAAGTGAATTACACATGTAGGGTGTGTTTAATGTCGATTTTCATATGTAAACGCCAACATGAATCATGATGCAAAATGCTGATATAAAGAGAAACAAGGTGTACATGTTGATTGTCGCCCATTCCAGGTCGTAAAAGTAAACGTCTTTCAGTTCTCGATTCTGAGGAAAATTTAAACGCCGAAAAAGGTGCGTTTTGAAACATGATCAGCTTCGATTTTACGAACTTCAGCATCGCGAATGCAACGAAATGCGACACTGAACGCAATTGAGTTTTCAAACGTCTTTATATGTGCTCTCGACAGATGATCAGCTTTAAATTTTCGACACTGAACGGTGTACCGCTATTAAATCGCATTTGTGTTCTGTGTTTTGTATCATGATTCATGTTGGTGTTTAAAGGAGAATTGTCCCTTTGTAAATAGTTGTCTTACTGTGGATGCAGAAAAATCAAATAAGCACATTAGTGAAGATTTGGTGAAAATCGGATAAATGATAAGAAAGTTATGAGTACTTGAATATTGAGATCTCTAATGACATAGGAAATCTCCCATTGGCAAAGCGGTCACCATTTGTGATGTCACAAAGGGAGAACTCCCCATGATGGTGTGCACAAAAACTATTAAAAATGTCTCTTTATTTTCATTCTAATGATAGAACAGCTTTTCATTTCATTATATATTATGACTTTCATATATTTACAAGTCATCCCATAAAAATATGCTTTATTCTCCCTTTAGAATCAAGAAAAAAGAGGATTTTAGTACAATGTGTACAATAGATATAGGAAAGATCTCCCTGCATTACATCACACATCATGGTCGCGTTGCCTATTGGAGGATCTCCATATAATAAGTGATCTCAAAATCTAAAAATTCATATCTCTCTTATTCATTGCCTGATTTTTCTGAAACTTTCCAAATATGTTTTGGGGGTTTGTCTCCATTCACTGAAGCTAAATTTCTCTGAGGGGATAATTCCCCTTTAAATTGGAAAATTGACATTGAACACAACCTTAGACTCAAACTTGTTTCCGACTATCGTGGTGGGGGTTTGGGATAAATTAGAGAGAATTAGGACGAGTTTCGAAACAATGTTGACTCTATCTTATATGATGGGCATTTCATGGACTAATTGTTTATTTTCAAGATGACGTTTTTACATACCGATGCTTGTCTCGAAAATGAGCGCAAGCTTATCATGCACATATGTCCATTTGTGAAACCAGTGTCATGTACAGTAGGCCTATATAAAATACGAGTTTGTATTGTTGATAAGCAAGATATTGAAATATATTTTAAATTTGACTAATTATTGAAGTTTATAAAATTTTGCGACCCTGTTGAAAAAAATTTTCCCCTTGATAATTGTTAATATTAACCACCAAAAATCATAATTTTCAAACAATCCAACCACACATAAAATTGTTAAGAATGTTAATACGAACATTCCATGGGCCCATGTGTAGGTATCTGTGTTTGTTATCTCAATGATGTCTCATCATAAGCTTGCATGCATGCTGTGTTAACATGATCTTGTCAGGTGTTTTCTATTGACATACAATGCATTCTCAATTTATAATCCATTATCTTGTTTCCCTTTGGCATTCCATAGTCTCTTAAGTCTCGGAGCCAAAGTACATTGACCTTGAAGATTTTGAGATTATCTTGATTTTAATCGTCTGTCTTTTCTCCCTCTTGATTTTTTTTATTATTCTCTCCCTCCTACCCCTCCCGTTTTTAAACTGTGATAGACTCTTTATTAGTATCCTAAATTTCTTAATTCATTTTGCTTTCAACATGTCAATAATTTTGTTTTCATTTCCTTTTTTTCCCTCATCATATCTGTTGCACGTTAGGGGGGTAGATATTTAGAGGTTTGGTTTTCCTTGGGGGGGGGGGCTGGGGAGGGGTAATTGTCCAGGGGGTAGTTGTTTTAGAACCATCTGATATTTGTATTTTAGCTCTAAGAATCATTTGTAATTATAAAAAAAATGTTATCATAAATTACTTTTCTTAGCCTCTTTCCTTCCTAGATATCATCTGTTACAGTCTAATTTATATATGTAGCCAGCAGGGGATCTTTCCTTCTCAATACATCTCTCCCCCTTTCTGTCCTCTTTCATTACTTGGAAATCTCTGATGTAATCTCTCCACGTTCCTCAGATTACTTGGGGAGATTCCATTTGTATCCTGGGATGCGTTCTTACATAATCCATGCACCGCATATTTTCTGACAGGGCGGTATCTCGTCCTTGTGAAGTCGTAGCAGGGGTACAGACCCCTCTCTGAATATGGGATAAATATCTTTGTGATGGTATTTAGGTGTGGTGGGGAGGGGGCAATGGGGTAGGAATGTCTAGTTTCAACCAGCTAGCCCAAGCTACAGCAAATTCTTTCATTAGTGTTATAAGGATGTTAGCTTCTGTTTCTGAGATTAGTGTCCTTCTTGTTCTCAATGCATGAACTTTACAAAAATTGATCAATTGGTCAAGTGAGGTAGGCAAGGGGATGAAGCAGCAGTTTCAAAATGTGGGAATGTTTGTTGGAACCAGGTTGCTTGCTGGAACTAAACTGTAGGCCTAATGAGGACCAAAAGAGTGTGAAAATTTAACTCTCTGTGTCAGTAATACACTATAATCCATGTATGAATAAGGATATTGATTTTTTGTAGAGTCGGGTTATTAATCCATTGCTTATTTCAAATATGAGCACATGTGTATGTTTGCATGTGTCCATTAACAAAATTTGTTTATACAGGGGCAAATGGCCGTGTCCCAAGCACCTCAGTATAATGTGAGTGGACTGTGTTTTATACGATGATACCCTCCTTGATCTCAATACATTAACTTTCCACATATTGACAATGAATTGTACTTTTTGGTTAGGGGAGGGTGGGCAATGCTATGATAAGGAATTTGGCTTGACCCTGAGCACTTCATTATAACAGGAGTGTACTGTATGGAGATGATGATCTTTCAACATTGAATGACAGATTTTTTAAAATTGTTTAATTATTATTAGTTTTTTTTGGAGTAAAGGTCCTATTTATAACAATGCCTTTAAAGATAGTTTTGATTTCGATACCTTTGAGGAATAGTTTGAGATCCTGAAGATGATGAGCCTGTTTATTTTTCAAAAAGTCCTACTGTGTTCAAGGAATGCAGTCTATCATATTAGTCTTAGGTCGCAGACACCTTCATGATTGAATAAGTTGGCCGATAGACGTCGAGTGCAATATCTACTGTATCAAGCCGATGTCCGTAGGGGAGACCCCCCCCCCCCTTATATTTTGAAAATCAGGCATTGTACAAACTACATGTATCTAAAAAGAAAATTTTCCTCTTCACCCCCTCTATAGTAAGCCTACGTCCCTGCTATCCTCAACTCTTAATCTATCTTTTCAAATCTTGGATACTTTGTTGAATTCTACCTCAAAATTTAGATAACATTGCCATCTGTACCCCCTATTTTCTCAAATCTTCCTCATGCACGTATATATGTAATGCCCCTAATTTTTCAAATCCTGGATCCAAGTACGGGAAACTAGAACTTGGGCAAAGACCAAGCTGTCTTTCTCTTCTTTTTAATAGGGTCCTTTAGGCCTACTTTTCTAAAGCGAGACCTTTTCTCAGAAGTAATTGACGTATTTGCTGAAGAGAAATAGAGTTAGTTTGTGTTATTAAATTTTCTTACCACACAAAGTGAGAAAAACTCCCACTGAAACCCTTCGATCAAAAAGAGCTTGGTCTAATAATTTTTCCCCCGAGCTGTACCGCATAATTTATATCCGGGTCTGAATGGGGTGAAGTGATGAGACTAGAGAGATGTCATGGTCTGGTCTGCATTATACATTCCAACCCTAGTAATTTACAGGTACATTCCATTGTGTAATAAACAGGGAAGATGGACTGATGCCTAGTGAGACATAGGGAGGGATGGATGCCATACATACACTGAGGCATCCCCTATAATCAGCTCAGATAGTGTCCTCCTCGAGAGATTGTCCCCCAGCAGTGGTCAATGCTCGTGCATGTGTCATACCAAGTAGTGTATACCTCCTTGATCATACAATCTCTATACAGTATATATACAGGATAGCCTATAAGCCTTAAGACCCACCTCCAACTTTTGCTGATGGTGGAAACCGTGCGTCTTCATAGCTTACTCCCTAAACCCTAAAAAGAATGGGGGGGGGGGGGGGTTATGGTTGGGGATTTAGCCCCTTTCGCCATTTTTTGTGATAACTCTGCAACATAAAAAAAAAAAGTTGCCGAAACTCTTTTCTTTCAGGTCTTGTGCAACTTTTGAGACCAAATTTGCGACGCCTGGACATTTCATAAGTGCATGTTGCACCCAAAGTTGCTCGAAAACAAGTTTCAATCATATAACATCTTAGATGCCAAATCTGTGTTAGGGACGACGGCAATATTCAAGGCCTGCGTGCAAGGGCGTTCCAAGTACTTATCATCGCTTTTAATCCCCTGGGCGTGCAAGTGCGTGCAAAGCATTTAAGACAAAGTACCGTTATATACAATTTCCTGGGTCAAGATTCTTGAATGGTGAAGCCAGACAATAGCTTGCCGTCCAAAACCGGATCTTGTAGATCCTAGGTCGCTTCAAAGCTCGCCGCGGACTACACTAGTTTTAGACTAATACACACCTCCCATACCCAACTGAAAGCCAAATAACCCCAATAATAATGAAGAGATTATGTACATTGTAGTAACATATATATAGCTCAGGCTTTTAATATTCTCTCTCACTCATGCGCGATCGATCTACAAAATATTTCATGCCCAAACTCCACCCCTTCATTCTAATTGGCGTGCACCCAAATTAATTGTGCTTGCAAGAATTTAAAAACCTTTCATGCTGAAGGGGTTTGAATTATACTGGTAATGTGTATGTCTGGCAAGGAATAAGCCCCTCCTAAATTTTCTGGGAACAATACACCAAGTCTAAAATTTCCCTCTTTATGAGTATTATCATGCGTGTGCCTAAACTCCACCCCTTTCATTCTGATTGGTTAGAGCTCACTTTGCACCCAGCCAACCTGCTCATGTTTACTCTACACAGGATCAAAAAGAAAAGCCAGGTTGATTACAGAATTTTTCCTCAGAAGAAACCCGATACCGATACGCTTGTTGTCATGGGCACAACATTCCTTAGATAGCAGTCTGCTAAATCCAGACTCTTGATTTATTTTTTATATGGGTACAGTTATCATGTCAATGTTTATTTAGTTTTTCATTGTTTTTCACTCCCACTCTCTTAATCCTTTGTATTTCTCTCTGTGATATCATTTTCTTCGCTCTCTGTCTCTTCATTTGTTTCTATCATCAGTTAGTTGGAATTCTTGGAAATAAAATTTATGGCGAAATATCTCCATCAAGAGAGCCTCAGTTGCAGGCTAGAGCATTGTACTCCGCATTTATTTTAAGTTGAACTCCATTATTATTTAAGCTAGGTTGGTACCTTGGAGCTCTTCTTACTCCATGCATGCACCAACAATGTATTATAATGTATTTGTTTTTGTTGACAGCTGGTGATTTTGTGTATGTGGGTGTGTTTACAAGCCATGAAGTGGGTGTGTTTACAAGCCATGAAGTGGATGTATATAGAGTTTCAAGCTCCTTGGTTATTATGAAGACTTGCGTTTACATGATTATTCAATTTTGACCTCATTCTCATTTTGTCCACGCTACTGAACTTCAGGGAATTCCCGATTTGACATGCACATTCAAGACTTCCCCTACTCCCTAAGCTAAGTTTGCTGAAAAGTTAATTCACTTTTCTCTTTTGCAATTATAAGCACCCCCCCCCCTATAGAATTAGCTCCACCTTCTACTTTTTATTTATTTATTTTTTTTGAGAGAGAGAGAACCAATGAAAAGTCGGACATTACTGGCACAGACAGTGATTCTGATTGGCCTACACCCCCCCCCCGTGCTACAGAGGCAACCTGAATTATTTTCACACACCTTCATAAGAAATCTGATACTGCAATATACACTTGTTATTCCAACATTCCTTGATTGCAGTCTGCCAAATTCAGACTCCTAATATATTTTTCCATGCATTAGTACTTGTTACTTTTTCATCGTACCTGTCCCTCTTTATATATAGATGTCTATTATATAATCTCTCACCTATGTGATCCTTTTTTTTTATTGGGGGGGGTTCTTCCTTTCCATCTCCGCGGCTGCACTCTATTATTTAAATCTATCTATTTAAAAAAAAAAAAAAAAAATAAATAAAAAAAAAAAAAAATTTAAAAGGTAAATCACGCTTCTATTCACAATATTTCAGGATCTAGATCGAGATCTGTATATATAAAAAAAAAAAAATTTAAAAAATAAAATTCAGTTTTGCTACGGGTCATTTCAACAGCTGGAAACCATCTGCTTTAACAAAAAAAGGCACCTATAAAAAAGGGAATTATGTGCTTGGCTTCTATTTTTTAAGACTACAACTACTTTAGCAACAATGACGAGACTGAATTGCCAGTATTACACATCACAGCATGCTTGTGCACAGCGCATGCAAGAGTCCACACACTATCACACTCACACGTGCACACAAATCTTACGCAATTCACTCCAAAATCAATCTTAAATACCAGCTGTCAAAAAACAAAATCAGCGACATATTTTCGTAGCAGGTGGTGTTTAAGTTCATTGCTAAACCATAGGGTCACAAAAACAAAAGCTAAAAAGAAGGAATTAGTGATTTCCTGGCGATGTATTTTCCTCTGATTTTCACTCGACGTACATGTAATGGTGGTATCCTCAAAACGAAAATGAGATTTTTTTCTTTTTAATTGAGTTATTGATGCACAGCAGGGGAAAATGGTTTCTTTGTTGAGTTTTCTTTGAAATATCATCAAGATTCTGCAATCCTCACAACAAAATAGATATTACAAAACTTAACAAAAAACAAAGATTAATAGAGAATTGTCTTGATTCTTCCGAAACTTCATAGCTAGTTGATTTTTTCCCAGCACCTCAAATCAAAGGCCCAGAAGAGTTACAAAGATTAATTTCAGAATCAGTGTAAATTAAAATTGCTAATGTAACAACATCGGCCTGGTGATGGAATTTATGTGCCATGTAATTATTAAAAAAAAAAACTCTAGTGAAATGTTTGTTTAAAAAACATGCAAAAACGAATCAGTAGTTAGACATCTTCAATTATAATCTAAATAACATTGCATTTCAGTAAATTCAATATTTTCACAACAGAATGATAAAACATAATAATTGAGTAAATTATTCAGGCCCTTTTCAGTTTTGATAGAGCTTCCGAACTTGAAACCAGAGAATTCCAGATTCGCTTATCTAGTCTACCCTTTCATTTTTCTAATAATATTGCGCAACACACAGAATGTGCTCTTCCACTTTTTTTTTTCCCCCCTCTCCAGGGAATCAATGAAAAGTCAGACAAGACTTTGTGCCATACCAGAACCCCAGCCCCCTCCATAAACTCCACCCCTGCATTCTGATTGGCTAAATACTGTTCTGGTATATATCCAATCACAGGTGCAGCCTGCAACCTGAACCTTGTTTACCTCTTCAATTCCCACGCTTGGGAAAGAAACCTGATACTGCAATGCGCTTGCTTGTGTCAATTTCACTACAGTCCTGTAGATAGCAGTCTACCAAATTCAGACTCCCATTTGTTATGGCACACCTTTATGCAGTAGAAAATACTCAGCTTTTCATCTCTTTCTGTCTTTTTCTTGATCCCTCTTTTCTCCTACGATCTCATTCCTCTTCTCTCTGTCTCTTTTATTTGTTTTTCTTCTTCCTTTTCTTTTTTTTTTGTATTTGCTATTTCTCTCTCTTCTTTATCCCTCTCTGTTTGTCTCTCGGTTAATTCTCTCTCTTCTTTATCTCACATGTCGTTTCTTTCTTTTTTATTTCTCTGATCTCTTCTTTCAATATCTCGCTCTCATTCTAGCTCTTTGACCACTACTCTTTTTCCAATAATCAGTCACTGTGCAGGACGCCCTGATCCCCTCACCGTTTTTGCGTTTGTATAGATACAAAAGTTATTTGATAGTATCAAATTATAATCTTGGTATTGATTACATGGCATGCAAGAAGAGAGAGAGAGAGAGAGAGAAAGGTTATCCAGCATAATAATATAAATTATGACAATATCAATATTTGCTACGTGGGCAAATGTGAATAAAAAGAAAAAAAAAGTTTATGTGTCAAAAATGTAGAACAACTTTTCTCCAATATTGTGCCAACTACTAGTAGTACTCTTGATCACAAGAAGTTACAAAAGCATAAATATAAAGACTATCTCGCATAATGAGGTAAATGTGTGTGTATGCTATGCTGTGTATAGAAGAGTGATTTGGACGGAAATTTGTTTTCATTGTTGAGCCATATTCTAGGGCAATATTGCTGGAATGACTTTATAACAATTTGTATTCCTTTTATACCTTCTTTATTGTAGCGCTGTTTTTTCTTGTAAAACTATGGTAGCTCCATGGTAAAACTGTAGATCGTTTAATTGGCATGAGGGTGAATAAAAAACAAGATCCGGGTGGATTAGGAAACAGAAACTAGTCCAGTGCGGCGAGCATCAAACGGCGAAGCTTTCCGGATGTATGGCTTTCTTCTCACACCAGTACAATAGGGGTGGCCAGGGAGGGCTCATTATCTCGCCTAGCGTTCCATCGCGTGCAGACCAATTAAAGAGTAGGGAGGGATTACAGGTTAATGAGGAGGAACGCACTTGCACGCACCCCTGAATATTGCCGTCGTCCCTTATGCTCCGATAGATACCAATCTGCAACCCAACTTGGACTGGCTGAGTTCTAGCCTGTACACAAATTCTTTGCGAGGTGCAATTTTTGAGGTGACATGATCTCATCATGATGTTTGTCTGTGAGGGTAGATTCCAAGCATTCCCTTCTGTGTACCTTGGCCCTCACCAAAATGAGAGCATCAAATAGACTTGATGATGGGTGCGTTCACACAAAGTCTCATGTTTCGTCCTGGCAGGCATTCCCTTCTGTGTAACTTTCCTCTGTTTGGTGGGTCTTAGGTCTAGTCCTAAGTCTAAGGTTTAGTCCCAGGCATTCACTTCTGTGTATTTTTTTCTGCTGATGGATGTGTTCACACAAACATGGTCTTGGGTCTAGTCCTGGGCTTTCCCTTCTGTGTACCTTGGCCCTCACCAAAATGAGAGCATCAAACGGACTTGATCATGGGTATGTTCACACGAACATGGTCTTGGGTCTAGTCCCAGGCATTCCGTTCTGTGTACCCTTCTGCTGTTTGGTGGGTTAACACAAACAGAGTCTAAGGTTTAGTCCCAGGCATTCACTTCTGTGTATTTTTCCGCTGATGGATGTGTTCACACAAACATGGTCTTGAGTCTAATCCCAGACATTCACTTCTGTGTACCTTGGCCCTCGCCAAAATGAGAGCATCAAACGGAAAAAACAAAAGTTTGATGATGGGTGCGTTCACACGAACATGGTCTTGGGTCTAGTCCCAGGCATTCCCTTCTGTGTACCCTATGCATGATGGGTGCATTCACACAAATACAGTACCTGGTATTTATTTCTGTGTATATTGTACCTTGGCGAAAATAAGAGCATCAAATAGATTTGATGATGGGTGTGTTCACACAAACCCAGTCTTGGGTCTACATGTAGTCCCAGGCATTCCCTATCGTGTACCTTGGTTCTGATGAAAATGAGAGCATCAAACAGACTTAATGATGGGTGTGTTCATACAAACACAGAGTTATGTTTAGTCCCAGGCATTCACCTCTGTGTACCTTTCTACTGTTGGATGTGTTCACACAGAAAAAGTCTCAGGTCTAGTTGCGTCCCGGGCATTCCCTTCTATGTAGCTTGGCCCTGATAAAGATGAGATTATCAACTTCACAGGTTCACAAGAACATGGTCTTTGGTCCTTTCACAATGGTTTATGTGCACAACCCAAGCCTAGTCCACAGTCTGTAAAGATATTAAGAGGTGATATTATTAATAGTGGTGGTAGTACCTTTTAGAACTAGTACATGTAGAAGTATTAGTTGTAGAAGTAGTAGATGTAGAAATAGTAGACGTAGAAGTAGTAGATGTAGAAATAGTAGACGTAGAAATAGTAGATTTAGAAGTAATAGATTTAGAAGTTGTAGATGTAGAAGTAGTAGACATGGAAGTAGTAGACGTAGAAGAAGTAGGTATATAAGCAGTTGACGTAGAAGTAAAGATGTAGCAGTAGTAGATGTACAAGTAGTAGATGTAGAAGTAGTAGATGTAGAAGTAGTAGATGTAGAAGTAGTAGAGGAAGAAGTAGTAGATGTAGAAGTAGTAGATTAAAGTATGTAGATTAGAAGAAAGGAAGAATCAGAGATAGAAGTATAATGAGAAGTAGTAAGGTAAGGAGAGTAGTAAGATGTAGAAGTAGTAGATGTAAAGTAATAATAGAAGTAGTAGATGTAGAAGTAGATAGATGTAGAAGAGTAGTATGTAGAAGTAGTAGTATGTAGGATAGTCGAAGTGAGAAGAAGTAGTAGAATGTAGAGTAGTAGATGTAGAGATAGAGGAAGAAGTAAGTAGATGAGAAGTAGTAGTGATGTAGAAATAAGTAGTAGATGTAGAAGTAGTAGATGTAGAAGTAGTAGATGTAGAAGTAGTAGATGTAGAAGTAGTAGATGTAGAAGTAGTAGAAGAAGAAGTAGTAGATGTAGAAGTAGTAGATGTAGAAGTAGTAGATGTAGAAGTACATGTAGTAGATGTAGAAGTAGTAGATGTAGAAGTAGTAGATGTAGAAGTAGTAGATGTAGAAGCAGTAGATGTAGAAGTAGATGTCGAAGTAGTAGATGTAGAAGTGGTAGAGGAAGAAGTAGATAGTACTAGATGTAGCAGGAATATTAGTAGCATTAAATAAAAATCTGAGTATGAATGCATGCCTGAAAAATGTACTTCCTGGGAAAACCATCTGTACTCCCTGCCATAGAATTACAAATTTATTATTATTTTATTGAAAAAATATGGTCTTGGTGAAGATCATAGATTGATGAAATATAATGTTTTCCTTGTGCTTGAAGTCTGATATTGAAATGAGATCAAATATCAAATAATTTATTACAATAATGTGTCTAACAGCTAACAACCCTGTCTTATGAAGAGTACATAAAAATCATAGCTTTCTGCAATACGTATTTGTACATACATACATGTTCTAGGATCAGACCTACATGTATGATCTAAATGACTTCAACATGAACCTGGGTCTAGGTGTTTTTAAAATATTTTGTTGAAGGAGTAGTGTCCATAGTACTTTGAACTTTCATTCATTATTTATGTTTCTGTATTCCATACCATGTTGTTGTATCAGAAGACATTGAACATCATTCAGTATCCACTGTCTGGTAGTGAGTTCTTCTATGTAGGTGTGCTATTAAACCAATGCCCTTGCGTTGCATCTGAATGGTACTGCTTGACATGCCATCACGTAAAGGAGTGTTCCTTAGAGAGAAAAGGACTGGATTGATTGGGGTGAGGAGGGAGGGGGCAAGGGGAGGGTGGAGAGGGGAGAGTGGAGAGGGAAGGAAACAAAATGAATGATGTCAAGAGAGTGGATGTTAGGAAAAAGAGAAAGACATAGAGGGGGTACCCAGTAGGGGGAGGGAGGTGGCGAGAGTGAGAGAGGAAAAAGAGAGAGGAAAGAAGGAACGGAAACGTAATAAAAGAGAAGGTTTGTAAACTAAAAGAGAGATTGGAAAGAAAGAATGAGGAAGAAAAAGGTGACAGACGGACAGTTAGAGAATGAGGGAATGATTTGAACTGTGATAGCAGATGATAGATGTGATAGGAATGGTGTAAAGTAATTTCAAGGGAAAATAAAATAATGAAGGAAAAAAAATACAAAAAAATGAGAAAATGATAGCAATGAGAGGAATGGAGCCAAGAATTTAAAGTGAATATATTGAGTGAGACATGTAGTATAAGAGAGAGGGGATAGAGAGATTGTAGAGGGAAAGATTTCAGCCAAAGATCAGACGATGGAAGTGATGCAAGTCATACAAATCAAAGGATAGAGAAATAGTATACAGATACCGTATCAGGACAACTACCCGCTTGACAATCACCCTCAGGACAACTACCCCCAGAAACCCCCAGAAATAGGGTTAGGGGTAGATTTTGATGGGGGGGGGGATTGTCTAGGGGGTAGTTGTCCCAGGACCTAAATGTACATGTGAAAGGAAACAGAGAGAGAGGGAGAGAGAGAGATACAATGTAGAGAGGGAGAATATATAGTCCGCCCTTTCTCACTTCGGCTCAGCCTTTCTACTTTCAAAAATGCTTTGAGCAATAGTCAAAGAGGGCCCAAAAGCTAAAGAGACAGACTGAGAGAGACAGGGAGACAGATTTAAATAAAGGGTCTTCCTTCACGACAACTTCAGATTGAGAAGCTGATAGAAGTTAGAGGAATAGATTCAAGTCCAATAGACTGATGAAGAGAGTCAAGCACAGATGCCTGACATTCTTGTATTATGTCGTCATGTTTGTGTATGTGCCTCCTGTTTCTATAGCTCCATGTAATGTCTTTACCAGCTAGGCAGCTCCATCGGGGAGGAATCGAAAGGAGGTGTGTCCCTTATGTTTTTTCCCCTCTTAAAAATAAAACCTGTCAAGAATCAACGTCTACTTCAGGAGCGTGTACAATTTATACATTGTAGGCCCTATTTTTTTTTACTTTAAGATATTCAGGAGCTATATGTAATTGCGAGCAGTTTATCAGTTTTGGAAGGCAGCTCTGTAGAGCATTGGAGAGGTTCGATAGGAGGTGTGTCCCTCATGTTTTTTCCGCCCGCACAAAAACAAAACCTGTTTTATGAACGTCTGTATTTCAATTGTCACATATTCCTCTTCGTGTTTGTCGTATCAGGGTGTTCAGTTGTTAATCAGTTAGCTGCTCATCATTTTTAGGTGCTCTAATAGCTGAATTGTCTCGTCACAGAGTCTTGTGTTTTGAGCATTGGGGACAGAAATACAGTCCATGTATGATAGTTGTCATCCAAAATATTTATCATTTATTGAACAGCCCCCCCCCCTTTAAGAACTTGTAGAAAGAAGTAGAAACCAAGACAAAGTGTGTATTGACTACACCCCCCCCCCCGCCCCACCCACCCCTTTCAACATTTCATACAACTGTTTTAGTTTTCATCAGGATAATCAAGCATTTTTATACAATGTTTTTGCTTATACAGGGTGTTTCAATAACAGATGTAATCAACTAACATTTATAACCCTTTTTTTGTTGTTGCTTTGAGGTGCTATTAAAATGGTAAATGTTTGTGTTTAAGACCATTGGCCTCCGTACTAATTTTTTTTTTTAATATGAGGGCCCCTAGTTGGACCTTAGCATGAGGTCTATTTGTACCTTAACCCTGTTACTTTGGAGCTGTGATGTTTAATGACGTGTACATAGTATATCATTTTAGGAAGCGAAGAGGGGCGAAGAAGGAATTATAATTGAGATGATGATGATGTACATGTCCTACATTATATTGAACCGTGAAGGTGACTATGTGACATACATTTTAAATGTTACGTGTAAGTGTGAACGGCCTACATGGACATGTCGATCCATTTCTGCCAGACAATGTTTAGAGAATGTGTGTTTGAGTTTGGGCCTAACACTTTCATGGATCTAGGACTCGTGGACCCCCAAATTTTAACACCAAATCCCAAACAATAAAAATTCTAATTCCAGAATTATGAAAATACTACCTACGGATTCATCAGCATTAGTGCATGTACTTTGAGCACCTCCCTGTTGTTGACTGACGCCCCTGCCCCTCACCCCTCCCCAGCATCACAAGCATCACAGGTCACCTTTAAGCTTTGTTCATGAAACCAAATTTATCTGAAAGAACAAAAGAAAAACAAATTGTTAGTTTCATCTTTCTTTTCTGTACAGCAGCATGCTGACCACCTCCCCGTTGTCAACCAAGCCCTTGCCCCGCACCGCATAACTCCGGATTAAACTAAAAGCATAACCAAATCATCACTCTCTCTGTTTCATTTGTTCTCCAGCAGTACGTCAAGCACCTCCCCGTTATCGACCGATGCCCCTGCCCCTCACCCCTCTCCAGCGTCACAAGCATCGCAGGTTAACTTTGAGCTAGACCATGAAGCTATTGCATCCAGAGCCACTCACATGGTGGAGATCTTATCGGACGAGAACAATGTTCTTAGACATGAACTGGAGACATACTACCAGAAGGTTGCCAAGCTACAGAAGGTTTGTAGAAATGGGCTTTAATTTAGGCGATTTACCGAAAGATGCGATATTCATGCAGAGGGTCGCGGCTCTATATTTTGGTAATTCGCCTTATTCAAACAATCTTATTGCCCTTGTTACTGTTAGTGATGTTATCATTACTACATTCCACGCTTGTTACATTGAGATAATAATGATCAAGCAAATCACCTTGTTATAACAGAATCTTTAATACGATTTTATTGAAAACATAGACCCTTAAAAAATATTACAAGAGTAGATTAATTTTACATTGGTCCAAAGCCAGGTACTCACCCAAAACCAGGATAAATGGTGGAATATACACCTGGGGGCCATTTCATCAAAGGACTTGTCGGACGTTTTATCCGACAAACTGTTATAAGCTACTGAAATGCTTGCATCTGATTGGCTGATAGCAAATTTGTCGTATAAAATATCTGAAAAGTCCTTTGAAGAAATGCCCCTCAGTTCTGTCAAGCAGTGCCCCTCCTACGTAGAAGGGTTACAGGCGTGGATCCAGCAATCGTTCTTTCAAAAGATTGTACAGACCATATTGTCAGGGGACTAGCGGCTCTAATTGTGTTTGGCCATGGGCTGATACTTTCGAATGTATGGCCTAAGGTTGGATCCGCTGCTTGGTTATTGGCGCAGTAAAGCATTATGACCTATAGATATAATACATGGACTTAGAGAACTTTCACGTTATAGTAGATATAATATGGGTGGTTGTTGTGTATACTCTATCTCGTTTGTTTGTTATTTACCATTATTTGCTAATTTTATTTTTTACAGTTTGAGCAGGAAATCCACAAAGTACAGACGGAGCATGAGAGACTGATTGAATCCACTCATAAAAGAGAACATCTAGAGAAGCTTGTTAGGGCCAGAAAACAGGCGCCAAACTAGAAGTAGAAGTCAAGAAACTTCAAGAGAGGAATCGAGATTTAACAGGTAAGATCCCATTTTATTCAATCCCTCCCCCCCCCCCTCCCCCATCTCGGACTGGTTCAGGACCTAACAAATGGACAGAAATCCAGAAGAGCTTATTAGGGCCAAACTTGAAGTAGAGCTACATATAGATCAAGAAAAGTGAAGAAAGAAATCAAGATTTAAGAGGTAAGAATCCTGTTTGTACCCCCCCCCCTCCCCAACTTGAATCGGTTTTGGTCCTAACATTCACAGTTCAGGACCATCCACTTCAAAGGAGGCTGGGGATATGAAAAGTGATAATTGGAGCATTTACATTTAATGTCCGAGGTGCCTCGAACCAGGGATAACCCTGTTATCACCCTGAACCATCTGAAGTATAGTCGGCAGGGCAGTTTGATGTATTGACTGAGCTCATGATCAAATGTTATCAATTATATACAGACAATCTTGAAGTTCACAGCTACCCCCCCCCCCCAAATTACCCCAATCATATCCCAGCTACGATACTAGAGATACAGTCAGTGGTATTTATGGAGCATGTTTTATGAATTTGAGAGTGACCCTAAACCACAAGGTCAGACGAACGTCTTTCAACACTGTCCCAACTTGAGCCAATCTGTTCACGCGGCTTGATGGGAAACTAACTATGTAGTGCTAGAATACTTGACATTCCGAGAATTGCCAGAATACCATTGTTTGTCTGGGTATCTGGATGGGTATGCAGTCAAGTTTGTTGACCCCCAGGGAAACAACAATCCATAAGGAAGAGGATTGAGAAATTATTATTTTTTTTCAATTATAAGTTTGATTGTAGTGTGTTTAATTAAAGCTGGTGTATAGTTTCGGGAGAAAGAAAAATTTATTTTGATTCATATTAAGATAAATTATGATAGATTGAATCCAATAACTATAATAAAGCAAATTATAGTACTTGAAATCTCGTTTTAGTGTCTTTATTTCATAATATAAGGATAAAAAAGATAAGTCGGGGACCCGTCACAGGTTAGCGCTCACGTGGAAAACCAATGGGGATTCTCTTGTGTGGGTGTTACACATAGATCGTTCGCACTAATTCACGCCGTAACCTCGGGCGTGCGAATCTGTCAGCAGAGGTCTAAACGGCAGTTGGATTGCGCTATATTCAAACTTTATGAATGAAATTCATCGGAAATATTGAAAGGAATGTCACAAGATCTCTCACACATATCTTTTAGTGCAATGTGGACAACATGTAACTACATTTGATCAGTTTTGTACCAATTCCTTTTTTGCTACCAAAACTATACACCAGGTTTAAGTGTGAATCAGTAATTAATTTCTTATTTTACATATTTGTTGACCCTAAAAAAAAACAACAATCCATGATTAAGAGCTGGTAATGAGGAAGAGGATTGAGAGTTATTATTCCAATGAATAATGTTTGATTGTAATGTGTAAAGTAAAGTGTGATTCTGTAATTCCATGTACATACCTCTTTGTATATACATTGTATATTTTGAAGTGAAGATAAGAAATGAAATCAGACAAACAAAATAAAACACTTGGAAAAGGAATTTAGAATGACAAAAGTGGTAAACTGATATTGTTTGATATAAGCCTTCCTTCTCAGTACAAAATTTCTTTTTGGATCTTTATTATAACTATTATCTTTTAGCTTAATAATAGACCTATTATTATTATGTCATATTCTATACGTACATAATATTTTGCAATTTTAGAATACTAAGTTGGGGTAGTTTGCGAGTGGAAAGTTCTGCCATTTGAGATCTTATATTGAAGTGGAAATTTTCATGAAATTTATGGCTTATATAGTATTTTTTCATGTCTTTTTTACATGTACAAGATGCTTTAAAGGGAAATAGTAACTTTCAAAAAGAGGAGCAACTAGATCAAGATGAATAAAATTATATTGCTCTAATAGTAAAAACAAACTACTGAAAGTTTCAGATCAAATGGAAGTCATTTACTACCACAAAACAGTGTAACAGCCAAACGCGAGTGAATTTTCAACCCCTTTGCAGCAAACCCTCCAGCCCGCTTGGGTCGGGGGGAACACGACAGGAAGTGGGGTGTCTTGAAAAGCACATGGCAATTTGTTTTCCACCACGAGATCGTTTACTAAATTTGAGTATGAAATCATTGATATCTCGAAAGTAAAGCAAGCAATTACCTTGTAATTTTGAAGAGATACCAGACTGACCTATAAGTTTATAATAATGTTGACAAAATGAGCTAAATCAACAAATTGTGATTTGAATATCATTCAATGTTACTACATCCCTTTAATTATCCATTGTCTGTATTTAGGTCATGTAGAATCTCATGTGGTCATATTCAAACGTGAGTGACACGAGATTTGGACTGATAAAAGGGCGCATATCTTTGCACTTGTAGGTTATAAATGGATCATGACTACCATATTATGTATAATGTAGGAGTGGCATGTGTCATTACCAGTTGGATTTGAATTTTACAATTGGTCCTGGAAATTATGATTGAAAAACAGTGCGTGAGTGACACGACAGAAAAAAGACATTGGTTTCTAACCATCATTGGTTATGGTTGGATTTGTGCCCTAGTAGATCTCTAAGGGTACCATAGGTGCTGGTATATGTATATGAATAGTGTACCTCTCCGACATTTATTATTTTTATCAATCATTCCCTCTCTGTGGAAAATGGTCCACCTCTATGTGTCGTGAGTGTCACGACATCCAAAATGTGAGTGACACGACCAGTGCCTTAAATTCAACATTTCAAGTAAATAACTAAATCCAAATTACCTGTATTTATATGCCATGTTAGAGTAGTCCATGAAAATTACTTTAAGCAAAAAAAATCTTACAAAGGTGATTCCTGTGATTCCTGTTTGCTCAATTATTCAGCGTAAGAAAACTGGATCACATAATGTCTGAACCTAAATAAAAGTTTGTATTGTAAAGAAGCCTTTGTGTTGATTTCAGATCCTAATTTGCGCCATATTGAAATTTCAGCTAAATGTCCCACTTAGTCTGAATATGACCATGTGCGAGGCTCAAAGACACACAAAGAGAATGGATCTAACGAGGCAGATCTTCAAGAAGAATTATCAAGAAAACATAACACCATCTTCCAAGCTCAGTAAATAAAATGTCTCACAAATATAATGCTACTGTAATCCCCAAAATATTTTTATATGATATCAAGTGCAAGTTACAAGGTACCTAATTTCTGACTGTCTGTATAATTTAGTTCATGTAGAATCTCATGTTCGAGGCTCCAAGACACACAAAGATGATGGATCTAACGAGGCTGATCTTCAAGAGGAGTTAACAAGAAAAGAAAACACTATCTTCCAAGCTCAAATGAGATGTAAGTATATGTCTCAAAAAGATAATGATACTGTAACGCCAGAAGTATTTGCAACATGAAATAATTTTTGCAAATCGGGGCTAATCAGCTGCATGAAGATTTTTTGAATTGCCAACCATCAAAAACTTGTATAGTGTACAGTAATGTATTGGCATTCAGTGCGTTGTCTAAACATAAAATTTTCATGCATTTTACATTTGTAAATGTTTTCCTCCTTACGAAACCAGCAAAATTATCATGCACAAAAAGTCTTCAGGTTTTAATACAGTATGCATTTCTGATATTCATGTAGCGCTTGTTCTGTTATGTCCATCTCCCTTTATAGCCTCAGGCATATTGTATTCACATTTTTTTTTTAAGTCTGTCTTCAGAATAGAACAACACAACAAGATTTAAATCAGTAGCGGACGCAGACCGGAGTCACACAATGAACTACGGGCCCATGCGTAAACATAATAGAGCCGCTTTTGTCCCAGACAATTGGGCCCCCGAAATGCATTCAGTTCGATTTTCTTGGATCCGCGCCTGTAAATGATCAGTGCTTGCCCCCCCCCCCCCGAAAAAAATAAAAAGAAATAATAATAGGATAGATTATAACAAGTTATCATTTTATTGTCTTAAATCAGATACAAAGTGCTTCAAAAATAATGATGTTTTCATACTGAGATTATCATATTATCAATCCACTTGAGAAATGTGTGGAGAATGGTTAAAAAATGGGCTTGCTTAATAAACTGGTTGAAATTGTTTTTGACTTTTTTGTTTTCTTCATATTTGTTTGGATAATAGGCAAAGACTTGGAAGAGACTAATATGCAGGTGATGAACGAACTGAAAGAGCAGAGACTACATGTTGATATGCTAGATGCAGCCTTGTCCAAGGCTCAAGCAGATGTTACTAAGTTACAAGAAGAGGTAAAAATGTATTCATTTACTGTATAGCATTATACCCTTTTGAGCCTCAGTAGCTCAAAATCCAACAAATAGTGCACTGGTTGTGATCTGATGAATTAGCCCAAACAGATAATATCAGACTTTTTCTCTCAAATAATGCAATAAATTGAGCAAAATGTCAGCCCACGACATCTTGGGCTTATATAAGCTAGTTTTGCTGTTTTTACGCTTGAAATTGAGCAGCTTTTCATCACTCCAAAGGAGCACACCCAGCATTGGGAAACCATAAAACCACATGTTGTTTGTTTACAGTGTACATATGCACCATATCAGGCGTCACCTGCTAACTCAAAAACTATATTTGTTGCAAATTACATCGCCTGTTGTTTATACTTTTTGTTCCTTTCTTTATTTCACAAGTATTGAAAGACTGTGATTTGTACTATTTAATATTTCTGTATATAAATGTAGCTTTTACAGTGATGTCATTTGAAATATTTGATTATTGTCATTCCTTTTCTTGTAGTGTGCCCAACGTCAGGTTTATGTTGACAAGGTGCGGTCGTTACAGCAGCTAGTCACATCATTACAAGCCGCTCATCAGAAGAGAGAAAAACTAGAGCTCAAACTCAGACAGAAAATGGAGAAAGAGATCGAGAAACTAAGAGGGCGCCAGGTTAGCCTTATGATAATAGCAAATTCTATTTACCACAATATAAAAAAAAAATGGGTCGACTAGGTGTCGACTAGGTCTTTTTATTTGTAGTTTACGTTTTAGACAAAGTCCGTACATATATTTGGACTTGGTTTTCTCCATTATGTGTAGAATGAAAAACTAGAGAACAACCCTCCTTTGGACTGATAATCTTTAAAATAAACACAAACCTTGAAATATTTGGATTTTGTTTTAAAAACTTAAAATGAAAAAGATTTGCTGCACCCATCCTTGACAACCATGTAAATAAGTGTCAAGTGGGTGGCTTGTGCCACATTATATTAGTAATCAAAGATGCTTGTGAGACCGAAGAAATACTGCATGTGCTACCTTAGATAATAATAATAATAATAATAATCGGTATAGCATTTAAATTATGCCATCTATCTAGTTACCTTTTCATAGGCCCAGAGGGAAGTACAATGAAGGGAGGGGATTCATCTCAAATGGGACGAGAACAAATGTGTTTTAAGACCAGACTTGAACGATTCCAAAGACCCAGCATGACGCACACTGGAAGAAAGATAGACAACGAAAAGAAGGGAGAGATGGCTGGTTGCTAAACTTCAGCTTTGCCCAAGAAAAAAAATACCCTTAAGTGAGCTGCATGTCCACCAACATAGTCAAAACCGTGCATTATTTCTATAAAATGAAGTCAAACGGAGCCTGAGCTTTCGATCCTAGCAAAATCTTTGTCAGAGACAAAATGACACAGAAAAGTAGGGAACAAACATGGATATAGAGAGAGACAGAAAAAAAGCTTTACCTGGATGGCAAACCTGGAGGAAGAGAACAAAGGGAACAAAAAGGGGGATGTAAAAGGGGTGAGGAAGCCAGCCAATCAAAATAATATATAATTTGAACTTTCTGTGTGTTTAGTCTGTAGCGAATCAAGATGAGGGTGTATCAGAACTGGAGGATGCAGCGAGTGAATCGTTGGCTGAAAGAGATAGTGCTATCCTAAAACTAGAGGCTGAAGTTAGTAAGGTAAGATTATTCTACTATCTAAAATGTCCTAATTAACCCTGGGTTGTATATTCAATAAGTCAAGAATCTTGAATCTTGAAGAAGATGTCTCATCTGTTTTGCAACTGATTTATTGTTTATTTAGTGTAACCTATCACTAGATAGAAGACCGATGTTTATTGGGACCTGCATGAATATAATATTTAACAAAGCATACATACATCCTTATCTATGAATTCAAATATTAACAAATGATTTAAATTAACAACTACTCTGTACATGCTTGTTTGTAAACAAATATACACCAGGCATGATATCTTTCAGGTCTTAACAGAAATTCAAAGGGGGTGGGGGATAAATGTTGTTGAAAGATTAAAAAGGCTTAACTTCACACAGCTTTAAAAATGTATGGTTTATGAACGATGAAAAGTGCAGATTTTTAGAAGCTTCACCTACTGACCCCAAACAGGGGCTCTCCACCTCAAACTTGCCAGCAAACATACATGTAGAAGATTTTTTTTTTTCTTTTGATTTGAGTAAATATATTCCCTGATACACATATAAATTGTTCTTTTCTCTTGTGCTAGGTCTTCCTCACTCCCTCCATCTGCGAAATAATAATAATAACAATAGTAATGATAATTTATATTTTAATTGTTTTGACACAGAAAGGCCTTGATATCCTGTGGTCATAACTAACGATGTTCTGTTGTTCTTTGTTTGTCTGTGTATCTCCCCTAGCTCTCTCTTTCTCTAAATTTTGGTCTCTTTGTAGTGTCATGACAAGGATTTTTAATGTGTATATTTTTCAGTGGGAACACAAGTACTTAGAAGAATGTGCAATCAGACAATGCCATGTAGAAGTGCCTTCAAACTCAAGGTTAGTATCGTGAAACGTATATCTATACTATGTTTACACAGGGACGATCGTGTGTCAAATCCTCAGGAGGGGTCTAACACTGCGAAGAGTGAATGTAGATGTGTAAGGGCAAGTTCAATACATCGAATGTTGAGTGCGGACCACACTGATCCTGTTTACACGACATAAAATTGCTGTGTCAAACCCCCGGCCTGAGTAACAATGTAAACACGGTATACATTGACCCAACTAGCGGCTCAGCATAAAAATTTAATATAGCCCACAGTTTTAGGCTCCAGTGAAGTTAGAGATTCTTTGATGACTTTGGTAGAAATCCGCTGCCTCTGAACCCCCTAGATCCTGGAATTTAATACTCCAGCAATAAATGTAGGTGTGAAAGGAGAGCAGCAAATGTTGTGGTCACTCATATGTTCTGGCATTGATTTTGAAAAGTATACCCGGTTGTTGTATGTCCGGACGGGTTGTTTGTCCGGACAAGACGGCAATTTTAGGAGCTTTGTGAGCAATATTTCATTAATCGATTGAAAGTAATATCAGACAATATAACAGAGCACAAATATTCACAAATATTTCTGCTATTTACTGCACAAATTTTAAGAAAATCCAGAGCAAAAGATGCTGTTTATATCTGCTTAGGTGTCCGGACAACGGACCCCCCATCCTACAATTTTGTAAAATAAAATGCCGATATTAGACAGTCACTGAGACTTATCCAGTGCTACATACAGGGTACTAAAGTGGAGGGTTCCTCCTTGCAAAGCGCTAATGGGGAGATACGGGTGATAGGGCGGGCTATGTTGTAAATGAGGAGGTACTGAAGTTAATTTTGCGGCTCCGGAGCCATTTGACGCTAGCATCCCTGGACAAGAAAGGTGATGATGATGATGATGATGATGATGATGATTTTATCTTTTGAATGAGGTATAGAGCTGTTTATTGACAAGCATTTTTCTTTATTGACGTAGGTTGAGTGGTGTACATGACATTGAGAGTAGCAAGGAGAGGGAGGAAGAAGGAAACTCAACTATTTAGCTATTTGACTATTTAACTATATAACTATTTAACTGCTATTCTTATTGATCTTGCTTTCTATTGATGATAGGTTGAATGGTGTATGTGACATTGAGAGTAACAAGGAGAGGGAGGAAGAAGGAAGCTATTAACTATTTTAACTATTTGACTATTTAACTATTTAACTATTTAACCATTTAACTGTTTAACTGCTATTCTCATTGATCTTGATTTCTATTGATGATAGGTTGAGTGGTGTACATGACATTGAGAGTAGCAAGGAGAGAGAGGAAGAAGGAAACTCAAGACACAAAACAAGGATATATGATCTTGAAAGAAGGTAGGTTTGTGCACCTCTTGGCTGGCCGTAGGCGCAAGAAATAAAGTTGTTTGTGATGGGAAAAGAGATTTCTAAGCATACCCTTGGTACAGAAAAAAATACTTATGATCAACTGCAACACCCTCAGAATGGTTAAAATCGAAGTTGGAAAATTTTCTTTTATAGTACTAAAGATACATGTACTGTATGTGTAGATATGACACTCATTTGAACTATATTGTTTTACAAATTGTCCTTCATTGGTTAGCTCGGAAAAAGAGTTTTAGATAGTTTACGTCTCATGGTGCCCATTGGCATTCTCCTCAATCAAGGACTAGGCAACAAATTGTTACAGGTAAAATGGATGTTGATTATTACATGTTGAAATGTTAAATAATGTATAGCAAAACAAGATAAATGCCCTCAATGGCTGATCACATGACAATGATATTGTCATCTCAAATTACTGAATGTACATGTACTTTGAAATTTGTTCATTTGTGATGAAGTGTAAGGGTCGCCTATGTCAGCAAGCTTGTAACCCTGTGTAGTTTGGTATTGTCCCTACTTCTATCTGTTTTATTATCAAAATGAGATCTTGGACACTTTTTTATCCTCCTGAAGGCTGTCTGCCCTATCAACAGAAGTCCAGAAACGTGACATCATCATCCAAGCTCTACAGAACCAAATCTTTGCCTCAATGTCCTCATCCACCTCCACCTCCTCTGCCTACCCTGAAAACATCCACCCTCCCTCTCCTCAGTCATACGAGAGCCTACGCCGTGGGTCCGTCGACTCCACACCTTTCCAGAGCAACCTGTCTGGGTCACCTGCAGTCAGCTCCAGCTCGCTCCAGAACCTTGCCAGCCGTTCCCCTGCCAGCTCAGTTCAGAATCTACAGCAGCAGCAATCTCCTGCATCGTCCACTCACAGCCTCCAGCACTATGCCACGTCTACTCAGAACCTTCACATGTCACCGGCGTCGTCCAATCAGAACCTGGTGTCCAAGCAGTCTCCAGTCAGCTCTCAGCAGAACTTACATCACATGGCATCGTTGGGTAGTAGGTCTCCTGGAGGATCGCAACAGAACCTTCATCACATTGTGTCGATGGGCGGAAGATCTCCTGGAGGGTCTCAACAAAACCTTCACCACATGGCATCGTTGGGTGGAAGGTCACCTGCAGGGTCACAGCAGAGTCTAGGAGCCCTTGCAAGGCCACCGAGTCACACCGGGTCTGCAGGATCGGGTCTAGGATCACAGGAGAGACTGATGGGCTTCAGTGACTCCTATGCATCGCTCAGTACGTCAGGACTCTCTATGACAGGAACAGGTAAGAAAGCAGTGCTTTGTTTCACCAAGTCCTACGTAAGATACAAATGACTTTCTGAACAGCTGGTGATCAGTTCTTGCTCTAAGTTATAAAGCATGTGATTAGTTTAGCACTTTAATTTGCTGCAAACATG
This sequence comes from Paracentrotus lividus, assembly GCA_940671915.1. Lineage (NCBI taxonomy): Eukaryota > Metazoa > Echinodermata > Echinoidea > Camarodonta > Echinidae > Paracentrotus > Paracentrotus lividus. The sequence goes on along the minus strand of CALNVZ010000674.1, from coordinate 708,800 downwards.
TTTTCGATAGAAACATATCCAATTTTTACAAAATACATAAGCATACACTGTACATGTATAATACCTATGTGTAAAATCCATTAGCAATGCAATATTGATGATGAAAAAAAAAAGAGGGAAACCCATGATTATATCTTAAAAGATTGTGGATAGAGAATTAAAATTTCAACCTATTTGCAATTGGGGCACTGTTAGCATTGTGGTGGTCACAACCCTATTCGTGTCTGAACAAAAAATGTGCCTCTCTCTGGCAGATTTTGGACAAAAAAAATTATACGTTGTACACATTCAGGTCAGGTCAGGCATGCCACGCAGAGGTTGTTCGCTTTTCCTACTGTACAGCAAAATCAAAACAGTAGGAACTGCAGAATTTGGCCTACTTGGCTATCACATACCCAGTAGCTTCCAACAGTTGTGTCCGCCTTACTTTGAGACCTTTCTCTGTCACATTTAAAAAATGTAGTTATTTAGACAATTAATTTATTCATTTGTCTCCAACGATAGAAACCATGCAAATTGGTAGAAACACGCAACTGCTGTGTGATAAATATTGGAACCAGACAGCTATGAAAAAAAATCATAGGCTGCCCGGGCGGAATTCGAACCCACGACCTGTGGATTGCTAGACCACCGTCATAACCGCTAGACCACCGGAGTGCCCGTAGCGATCAAGGTTCATACTATGCCATATTACCAATTTGCATGGTTTCTACCGTTGGAGACAAATGAATAAATTAATTGTCTATTTAACATCCAAACGGCGTATAAAAAATCCTTTACGTTTAATGTAGTTATTGTTTGTTTCTTTTATCTCAGATGGAGGAAGTGAGGCAGACCTAGCAAGAGAGAAAAGTTTCTTAGATGAAAGACTGAAGCAGCTGGATCTTGAGATTGCACAACAGGTGGGTGGTACAAAAAAAAAGCAGAAAAAGAGCTTAAAAGACCCCAAAACAGACATGCTATTTGCTGCAAAATTCTAAGAAAGCAATTTAGAAATCAAACAACATCTTACCAACATCACTTATTAGAGGCAGAGGGTGTAATAGACATAACCATTAATGTGTTACATGTATGACATATTCTTACAATGAAAATGAAAGCTGTGTCTTAAATGTTAAGTGTGCTTTAATACCCTTCGTCAAGATGATAATCTGTATTCACATCCTTTTGTATGGCTCAGAAACATGGACAATCAAGAAGTCCTTAAAAGACAGACTAGATGGCACATATACTCAACTTTTAATGATGGTACAAAATATTAGTTGGAGAGAACACAAAACAAAAAATGAAATTTATGGAGATCTTCCACCTATCTCCACCAGAGTAATTAAACGTAGTGTGAGATTTGCTGGTCACTGTTTTCGTAGTGAGAAGGAAGTTATATCTGATGTACTGCTGTTGCGCCTCCCTCAGAAAACGAGAGGACGGCGACCTTTAAATTTTGTTGATTACATATGTAGGGATACAAGTAGTTTGTTACATGATCTACCAACTCTCATGTCAGATCGTGAAGCCCGGCGTACCATTGTTGATTCATTCTCGGATGCGTCCGATTTATAGTAGTAGTATTCACCTCATTTCATCCTGATGAAGTACATGTAAATGGGTTCTGTACTTGTGGAAATATGCTTGGTACAGTAATTTTCGTGTATTTATAAACCTGCAAATACATGAGCATGCTTTCTTATGCAGGTATTGGGAGGGTTCAACTGCGTAATTACGAACCTGCAGCGCGAATTCAAGAACCTGTGAACATGCTTTGAGGCCGCTAAGCGCGAAAAATTAATCGCGCAAAAATAACAGTGAATATAATTTATATAGTACTTGATTTAAAGAAATTCCATCAACGCTAAACTTTGAATCTCATGTTTTTATTTCTGTGCAGGATAAGATACTGGGGTCAATATGGAAGACTTAGCAGTTCTAGCAGTTATTCTCTTCACCTTTTTAGGAAACGAATCATCACCCCTCATCCCTTGTAACCATGGAAACAGATGCTGGAATTGCCTTCAATATTGTTGGATCCACATATAAAAAGATCTCACATAATATGGCAGACCTGTCAGAAAAGGGCAAATACAGATGTCTAAAAGTCACCCTGTTTCCGTAATCATTGTAACTTATAAAATGAGGTGGCTGCGGAGATAAAATCTTCTAGGAACACTTTTTAAACTTCTCTTAGTCATTCACCTTCACTATTTTGGGTATAGTTATCAATCTTGTAGTTGTTATAAGGAATTCAAATGTTAGTAAATATGATTCTTGTGTATATCATAGACCATAGAATTGTCCCTCAAAGGAATTTCCCAGAAAAACAGATAAAGGGCATTATAAAAAGGTCATAAAATATCTTCAGGACAATTGTACATCTACATTTGTTTTTGAATTTTCACTTATGTTCCTCTGAAACATATTCTGAATTCTGAAATTTTGTAGTGCAACAATATTTAATCCTTGCACTATAACATACGCATACCTGAATTCCAAATTATTTATTGGATGTTTTCATATTTTCAAACATGCAATATTTGTATTTAAAAAAAATCATTTCACAATAATGCGACTTGTGTGCAACATATTTGGATTCTATTGAGCAGCACACACAAATACTCTATCCTGTAAATCTTAATATTGTTGAAAATATTTCGCCATTTGCCTATTAAAATATATTTAAAAATTATGAATTGAATAATCAAGGGCTGGCATTTGAAAATGCAAAGTGTATGTCTGGTTGTTTTGTGAGCTTAATCGGCATAAAATAGTATAGAATCCACATCCTTATTTGCGCATTCTGCCTGTCTCTAAATAAGATATTGCCTCATGTATCACAAAAAAAAAGAAAAAAAAAAAAAATGTTGGACGTTATACATGCATTGGAGAGTAAAACAGCACTATGAAGTTGTATTGATATTAAGACCTTGATTTAGAGTAAACAAAGCTAGAGTTTGTCTTTGGTTAGTGAATTCCAGCTCTACCAATTTCTATTATTCTTATTATTTCCTGAAAAGTCGACTTCATTAAACGTCTTTCTTCCATAATATAACATGTGCCAGATTACGAGTGCCTTGCCAGTCTATAGCCTTAATATATATGCCATTATTATAGCATATGTACCATATATACCGTACTTACTTTTGCCCTGAATAGTTGCAATGAATATTTCACAATCAAGGAAATTATGATGCCTAAAATTTGAATTTGACATCTTGGTTATTCATGTGTTTACCCAAATGAACTTGTAACTGAAATTTGTACTAGATATATAAGTATATTCCTTACTCACTACTGCCTCTGTTGCCCCCCCCCCCAAAAAAAAAAAGTGCAACGAATATCTGCCTTGGGAATTATACTGCCTAAGATTTGACATCTTGACTTTTATTGTATTTATCTGCAGTTTGTATTTCCAGAAGATAAGTAAGTATATATCATGCTTACAATGTAGTTATGCCCCCGTTGTCCCAAATAGTTGCAATGAATATTTCACAATCATGGGAATTATGGTGCCTAAAATTGGACATCTTATATTCTCGTAGTTACTCTAATTTATCTGAAATTTATACTCTAATTTGCAGTAGATATTTAAACATTATCCATACTTTAACCACTGCCTGTGTGGCCCCAAAATATTTGCAATGAATTTCTCAGATTTGACATCTTGCTTATTTTGTATTTACCCTAATTTATCTGAAATTAATACCCTTTGCCATTGGGGTAGTGTACAGCATTTTTGGCAGAATAGTTTGAGCAGCTGATTTTAGAATCATGAAAGCAAATTTAAATACATATAAATTTAGTAATATTATATAAATAGTGTACAATCTATCGCGCAATATACTGGATTATAAGTACGACAAATACTAAATTATCCCGAGTGCAGATTTGTTTCTCCGAGGCCGCAGGCCGAGGTGATATAGATCTGCAAGAGGGATCATTTAGTATTTGGAGTTCATATAGTCCAATAATGTTGCAAGATGGAGCGTTGACTATTTATTATAGAAAAATAGACCCCTAGATCTTTGACCTTGCCTAATCTGGTTTTAAGTTTGCCAATTCTTTAGTGCTAATTAAGCTATTGTCACGTATATTGTTGCACCGCGTATCCATTGTTATTAAATTTTGGGCGCACCATTTTACTGTTATTACACGCTAGCACGAGGCAATTGATAGAATCGATACTTTCCCCATTCATTTAACACGGGCTTTATCCTCCAAAAACTGAAGGTTATATTGTACATATGTACAATATAACAAATTGAAGGTAGGTCACGTGGTACTTACCTAGCCAATCGCAACGCATATTTTTCTACCACTATTTACTATAAATTATTACAGTTAACATAGTGATCAACCATATTACTGTTGCTAATCATGTTTCGGATGAAAGGCAATCTTTATCACACTTAAGTCGAACATAATTATGGTCAATTCAGTAAAACAGTCTTTTATTTCCTCTCAGTTATCAGCAGATAATATGTACTTAGATTTTAATAAGTTAAATGGAATCATAGGAGAACTACATCAACATATAATTATATTTATATGTACATTACAGGGTCTTTATACTTTCACATTTATGCTCACTGAATTATTTTTTAAAAATGTGACGGCTTATTAAAGGTAAACTAGTGCTGTAGTCATGAGATTGATTTGTGAAAGAAACTGTCTCAAAGTGATGGAAAAGGTTGATAACAATGCATCTAAGAATTGTTTATTGATGTGAGGTTTTGGAATCAAGAAAATGATAAGAAATTTACCAAATTTTTCTGAGAGTAACTTGCCCTGCACTAAAAAATGACTACATGTACATGTGCTCAAATGTTCGGGACCCGAACATATCAGCTTTTAATGTCATATTATCACTATGAGAGCATTTGAAGAGCAATCCTTTTCAGTGAAGTTTTCTACTATAAAATTCTTCCTAAATAGCTTGAAAATAATTTGAAAGCTCACAATTATTTTGTTGATCCATGGTTTACCTTTCCCACTACACTAGATTCTCTTTAAATGCGTGTATAAGATATGAGAGTATGGACAATCAGTAGGCCTGTTACTTGTCAAATTCTTGTTAAAAGTTGCTATGTTCATTATAAAAATGATCTTTTCTCTGCTATGGTCAGTTTTATATCATACCAATGGTGTTTCACCAAGTCAATTCAAATCAAATCTTTATTTCAGACTCAACTGTACCAAACAGAGGTCCAAAGCAAGTTTACAAAAAAGAACATGAGCAAAGAGGATAAAAATACAAACAATGAGTAACATAAAACAGGCTAGTCATTACAAAAAGCTTTACAAACTACTTAGAGCCAAATAGGATACTTGATTTTTAGCAATTGAAAACAAGTTGATTGAAGAATTTTGGGCATCTTATTGGCATTTTACTCTTCATATTGCAATATTTTTGTAAAGTTGGTCTTCAAATCGTTGAGAAGATTTATTACTACATGTACATGAATTTACAACTGTTGCCTTGTATACATCTATGTTTATAAACAATCTAAAAGGAAGCAAATTTGCTCTAGAAAATGATAATCTCTCCCATTGAATATTAGAAAAATAAATTTGTTCTACATATAGGCTATCTATTATGTTTTGTGTTCTGAAATAATGTATTAGGTATTGTGCCTTTCAAATGCAAACTGAATTGTGTTCATATAGGGGTAAATTTATGGGCATTACTTGTTCGGGTTCTTTTTGTCTTGGTGTCTTTTTTTTTTTTTGGGGGGGGGGCGGGGTTTAGGGGTTCTGACAAATGTACATACAGTATACATATCCTCAACAATTAAATGGTCAATAGTCTTATATCCCCACAGAAAGGCAATACAATGTTATACAAATATTACCCCCTATGCCTACTATCTGCCTTCATGTTGTACATGTATAAAGACTTTGAGCAAACCTTAGACAATGTAATATTCAAAATCATTTGAATCTTTGCTTTGACTTGCCACACTTGTATTTACTCCACTGTATTCTGTACATTCTTCATGAAAAAATGTTTATGCAAAATGGCCGATTTTGACAATCTACCATGTACATATTGTATAGAGAACAAATGTATTTCTGTACAGATATCAAATCAACTATTATGTATTTGTGTCTCAATATTATACCTTTTTTCTTTGCCAATTTATCTCTTTATTTGATTATACAGCATAATGTTTTGGGAACATTTGCTTTGCAGAAAGCCCCTAATTTTTGCCCTTTAATAATGTAAATGAAACACAATCAGTGTTTACTGTTAAAAAATTACTGTAATTTTACAGTAAGCTTTTTCAAACTACAGTCTGTGTCAAAAAAAATGGTACAGTCGGAAAAAAAATATTTAGGTGTGAAATATTTTCAAATAATGTGTGTATGTGGTACCAAAATAAAGCCAAATAATTTTCCTTGCTGATGCGCTTTGTTCTGTATAATTTGCTTTCCTTAAACAAAAGTTATGCTAAATTTTGTGCGACGAGGAACAAATCGAAATTGAGCACTTCATGGCCATTATGCGAAACCTATACACAAAGGCATGGGACGGCTTGCGAAAAATGGATTTTTCTTGATTGTAGAAAACTAAGTCATATTTCAAAAACTATAACACCAAAATGTGATGAAAAAAATTGCAGGTGAAAGTCTTATCTTCCTGCTTTATGCAAATACCAAACAATAGCAGGTTGTGATTAATCTTCATACTATAAAAAAAAAATGTTTTCCACTTGTACCATTTTATTTGACACAGACTGTATATGTGTATGTGCTGCTGATATTGATCGTGCAGTTAATTGCAGGTAAATTACTGTAAAAACTACAGTAACATTTTTACAGTGTACTATCATATTGACTATGAAGTTATTCTATGCTTTATATCTTCTGTTTGTATATACACAGGAGTGTTTCAAATCTCATATGTTATGAACCATATGATAATTGTTAACATATATTCTTAACAAGCATTTTGTTCTTAACATACATATAGTTTGCTTGTTGATAGAAAAGGCTGTTCAATAACGCAATGTTGAAATAAATTTCTTTTTGTAAAAAAAAATAAGCATACACTCTGTTGTGAGTTTCTTTGTGAACCCTAGTATTTTGTCAATATTAGCAAGATATCCGACACACTTTGAATAATTTGAACACATTACATTGAGGTAGTCTCGTTTAGTTTATTTCATAGAAACCGTTTTCATAAAAAAGAAAAAAATGGAAATAAAGAAGTTATATGAATAACTTTTCAAAGAATCTAAAGGGAGCTTTACTTTCGTGACTTATTCCTCTACAGAAAAAAAAAAAAAAAAAGTATTTCAGTTTAGCATAGAATATGGGTAAATAAAGATAAAAATATGAACTTGCATGGAATTGTTCACAGCATAGCGCCGAAAGTTTGTTGACCTTGATGCCACTATTAACCTGTTTCGTGATTATGGTATAATGGTATAATATAAATATTGGGTATTATATTATAATGAGTTTTATGAAGAATAGATATAAGCTGCACCTCCTATTGTGCGATGGGGAAATTTTAGGCGCAGCTGTTACGTAACATTCACACCTCGCCCGGACATCACGGGCTAGCTATAAAAAAAGTTAATTGGTTATCTTTTGTCTATGGAAACGAGCTCTCCCATTGGTGCAAGTCTGGGCCAATCACGCGGCTTATTGAATTTCAATTAGGGGCTTGGTTAAAGCTATCTCTAATTCCAAATATTTTCTGGAATTAAAAGGCATTTATTTCCATATGTAAAATGCATAATCGTACAATACAAGAAAACAACAACTTTGCAATACTTATAAATTTACATAGTTTCCATATTAAAGGGGAAAAAAAAACAACAACCTCCAGAATCAAATTATGAAACAAGTTAAAATGGCGGAATGATAACGAACTCATAATATTCCACACTCATATTTTTTTACCACAAATTAATAAAGTTTCATTATGCACAGTCTAACTTTTGTGAGACACATGTGATTTTTTTATTCATTTATTCATTTTTTTTAATTTGATATATAAGAGACTGGGTAATATTTCATTTATAGTCATCTTCATCGCAACTTTCTCATCAAAAGGATGACAAGATTTACAAATGACAAATTCATTAAAAAAAAAAAAAAACAACAATACACAGGCGCGAGTGCAAGGGATATCCAGGAAGGAAAAATTACCTATACAATGGAGATTTGGGGCTTTGCCCCCCCCCCCCTTCCCCCCCCACACGTTTCCTCGTGGTCCATGAAATAGTAAAAAGGACAAAATAAAATCATGATGAAATGGCCGACCACAGTGAAAATGTGAAGGAAACAATTTTCACGCCCCCCCCCTCCACACTGAGAGCAATTTCGGCCGACGTGGCCTTAAAAAATTGGGATGTAGTGTATATTTAAAAAAAAAAAAGATAGAACGGAAAATAAAGATAGAAATAAATCTGAAACTTAATTTAGCCCCCTCCCCCTATTCTCATTTATAATATTAAGTTTGAAGATGTGGCCGTGAATTGTTCTGGAGTTTTAAATTGGACCGTGAGAATACTAGGTTTCAAAAAATCACTCGAACTTGAAGTGACAGACGTAATTATGACGCATATATACGACAACTGTTTTGACGAAATTCACGGGAAAACCTATTATCATGATTTTTAATTGAATATGCTATACAAATTATGATAATGAAAATTAGCTGTACTACATTTGCATAAGGAGCATGCGGAAATAGGAAAATCAGTCCTAAAAAACACACAATAATTTTGACAATCATCAAACTGATATGCGTAAACGGGCGAAAAAGGAAATAATTACCAATAAATATTATCAGATGGTTTCAGACCTGGAAAGTCTTGCACTGGCCAACTACTCAACCTTACCCAGCATCGAGGATGGTTTTGAGAGGGCCTGATCACAGGAGCTGCTTTTGTAGACCTATCAGCGGCCTATGATACCTCAACCATCGATCCTAGTCAAGAAGCTCTTCGAACTGATAAAGACCTGAAGTTCACAGAGCTCATTCAAACGATGTTATCCAACAGGCGCTTCTTCGTAGATCTCAATGGAAGCCACAGTAGATGGCGCACCCAGAAGAATGGCCTACCCCAAGAGGAGTGTCCTTGCGCCTCTCCTCTTTAACATCTACACCAACGACCAACCGGTCCATCCAGATACCAGGAGTTTCATATATGCAGATGACCTTTGTATCGCTCCACAGTCTGACTCATTCGAGGAAGTTGAAGCTGCACTTTCATCTGCCTGGATGGTCTCATCCCTTACTACGCATCGAACCACCTCCGCGCAAATCCCTCTAAGACCCAGATCAGCGTCTTCCACCTCAAGAATAGGGACGCCAACCGCCAGCTGAAGGTTAAGTGGTATGGGAAGGCCATACAGAATACTCCCAACCAGTCTACCTCGGGTCACCCTAGACCTGCCCTGACCTACAAGAATCACATCTTGAAGACAAAGAAGAAAGTCAGTGCCAGGAACAGCATACTGAAGAAGCTAGCTAATTCGAAATGGGGCACTGATGCAAGCCATCCGTACAACAGCCCTTGCTCTTTGCTACTCAGCTGCAGAATATGCCTGTCCTGTGTGGGTAGATTAGCCCATGCTTCAAAGATGGACCATCACTCAACAGTGCCTGTAGGGCCATAACAGGTTGCCTGAAACCAACCAAGGTAGACGACCTCTACATCCTGAGTGGCATCGCCCTCCTCACATCAGGAGGCATGTTCTCTCCCAAAAGAGAAACTTAAGCAAGAAAATGATCCACTCCATCCTCCTTTCAACGCCATGCCTGCAATTAAGCGCTTAAGATCGAGGCACAGTTTTCTTCATTCTATCGTGCCCCTGAACCAAAGCCCCACAACCGTAGGCTAGACCTCTGGTCAACCCGCCTTGCGTCTGCACCACACAGCGTCACACACAGTCCAAAAGAGTCCCTCCCACCAGGATTCTGTGAACCTTGGCCTTTCTGGCTGTGTCTAAACCGCTTGCGAGCTGGAGTTGGCCGTTGCAAGGCCCTAATGGTCAAATGGGGCATCAACACTGAGGGACGGCCAGTTTGCGAATGCGGAGAGGAGGAGACCATTGAGTCACCTCCTACAATGCCCTCTTCTGCCTTCCCCTGTTCCCCAGCTGATCTTACTACCCTTTCGCCTAATTGGGGAATCCCTGCGTTCAGTATCTAATGGGCAGAGTCTGAATCAAATTCTAATCCACAAATAAACAAAAATTGAGAGAAAGGACTCGAGAAGAAGAAGGCATACGAAATAGGGAAATTAATAAAAGGGGAGAATCTTTGAATTCTTCATAAAAAAGTTAGTTTGTACAAAAAGTTTGTTGACCTTGATAAGACGTCATAATCTCGATCACAGTTAAGAAAGCCACACCTCCTTTTGTGCTATCGGGAAAGTGTGGGCGTTGTTACGTAACATCCACACCTCCGCAGAGCTCAGCCCGGACATCATGGGCTAGCTATAGAAAGCTAAATCTTTTGTCCCGGGAAACGAGCTCTCTCATTGGTGCAAAGTCTGGGCCAATGGCAGCGGCTTGTTTTCAATTAATAGTCGGGGTTGTTCTATAAATACTGAACTTTTCTCTAAAATCTTCAGTCGACTTTCAGACTTGAACTCTATCTTGCTCTCAAAATTCACCGCTGAATATACCGCTTGCTTCGTGAAATACGTTTGCTGTTTACTGATTATAGATTTTCCATCATGTCTGTTTCTAGCATGTCGTGCAGCTCTTCTGAGTTCGACCGCGAGCCTCCCGTCGTTCTCGTACTCGGTCACAGTTACATCAGCCGTCTCAATCTTTTCATCGCTCGCGATCCTACGCGGGATAACCTTGCTCTCGAGAAATCTTCCGTTCTTAATTTCATGTACGACGTCGGAAATAAGCAGCCTGGCAGCGTCTTCTCCGCGTCATCGCAGCTCGATCTCGTATGGGATCTTTCCCCAGACGCCGTGGTGCTCGATCTCGGGTCCAACGACCTGTGTGACGGACGCGCGACTACCGAATCCACGGTGCTTTCGATTGTCGATCTTGCGCTTCGTGTTGCGCGCATACCCGGTGTGCGTCACGTTCTCGTGTGTAGTATTATCCCGCGTTTGTTCGTACCAAATTGGAAGCCCAATTTCAACACGAACGTACAAGATACCAACCGTCTGCTCGCTAAATTTCTGGAAGGTTTGCCAAACGTGCATTTTTGGCGTCATCGTTCTTTTGCGCTCAGTCATACCAGGCTTTTCTCGCATGATGGTTTTCACTTCAATGACGCTGGTTTGTTGAGGTATTACCGTAGCATCCGCGGCGCTGTCATGAAGGCTTATAAGATGGACTAAAGGTTTAATGAATATTGCATTTAATTTATTTGAATTATTGTATAATATTTATAGTGAGCTCACATCAGCTTGTCGCTGTTAGCTAATGCATTTCGATATGTTATCGAAAATAATAATTGACTAATTAATTTTACATCGGCAAAATAACACTGTTAGAGTGGTTTTATATCTTCATTGAAAAAAAAAACAAAAAAAAACGGCACAACTCGGCACTTTTATTACTGTTTTTTCTTTTTCTTTTTAAGTTTAATAATAAAAACGAATATAATTATAAAATCAAATATAAAAGCAAAGAAGGCATTTACAGTCATGATAAATGATGAAGCAGATGAAAATCTCAATACACTCATTTCGTCCGAGTAAATTCCCCTATGCCCATAAGTCACCCCTTGTGAAATTAATTTCTAAATCACAGAGCAAATTATAAATATATAAACCCTAACCCTAATTATCGACTCATCCAACTCGCATTATACAAAATGTATTATGCAACGGTCAAGTTTGGTTTTGGTCCATTGTGGTTCAAAGATAAGGATTTATTTTGGGCTTGGGTCCTGCTATAAATATCTTTAATTGATGCCGATTACAGTTGTAAATAAATAGTACACGGTTAATGTGGGATTAGTATATGAAAAAGTAATCTGTACCTGCTTTGACACTATATTTTAAATTCAGATTTAATCTATTATTATTTTTTTTATTTTTTTTTAGATCTTAATTATTTCAAACGATGTTCATGCATGTAAACATTAAACTTTTAAACTGCCTATAATGCTGTTGAAAGAAGTATTATTACTTGCCGTTTGTAGATACTTTGTTAATATTCATCCATGATTGTTTGATAAAGTGACATTTCAAAAACATGCAATCAAACTGTTTCTATTTTGTTTATGTTGTCAGCTATGTCCATCCGTTTGATACTGAGAGTGTAGTTCGGAATTTTTTGGCACAAAATTAGAATAAAGAGGAACGAGAGAGATGGAGAAAAGTAGAGACATAATATTAGAGAAAAATTGATAAAGTTCGAAATATGTTGATATTTACGGAAAGATGGAACAGGCCTTAAATGGTAGAAAATGGTTGGATACTTAATTTAACTAATTAATTTAACATTAGCAGACAAGCAAAGAAATGCAACACACATATACTCCCCCTGTATATGATCGAAAGTCCAAAATAACCGTCATGTGGGATTCCACATTTTAAAGATAATTAAAATAACTATCTTAAACTATATAGCGTTTCAATTGAAAAATTAACAGTGGTATCTAATGTTACCATAAGATGGGTCAGAGACCAGGTTAGGGAGATCAATCTCTGAGACATATCTTGACTCTTCATAAGCGCGCATCAGCTTGTTGCTATTAGCTACATGGTTGCGATTCGATTGTAATCGATCAGAATCGACCAAATTATTGACCAATTGAATTTACATGAATATTCAAATAAATAAATAAATAAATAAAATATTTTTCTTTATTTATTCATTCATCGTCTTTGCGGAGACTCTTTCGCACAGCCTGTGATACTATTTGTGAATTGTGGGGGGGGGGGGGGGTGGAGCAGAAGGCAAATAAAAAAAAAAATTGATTCCAAAAGGCGCTAAATCCACTTTTGTCACTTTTGAGGAAAACGGCGTTTGTTTGTCAAATTTTGGACAGGTGTCTATGGGAAGGTGAGATTTAAACGCCTCCAATTGTGTTCCCGGGAAAGTTTAGGCGCAGCTGTTACGTAACGTCCACGCCTCCGCCCGAACATCAAGGGCTAGCTATAGTAAGTTAATTGGTTCTCTTTTGTGACGGGAAACGGGCTCTCTCATTGGTGCAAAGTATAGGCCAATGGAACGGCTTATTGTCCATGAATGGTCAGTGTTGTTCTATAAATACTGAATTTTTCTCTAATATAACTTTAGTCAACTGTAATACTCGAACTCTATCAGATTCCAGCGCACTTTACTTAGCCAATCTTTGGTAAATACTCACCATCATGTCTGCCGACCCAGCACCCCAGCAACCAAGACTTACCAGTCTTCAGGAGGTGTCCACTGCTCTGGAAGACATCCGATCTTTCGCCATCAGCAAGGGGATGAGTGACCTTCTGAGCCAGTGTGATGAGATGATAGAGACATTACATAAACAACGACAAGACCAAGATGAGAATCAGACAACGATATTAGATTTCTTTAAGAAAGACTAAATGGGATTCAAACCCCAGGCCCTTTTCAGGGCCACCAAAAGTCCAAGAAAGAATTGTGTGATAAATCAGTCCGTGTATGTATCCTCTGTGAATGTCTTATCACGAGTTACAGTTGATTACGTTAAAAATATATAAACCAATTGCAATAACCAATAATCCAAGAAAGAATTGTGTGATAAATCAGTCCGTATATTTATCCCTGCGAATGTCTTATCACGAGTTACAGTTATCTACGTTAATTACGTTAATAGATCAATTGAAATAACGTAATCATTCAGAACAATAGTATCACAATCATGTGTGATAAAACTAATGATTAAATCTCCCTGTTCATGAGTTTGATTTGAGTTGAATAACACAAACCGTTTTCCATTCAAGTTTATCCTAGTTTAAAAAAAAAGTTTAACATCAAAACAAAATTAATGCCAATGTCTTGACTTTTTATTTATTTTATGTCGCATTACTATTCTATTCAAAATCAAATCATATAGCCCATTGATATACTATTCAGAATATTAGGAATCACACTTGGTAAACATAATAGTGCAGCAGAATATATACTTCTTGTTTGATAGTATCTGTGCTCTATGAATATATTATTATTATTGTTATAACATATGAAATTGGAAAATAATAATAATAAAAAAAAAAAAAATACCTTAATGGAGTGACTTGTCAAAAAAAGTTATGCCACGAATCAGTGATTAAAAAAAACTAATGTATAGAGCATGTAAGATGGAAATAGTCAAAGTTCAGGAAGAAATATTCATTTTTTTTCATAATTATAGCAAGGTTATTTTTGTAATTTTTCCTTAAAGTTCGTTGACCTCGATACAACGACCTAATCTCGATCATAATAATGAGATGCATGCATGGTTGAATATGGAGTGATTCAGAGCCAGGGATAGAAGCTGGTCAAGCCTCCTTTGTACTATCAGGAAAGTTTGGGCGTTGTTACGTAACATTCACACCTCCACCCGGACTTCGTAGGGTATCTATAGAAAGTTAATTAGTTGGCTTGTGTTGTCCCGGGAAACGAGCTCTCACATTGGTGCAAAATCCGGGTCAACAGCTTAGGTTCATTGTTATTACAATAAGCTTAAGGGTTTGTAATAACGATTCCACCTCTTAGCTTTCTAACCGTAAGAACTTCTACTGAATACGCATACACGCATGCTCAAAATGATGGTATGTAATACACTAAATGCAGGGCATTGTATACATTGACAAATGATGCATAAGAAACAACAAAAATGTTAGAAACTTATACATTTTCGAAAAAACGATTGGAAAGGGTCCTAGAGCAAAATAATCCCAAATATTTGATGAGTAATGCTCACTAAAATAATGTATAAAATTGAATCATTAACCCGTCCCCCACACATAATAATAGTTATTCATCAAAAGAGAGGGAGGTGTAATATTTCGAACATAATCTTAATTATAATTATAATGATATACACGTTTATGCGTAATGAAACTTATCGTAATTATCGTAGTGAAGATCGCATCTTAACGAATAAAAAGTACTGTATGATGAAAATGTATATAATTATGAAAATAAACGATTCAGTAAATAAAAGGAATATATTCATTTTAGATACTTCCCTATTTTGGCAATCGACATGGAAATAGTATGAAATTGCAAAATCGAACTATTGGTGCTTCATTCAAAATCTAATTTTGCATGCAATCATGTAGCAACTGAATGAGGTTTACGAGACTTTTTTTGTATCATAAGCACATGCAACTTTAAATTAAAAAAAATTGAAAATAAAATAAAAATACCCGAAATTGTTATGCTAACATAATGCTTATGTACATACCATAACTCACTTTATTTGCTGTGATTTGTATTTAATTTCGTTTTATATGAAATCACAATAGATACAAATACAGAACACCTTTAACAACTTTCACATAGATATATGTTTTACAAATCGAAATTCAGAAACAACTGCTGAAATGGAATAATTATGTAACACGCTCCTTATATTTTCCCTTTTCCTTTTATTTCATGAAATATACTGAAATTGTTGTTTTGCTTACGTGATTGTTTTAGGGGGAAAGTAAAGATAAAGCATGAAATAGATCGAGGACAGCCAAAATAGACTAGAAAATTCATAACTCAGCTTTTTATGAGACCCCCTTCCAATTTATAAGCGTGTTTAGTTCATTTGACATGATGATGGATATTGTTTAAAGTTTTTGCATGCATTCTTGTTTATTCATATAATATTGTGAATACTTCCGGTGAAGTTTGAAATTTTGTTCAAACGTTAAATTTTAATAACAAGAAAAGTAATGTATGTTTCCCAAAAAGTTTGTTGACCTTGATTCAACGTTCTAAAACCTATTATGATTATCAAATTAAAGCCATATTGCATAGGATATGTAATTATAACCCAACTGCTGTTGTGTGATCGGGAAAGTTTGGGCGCTGTTACGTAACATTCACACCTCCGCCCGGACATGACGGGCTAGCTATAGAAAGTTAATTGGTTATCTTTTATCCCGAGAAACGAGCTCTCCCATTGGTGCAAAGTCTGGGCCAATGGCAGCGGCTTGTTTTCAATGAATGGTCGGGGTTGTTCTATAAATACTGAAACTTCTTCGGAAATCTTCAGTCGACTTTCAGACTTGAACTCTCTCTTGCTCTCGAAATTCACAGCTGAATCTACCGCTCGATACGCCTTGGAATACGTGCACTGATCTTGTAATATTTCTGCATATACTTAGCTAATTTTTGGCGACTCTAATTTCTATCATGTCTGTTTCTAGCATGTCGTGCAGCTCTTCTGATTTCGACCGCGAGTCTCCCGTCGTTCTCGTACTCGGTCACAGTTACATCAGCCGTCTCAATCACTTCATCGCTCGCGATCCTGCGCGGGATAACCTTGCTCTCGAGAAATCTTCCGTTCTTAGTTTCATGTACGACGTCGGTAATAAGCAGCCTGGCAGCGTCTTCTCCGCGTCATCGCAGCTCGATCTCGTCTGGGATCTTTCCCCAGACGCTGTGGTGCTCGATCTCGGGTCTAACGACCTGTGTGACGGACGCGCGACTACCGAATCCACGGTGCTTTCGATTGTCGATCTTGCGCTTCGTATTGCGCGCATACCCGGTGTGCGTCACGTACTCGTGTGTAGTATTATCCCGCGTTTGTTCGTACCGAATTGGAAGCCCAATTTCAACACGAACGTGCAAGATACCAACCGTCTGCTCGCTAAATTTCTGGAAGGTTTGCCAAACGTGCATTTTTGGCGCCATCGTTCTTTCGCGCTCAATCATACCAGGCTTTTCTCGCATGATGGTTTTCACTTCAATGACGCTGGTTTGTTGAGGTATTACCGTAGCATCCGCGGCGCTGTCATGAAGGCTTATAAGATGGACTGAAGGTTTATTTAATATTGCAATTAATTTATTGGAATTGTCAGGTTTTATTTATAGTTATAGCGAACATCAGCTTGTCGCTGTTAGCTATTCTTTTGCTGCGATTCGATATGTAATCGATCGGAATTTAACAATTTTATATTTACAAATTAAGTTTTACAGCGGGAAAATAACACTATTGAAGTGGTTTTGTATCTTTATAAGAAAATCGGCACAACTCGGCACATTTATTACTTCATTATTAAAAAAAAAAAACGGGTTCATTTGTTGTTGTTTTTTTCTTTTAAAAGATTTTAAGAAAAAGAAAATAAAAAAACGTATGTATCTTTGGGGTCTCACAAATATAAATTAAATCAAATATAAAATCAAAGAATGCATTTACAGCTACAGTTGAATGTTGAAACAGATGAAAATCTCAATACATTTCATTTCGTCCGATAAATTCATGTAGTTCATTCCCCCATGCCCATAAGTCATCCCTTATGACATTGGTTTCCAAATCACAGAGTAAATTATAATTGGATATACCTCTATTTATCCATCTCAACTTATATTATGCAACAATATTATGCAACGGTCAAGATTTGTTCTGGTCAATTAAGGTTCAAAGATTATTTTGGGCTTGGGTCCTACTTTATACATGTATATCTTTTATTGATTAAGGGGTTATTTTGGGCTTGGGTCCTTCTTTATATTTTTTTTATTGATGCCAATTACAGTTGAATAAAATGAAATGAATAATAGAGGGGTAACGTGGGATTAGTATGAGAATTAACATATTACTTGGTAGTATTTTTACATGCTTTGACACTATTTCTCTTGGTTTAGTTTTGATTTTAGATTTTATTTCACACGATGTTCACGCATGTAAACACTAAAGATATAAACTGTCTATAATGGATGCCGTTAAAAGAATTGTAATATACATTAATATATTTCATTTAATATTGTAAATCATTCATGATTAAATTATCCATGATGAATAAAACACCCTTTCTAAAATTGCAATCAAGTGTTTCTATTTTTATTTTTTATTGTTGTTAGCTAAGTCAATCCGTTTGATACTGAGAGTGTAGTTCTGATTAAAGACTTTTTTGGTGGAAAATGATAAGAGATGATATAAAAGAGATGGAGAAAAAATGAGAAACAGAGAGAGGGAGGGAAGAATGAAGACCATAGAGGGAATATATGCTGAGATTGCTGAAGTAAGCCTAAGGGTATAAAAATGATTGGAGATTTAATTTTATATGAAATAAAATGAAATTTAGATGCCAACAAAATTATTATAGGAGAAAACGTTAATTTGATCAAAATGTTGTTAGAATTCAGTGATAGACGTAGGAAAGAAAAACACGTCATTGCCCCTCCTAAAGACTGAACTATAATTATATATTATAAACTTAACTCAGTATGCGTAGAGAGATCAAATAAAACAAACCGACAGGACATATCAAAATAGGTTCTAATTACTTTCAATCGCAAAATTCTAAAATTCTTTTTGCAAATGAAAACATCAACATGTTAGGCCAATGAACGAAATTTTTCTATCTTGGGATTCCATGGTCAACGCTGCAACATTTTGAAGGTGGAAATATGACACCCAAATTTGCCGAAAAACAAATAAAATATGCACCGCACATCAACCCCTCAACTCCATATCATCGATATAAAGTATTTCATATTTTTTAAATTCGCCTTTTAATTTTATTTTAACGAAAGTTCAATATTGATATGATGCGGGATTCCAAACTTTAAAGATAATCTCTAAAACTCTCTAAAACCATACTACGTTTCATTTGGTAAATTAAAACGTGTATCTCTCTTGCCATGAGATGTGTCTTAGACCAGTTTGAGAGAGAGATCTCTGAGGCGTCTCCTGACCCTTCGTGACGTCTCATGAATCTCGTGAAAATATAAAACATTCCTCCTACTTGGACGTCTTCTCAGGTTCTTCTCAAGTGCTCTTCTTCCTAGCTACAAAGGGCCCTTTTTTATACTATAAAAGACTTCTTGAAAGTCCCATGGACAATTTCCATTTTAAAGTGCCCTTTTTCTTCAATATGTCCCTTTTTCATAAACCAAAAATTTCAGCTCGGTCGCTACGTGACCTCGCATTAAAAAAAAAGAAAAGAATGGCAAGCACTATGAAATTTATGAATATAAAACCAATTACCCCCCCCCCCCTGCTGCTGGTGGAAACTATTGTGAAAGAGTGTTGTCAGAAGCATAACCTTTATAATGATGGAGGTGCTTCAGGATAAATCCATCTAAATATTTTTTTGATGCCCTTTCAAGCGCTTATATTTTTAAAAATCATTTAAATCAAGTAAACCTATTGCAATCGGTATAGACCAATACTTCTGTGCTGTAATGTTGGTTGGTAGTTAATATTTTTTGGCGTACGATTCGGGTCGAATATAGACGCCATCTACGTGCGGGTTGCTGTATTAAATATTTCTTTTTCATGTTAATTAATAAAACCTTTGGGTGATGTGAGTCTTCAGCTC
This sequence comes from Paracentrotus lividus, assembly GCA_940671915.1. Classification (NCBI taxonomy): domain Eukaryota; kingdom Metazoa; phylum Echinodermata; class Echinoidea; order Camarodonta; family Echinidae; genus Paracentrotus; species Paracentrotus lividus. Next base: position 689,388 of record CALNVZ010000674.1, on the reverse strand, counting down.
CGGTGCCGTTGATGGTTCTTCCACTTTTCTGTATTTTCTGGACAATCCGGCTCAGTACGTCGAGCAGACTTCTCAGTCGAGATGACCTAGTCCCCTCCAATACATTGAAGTCGTGGGCACAGGAATCTGTGCTGTAATCTAATAGATATGTATTTTTATACTCATTATATACATGGACATACAGGGGCGTATCCAGGGGGGGCGCAACAGGCGCGCGCGCCCCCCTATTGGCGTAAAAAAAAAAAAAAAAAAAAAGGAGAGAAAAAGGGAGAAAAAGGAAAAAGAGAAAAGAAAGAAGAAAAGAAAGAAAGAGAAGGGAATAAGGCTCGATGCTTGTACAATTTCGCCCAACTTTATTCAATAAAAAGCCGAAATAGGCTTTATTTGGTTCTAAACGACCATAACTAAAGCCCAGCGCACACATTGGATGCGATTGCACTAAGATCCGATTGCAACAAAATCGCGCAGTGTGCGCCAACCTGCAACACGCTGCAACTGCGATGCGATGTGTTGCAGAAAAATCGCAGACCAAATTTCAGACATTTGACATGTCAAATCTCCCTGCGATTTTCCTGCGATTTTGATCATTCAGCCAATCAGATTGGCTAGAGATGGAGGTTGTATTACTGCGGCGCCTACGCGTAAAAGAGGTTTACCATGGTGATATGCAGCGATTGTTGCAATGTGTGCGCTGGCCTGCGATGCAATTGCACTGCGATGCGATTGGCAATTTGTTGCAATCGGATCTTAGTGCAATCGCATCGCAATGTGTGCGCTGGGCTTTAGGCCTTTAATGTGGGGAGGGCCCACGAGGCCGACTTTTCTCATATTGTATTTTTGCAATAATTGCTCAACGCCCTTTTTTAAGAAAAAGAAATACATTAGTGACGAAAAGTAAAAATATTTAAAACTAAAGTTTCAAAATTTCACAAAGAAAAGAGGCCTCTTGACCCTCTGCCTCCTGGGCCCTCGGCCTCCTGGGAACATAGTTGGCCTCATGGGTTTATTAGAAAGTACCCCTTTATTAATTCAAAATACTTTTTGAAACCCCAATTTTTGGCTCGCGCTTCGCGCTCGCTGATGCCAAATCAAATGCACATAATAACTCTAAATTTTACCTTAAAAAATTCTAAACCCCAAATTTTCGGCTCGCGCTTCGCGCTCGCTGACACCAAATCAAATGCACAATAATAGTTCTAAATTTTACCTTAAAAAATTTAACCCCCCAAATTTTCGGCTCGCGCTTCGCGCTCGCTGATACAAATCATAATGCACAAATAATAACTCCAATTTTTACCTTTAAAAATTTTCAGCTCGCGCTTCGCGCTCGCGGATACTAAATTGGGTCTATTATACACAATAATCTACCATTTTTCTAGAACTAGAAATTGCCCCTTTATTTATTTCATATAACTTTAAAACCTCAACATTTTCGACTCTCGTTTCGCGCTCGCAGATTCCAATTCAGAAGGGTATATAATGCACACATAAATAGGTTTCTACGCAACATACATTGTCTTAGGGTATAGAAACTATGTAACTTTTGTGATAATTGAAAAAAAATGTGGAATTTCATGTACATATGAATATAGAAGAACCCCTCCCCTTCCCTGACGGCGATAAAAATTTCCTTGCGCCCCCCTATTGGAAATCCTGGATACGCCCTGGACATATGTACATATAAGTGTGTAATAAAACTTGAAATATTGCTCTAAATTTCAAATTCGTTTACTGCTCCGCCCCCAAAAAAAAAAAAAAAACAACAACAACAACACACACACACTAATAAGTAAACAATTAAGCAGAAAACAAACGGTCACCTATCCAAGCTCATTTAAATATTCAGAGCGAATATCAGCGCAGCATTTTTTGGCGGAGAAAATGTAGTAAATTCAGAGCATTTCTCGCTGGAGCAATTGTCGGGGGAGCAACAATCGGCGGAGCAACGGTAGGCGGAGCGACTGTCGGTGGAACAACCATGACAACGGTAGGTGAAGCAACTGTCGGTGGAACAACTGTAGGCGAAGCAACTGTCGGCGGAGCGACTGCAGGCAGAGCAACTTTCGGTCGAGCAATTGCCGAAGAAGCAAATTTTGGTATAGCAAATCTCGGCGGCGCAAATGTTGGCGGAGCAAATATCGGCGGAGAAAATAGTGCTGGAGCATTTATCGTGGAGCAATTTTCCGAGCATTTCTTAGAAACAGACATGATGCAATGTGTTAAAAACAGAAATAGCTGTGAATATGCAGTAATAATTCAATAAGCAGTGAACGTATTTCAAGGCGTTCGGGTGCTACATGGAACGGGAAATCTTGAGAGCGAGATAGAGTTCAAGTCTGAAAATCGACTACAGTTTTTAGAGAAAAGTTCAGTATTTATAGAACAACCCCGACCATTCAATGAAAACAAGCCCCTACCATTGGCCCACACTTTGCACCAATGAGAGAGCTCGTTAACCGGGACAAAAGATAACCAATTAACTTTCTATAGCTCGCCCGTGATGTCCGGGCGGAGGTATGAACGTTACGTAACAGCGCCCAAAATTTGTCGACAGTACAATAGGCGAACCTAGCGGATGGGAAATGTCTGTCGAGGTCAATGAACTTTAGGAACTTTGTTTGAATATGGTCAATAAAGCAATCATGATTTTAGAGTCACAATGTTTTAATCAGATTCAAATAAATGATTAAATTAGGCTATTACAGGAATTAAAGTCCATAAAAAAAGAAAAAATATATAAAAGCTGAAAGAAAAGAGGTACCAGAGAAAGTCATGACATTCGATGAACTCCAAAATTTTAAGTAATGCGTTCATTAATACCTGAAAAGTTAATTATTTATAAAAAGAAGAAATTGAGTGTATAGTTGAAAGGTTCATATCCATTTGGTCTATCAACGGATGGTCCAATTCTCTGATTGTCTAATACCATATAGACTAAACCCATGTGATTAATTCACGGTTTGATCTAACGTTCCCTTGTTCTAATACATATCTATTCTAATTCTCATTTGGTCTAATATCCACTTGGTATAGTTGCTGATTCGTCTAATAGTAGCCAAATTGTCTGAATGAATTTGCGTCTTATTCACAAATGAATATTTGGTCTATCACCAGTGTAACGGTAATCGACTGAGTGGTGTAGGACCAAATTGACATTAGACCAATCGAAAGTTTGGCGAAATGATAAATAGGCGAAGTGTCAATTAGACCGAAAGCTAATTAGACAAACTGTTTGTAGACGATATGGAATGAGGCCAAACGGGCATTAATCATTATCATCATCATTCTCATCATCATCATCATCAAAGCCATCATCATCATCATCATCATCATAGCCATCATCATCATCATCATCATCATCATCATCATCATCATCATCATCA
>CALNVZ010000674.1:645635-685985 GCA_940671915.1 Paracentrotus lividus | reverse complement strand
CATCATAGCCATCATCATCATCATCATCATCATAGCCATCATCATCATCATCATCATAGCCATCATCATCATCATCATAGCCATCATCATAATCATCCTCACCATCATCCTCATCATCATAGCCATCATCATCATCATCATTATTATCAACATCGTCATCATCATTACCATCGTCATCATTCCCATGGTCATCATTATCCATTACCGTCAATAGGCCCTACATCATCAAAACCAATATACCACTATGCATGAACACACTTGAAACAAAATACAACGTACAGTCAGTTGTTTTCTCTCTCATTTATATACATGTATATTTATTTACAAGTCTATTTCAATATTATACTTTTGAATATTCTATTTACAGTTTAGTCAAAACAACCCCGAGATTGTGTATGTACAAATATTGTCTTTAGTTATATTATTATTTCATAACATGTAGTTTGTTAAGTTCAGTTGAACTCCATGCATTTCAAATTAATTTAAACATTCTTGGTATCTTTAAACAATAATGTCTTTTTGTTTTTTATTTAAATATGACAGTAAAACTAAATTGATTAAAACTTTGTGTGTTGTTAATGCCTATTTTCAATACTTTTCCACCACACAAAAAAAAAAAAAAAAAAAATCCCATACCATACCGTAATGCCCATACGTATCATAATGGTGCCCGCACAGCAAGTCATAAAAAGCCGTTTTATGTATTTTTTGTAACAAAGAACCACCCAGTACAGAAATGGTTTTCGATTTGTCGCAAGACCACCATAGAGGAAAATCTACTGCGCGCCATTAAGACACTATCTTTTATTTCAGAAAACAAAACTATATACCTTTATTACAAAGGTAGATATATACAACTATATTACGATGGGTCACATGACAAGGTATAATGTTTGAAGAAAATTTGAATATTGTCTTTCAGAATTGAAATATTGTCTTTCAGAACTGAATATTGTCTTTCAGAATTGAATATTGTCTTTCAAGATCATACATACGTGTATATGATGTCAGATAAGTACAACTATTTAAATAGGCTTGTTTATTTTAATTGCCCCTGTATGGTACACAAATAATATTTATTGTTGGCATATTTTTGGACCGCGCAATACTTCGAATTGTCCATTACAGTGGATAATCACTTGCTTGAAAATGTAGTCATGAGCAGCGAAAGACTGACCCCAGAACAATATTTTTTATTTCTAAACAATTTAAATATTGTCCTGAATAAATGAGATGGCATCTTCAATCATCTCGACCCCAACCGGGATATCTTTCAAGATGCCCATCCCAGCTATGCATGCCACGCTCCTTTATAGTTCTTCCACGTGACCTCAACGCCCCCTTTCTCAGCGCATGCGCGTAGAATATACAATCATCCCGTAGTACATCTTGATCCGTTGTAGCAATGAATGCTTTAGGAAGGCCTCTCATGTCTTCTCGCAAGAGAGGAGTCACTTTGAGATTGAGATAATAGTCCTGGAGCTCGGACCAGAAGGTTTCGTTACCGGGCTCGAAGGCTTCTTGAGGTTCGTAAGTAAAATCTGGAGTTTGATATGAAATCGCGGTGGTGATATCAATGATGATAAAACCATGACGACGATGATGACGATGATGATGATAACGATGACGAAACAAGTGCCGGATTAGGGAGCGACTCGGAGAGGAATTAAATGAATAAAATGGTTCATCTTCAGTCATCTGCTGTAGAAACGTGCATTCGCTAGTTTATCATGAATGATATCATGATTAAATACCCTTAGAAATTGATGCGATCTTTTAACTCCGTACTCATATGCATGTTTTCTTCAAATTTCCTCTCAAAATCAGCATCCAACTTCTGGATATAATTGTAGGCATGAAACCAATCACTTTACTCCGTGACAGACCCAGCTCCCCATATGTGTTCTCATAGAGTTGGTAGGACGGGGTACATAGATCCAATGCTTGGAGCCATGGGTAGAAATGGCTTGGAGCTTGAGATCGTGGGGTAAGCTGGGGGTCGTCGTAGATATGTTGAGCGACCACGGCAGTGAGATGACCACCAGCGCTGTCACCGGCCACCACAACGCGATGAGGATCGACGCCGAACTCACTAGCGTGATGTAAGAAGTACTTGGTAGCAGTGATGCCGTCATCAGGACCAGCTGGTAGAGGGTGCTCGGGGGCAAGCCGATACCTAGAAAAATAAAGACAATTCAATCATTAAACCTTTGGGAATCGCTTTGGTACCATTATAGGCGTAGGTGTCAAGTGACTGCACTTGAAGTGCTTTATCAGCACCTGAAGTGCTATTTTAGCCTTGCCCAGTGTTAATAGTCAACAACAAAAATGTTCAATTGTCGGTAGGGATTTCGAACCGGGTCAGCGCTTCTCATGCAGGGGACCCAGGTTCGAATCCCAACGAAGTCACACCGTTTTGCCCATTTTTGCTGAAAGTTCAGCTCACGTGAAAGTGCTAAAACAACACTTTGAGTGCACTTAAACAACACTTTGAGTGCAGTCACTATGCAAGCACTTAAAAAGTGCTGATTTCAGCCTCTGAAGAGCTAAAAACAGCACTTCGGTTTTTAGAGTGTACAGGTATATTGTAACCAACCTTAGATGTTTATTGAATCAATATGTTGGGAAGAATGGTACCCTATTTTATATCCAGCATGACAAAGTAATACTTACTCCACAGATATGAGAACCATGTTCAGTCTCTCAGCTAAATATCTAGTCATTGCGCCATGGAGCTCTGCCAAAAACAAAACAAAAACAACAACAATCAATTAAAATCATTTTCCTGATATAGAGCATCTCATCAAATATCATAATTATCATTTTCATAAAGCTATATCTTTGATATTTTATCATGCAAACACGACGACTTATGACGACATAAACAAACCTATTTTAATGCATTTGCTTATTTATTTTAAAATATATAAATGGTTTGAGTTGGTCTCATGAAAAATTAGATTAAGAATGTAGGCAAGAAGAGAAGAAATTGTTATAGTGAAAGGGGAAAAAGCTAAGAAGTTAAGCTCTTTATTAACGAAGAGGGCGGTATCCTGGTTTCGGGAAAGTGACAATTTAATTTAGTTTCGCTGTATTAGAATAAAAATTGTATTCGAAGTTACTTTCACTGGTTAAATAAGATCGAAAGAGGTTAATCTTGAAAAGAAACTAAGAATACGATATCTCCTTTCCTTTTTTGTTTTAATTTGCTTTTTTAATTAGTTAAAGATTCATTAAACATCGTCAAAAAATAAAGATCTACTTACTTGCACTTCCCAACGCGTAACCGCCTCCGTGGAAGTAAATCAGCGCAGGAATGGGCGTGTCTGGCCGGTGGACGGGTTCGTAGATTAGCACGCGTATCCCATCGAAATAATCGAATCTTGCAGTGAGGTTCGAACCTAGGGGCTGCACATCGGGCTCGGGGAGACCCGCCTCTGTTAGGGTGCGCATAGCTCGCACGTGAAGGTGTGGATCCGATGGGCGTAGATAGAGAGTTAAGGCAGTCTGAAAAAGAGGATTATGATCATACAGATTAATTATCTCCTAAATAATTCAGTTTCAATTTCAGTTCAATTCAGTTTATTTTCCAACTTCAGCAAACATACATTCAAATGTTTTACAATAGGACGCTGATTTTTTGTTTGTGTGTTCTTGATTTTTCTTAACCTAATATGCCAATAAGAAAAGAAAATAATTGGTTTTCATATTAAAACCTAAACTTGCCCGGTGAACAGGTGATTGCGCTAAAATCGTCCAACCATTTTGTGACTTAGGGATTGGTTAAGAAATGAATTTGGGGACACCCTACATTAACAATGTTTCGCATGGATTTTCATGATGGGGTAGTATAAAATGAGTAAGCGGTTTTAAACATAAAAAGTATAACAACATTCATATGAATTAACTCATAATGAAACGAACAAAATAGCAATAAAAATAGACAACAATATTCACCATAATGTCTCCAGTTTTGAGTCCAGCGACGAGGAGTCTAAAATGCCAAGGAGATGCCAGATCTGTTGGTATAGGGGTGTAAAAGAGGTACCCTATAAAGATTGCACCCAATATGACTGCACTGGCTCCTAGATCAAGGGGCTTCATAATGAAATTATTCAAGTTTTGATCTTGAAGGTATAGAAATAAAAGCTCGTCTGGAATCTGACAGAGTTTAGTTTATGTGTACTTTAAATATTGAAAAGTCCTTTATGAAATCCACTCTCCTGAAACATGTAAGTTTTTTTCTTCTCCTCCTTTTTTGGATTTATATCAAGAGCAATGCAAATCCTCAGTTCTCGCCCGCTTGTATGTTAGTTGTTTTATCAGGGCTGAATCACAGAAGATGTCAAGTCCTCAGACAAAACAAACACTAAACATGACTGATAGATATATTCCTCAATTTGAAAGCAATTATTTCTCCATACTGCAGTGACGAAATAACACGCGATGATATAGTTTTAGAGATCTAAACGAAAAACAGAAACGTCGTCCACAAAAGTTTAAGATGAATTAAGGAAGATATTTCTCTGTTGGGAGTATTTAAGGATAACCATCTTGTTGGGGTGAGGTTTATCTAGGTCTGTTGCTATCTGTGGCTAGATTGTCAAAGGATTATCCTCTGATTACAAATGTTATTTTCGTCTTTTAGGTAAACACAAACCACCAGAACTAGATGCATTTTAGCAAATAGTGAAGTTGTTCAAATACACAGATAGATATTCACCGTAAGTTTTCATAGTCATGACAGTTGCGATAGTTGAGTAAAAAAAGCATGTTAAAAATCAGAATTGGGATTAAATTGGGAGAGATCAATGGCCACACTCTCCTACATTTTCATTTATGAATATTTTCGTCACCACGGGCAACTGAACTGTTTTGGGTAGTTTTAGTGGATTCTAGTTGGGTTTATCAGTTTAAAAAGAAATCGCAATTCGGGTCAATTAGTATTATCCAGATTTTGGAAATCATTGCCTCAAGTCCCCAGAGTTAATAAAAGGTTGGGAAAATTTTAATCAATAGTTGTGTGCACAGTTGTGTTAAACGATGTTGGTTAATAATTGGGTAATTTGCACAATTATTTAAATAGTTTATTGCTTATCAATCGGGGACAGGGTATCCGTGACGGGGTCAAAAAAAAAAAAAAAAACGTCTATCACCCATTCTCGCCAAAAGTCGCATATTTGATATTTATTAGAATCTACATTTAGGGTAATTACCTAGAAACAAAACAAAAAAAAAATAATTAAAAGAGAAAAGGGAAATAAAGAAAAGAATAAGAAGCAGAAATACAGATCAGGGAGTAAATAAACAATACACGTAATTAAACAAAAACACTGACGATATTAGTTACAGAGAAGAATCAAATTATTTTTAGTCAGATAAATCTATTAATAGTCACAATCTTCTACTATTTGTTTGCAACTGATACCGACACCAATTAAAGATATTTTTAGTAGAACCCCTACCAAATATAAATCCCTTTCTTTATTGACTAATTTTATCAATTTGACCACAACAAAGCTGAACTTCTATGTGGGTGCACAGTATTGCGTAACGCGTATATTTGTGTTATTTTACAGTCATCTCTTTATCATCAACTATGATGTTTGTCAAAACTTATATTGCAAATTAATGTTTAATGTCATCACATTAATTCTCTATTTTTCTCCCCTCACTCAAATCTCACTTTCTCTATCCATCTATCTGCAGCTCTCTCTCTCTCCCTCTTTCTCTCACTCTTTTCCTCTCTCTCTCTCTCTCTCTCTCTCTCTCTCTCTCTCTCTCTCTCTCTCTCTCTCTCTCTCTCTCTCTCTCTCTCTCTCTCTCTCCATTTATACCCTGTTTGTCCCCAATATCCAATCTTAGTTAATATTTATTCAACAATAATTTCCTTTATTTTCAGAACCACACTCTCAATATCAAATGTATTGCATAAGCTAACGACAAAAAAAATAAAATTATCGATTAACACTTGGATGACATTTATTTAGGTTTTATCCTTTTTTATTCAATAATTATATATGATTTACAACATTAACTACATTTACAAATATCAATGGTATTTGTATTCTTTAAACTGCATGCATTATCACTTTATATTTTGTAATGTTTACCATAAATCTTTTGAAATAAAATCTGAATCTTAAACGAAACAAACAGAAATGGTGACAAAGCAGATTCAGAGTATTTTTAAGTAAATAATTTTACTAATCCAACATTAGCCTTCTGATGTTTATTTACAACTGCAATCAGCATCAATTACATATATTTATAGCAGGGACTAAAATCTCCTTATCTTCAAAACCTCAATTGACCACAACAAAGCTTGTCCGTTGCGTAATAATGTGAATTAGATATAATACAGATATATTTAAATTTAATTTCCTTTTTGATTTTGAAAGCAATTTCATAAGTTATAACTTATGAACATACATGTCTTCTTCGATTTTATATGTTTAAAGAAAATTTGATATTTTTCCAAAAGTTTGATATGTGATTAACCTTTTTCTCTTAGCAGAAGGCTGAGTCGAAAACATCTTCGAGAATGTAATTTTGTCAATTAAAAACTTAATTTGTCAATAATTTACGAAATAATTTATAATATAATTTACATTCCCAAGTAACATGCATTCTTTAAACTGCATGCTTTTTACTTGGTTTATATTTCCAATGCTTACATATATCTTTTGTAATAAAATCTTAATCTAAAAGAAAACGAACAAAAATAGTGACAAAGCAAATTCAGAGTATCGTTAAGTAGGTGATTGTTTTACTAATCCCACATCGTCTACTATTTATTTACAACTAACACTGGCCCGGAATCTATATCCGACCACACCAACTGGTTTTATATTAACACCAGTTTGGGTGTTAGAAATACATTAATAAAACTATTTGGTGTTATTTTAACACCACATTCTGGTGTTAATTTGACACTTTTCATAGTGTTAATTTCGAATTTGATACCAGTGGGTGTTGATTTCACTGGCGTAATCCGTATAGAATGCTATTCATCTGGGGAAATTACGTAAAAATACAAAGCGTCATCCCCCTGATGAATAGATAGGGCGAGCGAGTTTACGCTAGTGAGTGGTTGATTTTATTCTTGTTGGTGTAACACCAATCGGTGTGGTCGGATATAGATACCAGGGCTGGTGTTAAATAACACCAGCTTTTGGTGTTAAAAAATATTCAGTTAACTTCATAAAATAAAGCTAAATTTGCTGCTATATTTGTGTTTATAATATTTATAATTGATATATATCAAATGATATGACTTTTACCTGCAAAAATTTCAACAAATTGCTTTTTCAGAATTTGTCTTAACACCAAGTGGTGTTAGAGAGATAGCATTCTAATTCCGAAATCTAACACCACAAATTTAACACCCGCATGGTGTTGCATATTTAACACCAGCGTTTTTGCAGTGTAATCGACACTAATTAAAGATATTTATAGTAGGACACAAACCTGAAATAACTCCTTATCTTTCAACCTCAATTGACCACAACAAAGCTTGTCCGTTGCATAATAACGTGAGTTGGATAAATACAGGTATATATAATTAATTTAGTTTGTGATTTGGAAAGCAGTGCCATGAGCATGGAGGAAAGTTAATGAACTATTTATGAGAACGAAGGAAATGTAATGATATTTTCTTTCATTTACATCTGTACATACCTTCTTCGATTTTTTTTAAACTTTTTTTTTATTTTTTTTAAATTTTTTTAAGATACAAATTTGATTTTCTTCTTTTTTCCCCTTTTGTTTTGTTTACCCCTTTGCAGAAAAAAATGAACCAATTTGTTTAATAATTAAGAAGTAATATAATGAACTATCGACAACAAGATAAAGAACTTCAAAAATGTTATTCCGTAGATGTAAAATTTAATTTGTCAATAATAAATATTGGTCATTATGATCGATTACATATCGAATCGCAGCAAATAAAGCCTACAGCGACAAGCTGATATGAGCTTACTTATTTAGACTAATTCCAATAAATTAATTGCAATATATAAAACTACGGTAATACTTAACCCCCTCTCAACAAACCAGCTGTCATTGAAGTGAAAACCATCATGCTGAGAGGAGAAAGCCTGGTATGATTGAGCGCGAAAGAACGATGGCGCCAAAAATGCACGTTTGGCAAACCTTCCAGAAATATCTTGTACGTTCGTGTTGAAATTGGGCTTCCAATTCGGTACGAACAAACGCGGGATAATACTACACACGAGTACGTGACGAACACCGGGTATGCGCGCAATACGAAGCGCAAGATCGACAATAGAAAGCACCGTGGATTCGGTAGTCGCGCGTCCGTCACACAGGTCGTTAGACCCGAGATCGAGCACCACGGCGTCTGGGGAAAGATCCCATACGAGATCGAGCTGCGATGACGCGGAGAAGACGCTGCCAGGCTGCTTATTACCGACGTCGTACATGAAACTAAGAACAGAAGATTTCTCGAGAGCAAGGTTATCCCGCGTAGGATCGCGAGCGATGAAGTGAGTGAGACGGCTAATGTAACTGTGACCGAGTACGAGAAAGACGGGAGGCTCGCGGTCGAACTCGGAAGAGCTGCACGACATGCTAGCAACAGACATGATGGAATATATTTGCCAAAAATCAGCAAAAAATGCAGCAGCAATATTTCAAGGCGTTAAAGCAGTGGAATATGCGGTGAATTTCGAGAGCAATATAGAGTACAAGTCTGAAAGTCGACTGAAGAATTTAGAGAAAAGTTCAGTATTTATAGAACAACCCCGACCATCCAATGAAAACATTGGCCCAGACTTTGCACCAATGAGAGAGCTCGTTTCCCGGGACAAAAGATAACCAATTAACTTTCTATAGCTAGCCCGTGATGTCTGGGTGGAGGTGTGAATGTTACGTAACAGCGCCCAACTTTCGCCATCGCACAATAGAAGTTGGGTTATAATGACATTCCCTATTCAATATGGCTTTTCATAATTATAATGGCGTTTAGAACGTTGCATCAAAGTCAACAAACTTTTGGGCAAAACATTTTCTACTTTATTTGCTATGAAAATTGAACTTTATATTTTCTTGCATGCTTAAAGCCCAAGTATAGTTGCAGTAGAAAACACTGATTTTTTGAAAAACCTGCTCAACTTGTCCTCATAGTGTTCTAAAGACATAACAGTATATGGCAAAGGATATAATCATGTTCCATGCATGTCTTTCCATGATATGTAATAGTTTTGCATGAGCACGGGGAGATGTTCATCAAAGTAAGGCCATACTTCTTTCATTCTCACCCAGAACTCTGGGCATGCAACCAGCAGCTGATTGGTATAGCGTGAGTGAATTCTGTGTATACAGTCTGTGTATGGGAATAGCATGCTTGCACACACAAATCGCTGTATGCTGGCATTGTGCCTGTGAGATCCTATCGATTTTGGGACTGTCAATTGATATATTTACACAGTTTTGTTGCTAAATTCAGGTGTTAGAGTGGATTTTATAACAAATCCTTTTGTACCAGAGGTTAATCGAGGTATTAATTCATATTATTCTGCTCTGGAAGCAAAACAAAAAATCTATTCTCCCAACACTATCGATCGATCGATGTCATACAGGTCATGTTCTGACCCTTGTGACCCTGTTGATGATGCTTTTCCAAATAGCTCTGTCTTGTGCCAGGCGATGAGCTGCAACTAGGGAGAGGCCTGTTAATTGTTTAATGCCATCTGTCCATCTCAGTTTCTGTCTGCCTTGTCTCCGACTACCTTCAATGCAACCTTGCATAATTATTTTTTCAATGTTTATCATCTGTCGTCTGCATATATGACCAAAATATTGCAATTTGCTACGATCTATCTTATTAACCACCGTAGTTTTTGCCCAATTTGGTTAAGTACGTATTCATTGTCTTATGCTCCGTCCAGGATATTCTCAGCATCCTCCGCCAACACCACATCTCAAATGCTAAATATTTTCTTCCTATCAGCCATTCCCACCGACCATGTCTCACATCCATACAATGCAATTGGGAAAACAAGCGTTTGCATAACACTATACATGACCTTTAAAGGTAGTGTCAGCCTTTTGCAGGCAAAAATATTAAATTTCTATTTTTTAGAGGATATAGTATACCAATGACTATATCATCCCACAACATGATTAGCTCAAATGTGTATGTTTGTCATTATATTGCGATTATCAAAATTCATTCCTATTTTTTCGAACCTCGAAAATATACCGTACGGTGCGAACCGCTGACCGTTAGCGCAGAGAATAATGCACGCTGATGCGCCGTGTGTAGGTGGGGCATAACGGAACTTTCTCATAGCTTGACATCAAAAGTATTTCTTTCTATAAAATGTATTGCAGTAAATGAGGCATTGCTGCACCAATTTACCACTGAAGTTTCATCGAAAAAAATCAATACCTACAGAGGGGGGTGCCATTCAAAAATTTGTACCCCTCTGATGTAGGGTATTTCTGCTTGGGGCAAAATGGAACCCAATGGTGTGGGGCAAAAAGGACCATAATTTGGCTGACCCTGGGGAGAATTTGGTGTGCTCGCATCCCTTCTGGAGACTTCCAAAAGTACATTTATTTTGCCAACTTGAACAAATTTTGACAAATCAGTCCCCAGGAGTTGATTATTTCTTACAAAATATGCACGGAGTCAATTTTGCCCCACAGGGGCAAATCGGACCTTTTCCGATATTTTTTCAGCTTCATTTTGCCGGAAGTATGAAAGAGATGAGAATTATTGATCGATTGTTTATCAAACTTCAATAAGAACTCGTCAAGGAAATATCATTTTTATAGTCTTGCTCCTATCTGTGACGTCACAGAAGCCACTTGAAGTTGCGTGGTCCGTTATGCCCCACATTGCTGTGTGCGGTCCGTGCCGCACGCGCTGTAATATCAACGATGTTGATGGAGAGCTGGTCAAGATTGGTAGTCAGATTTTCGTTTCGTATTACTGATCTAGGCAACCTATGACAGTAAGATTGAATAGACAGTATAGGTCGATCATATTCTACAGTTATGCCAAGATGCATTAGTTTTCGCAATTTGTGAAAAAGGCTGATACTACCTTTAACTAAAATTCATGAATATTCTTCAAGATCCAGCTTTTATTTTCTATAAACATAAATATGCCCAGATAGAATAGAATGATGCAAAAACTTAATAAAATATCCATCATCATGTCGAAAGAACTAAAAGCAGTAATAGCATAGAAGGGGGGGGGGGTCTAATAAAAAGCCGAGTATAACTATATTTTTTTCGTGGGATACTTTTTAGTTTGTCGTATCTTTCGTATACGCCCTCGATTTAGTTCATGTTTTATCTTTACACTTTCCCCCTAGCACAATCATGTAAGAAACAAAACAATTCCGGTATGTGTAATTAAATAAAAGGAAAAGGGCAAAATTTTATGAACGCGTTGCATAATCATTCCACCTCAACAGAGGCTTCTGAATTTTAATGTTTATCGTGATATGTAAAGGTTGACAGGGTGTTTCTGTATTTTGTTTTTATTGTGATTTCAAATGAAACGAAATCAAATACAAATAGAATGAGTTATGTTATCCACATAAACAATATGCTAGCATATCAATTTCAAGTATTTTTCTCTTTTATTTAAAGTCGCATGCGCTTATGTTACGGGAAAAAAATACAGCTGTTAGTATCAATAATTTAGTTGTTTAAGATTTGCATGCAAAATCTCTCTCTCTCTCTTTCTCTCTCTCTTTCTCTCTCTCTATCTCTCTCTCTCTCTCTCTCTCTCTCTCTTTAATGAATAACTATAATATGTGTGGAGGAGGGGGTCTTCCATACTCAAATGATTCAAATTTGATACATTATTTGAGTGCGCATGTTTCACTAAATATTTGGATCCTTTTGCTGTATGACTATTTCTAAACTTTTTTTTTTTTCAAACATGCATACCATATTGCTGTTTCCTATGTCCATTTTGTCAATTTATGTACATGTATATTGCAATGCCGTCTTTCAGGGTGGTATCTCACTTCGCGGAAACTACTTTAAAACTACTTCGAGACGGATTTGGGACTATTTTAAAATAGTTTGAAATTACTTGGAGAAGGTTTTGAAACTTGTCGCGGAGAAATCTCCGGACGTTTCCGCGATGTTTCATGAGTCGCGGAAACTACTTTGAGACGGTTCTTTGAAAATGCTTTGAGACAGTTTTCGAAAGATGTCGCGAAGATGTCTCAGAGACGACTCCGCGAAGTGAGATACCACCTCAGTGTATTACACGCCTGCATGTGTGCATTTTGAGCATGTAGATACATGCGTTTTCATTAAGTAGAAGTTTTTAACGTTAGAAAGGGGTGGTATGCTTATTGTAATAACAATGAACCAATGCTGTTGACCCGGATTTTGCACAAATGGGAGAGCTCGTTTCCCGGGACAACGCGAGCTAACTAATTAACTTTCTATAGCCTGTCCATTTTATTAGGGATGGCCAAACAAATTAAAGCAAAAAGCCACTAGAACGGTTTCCACTTCACTGTATGGATGTAGTCACCCATGCAATCATTTACAATGCAAACAATAACCAATGCGGGAGTGGTGTGGTCGAGTGGATAAGTCGGCGGACTTACGATCACAAGGTACGCGGTTCGAATCCCGTCCATACCACTAGCATCCTTCGGCAAGATGTCAACCTGCAAATTTGCCGTACTTGACCCAAGTGAGGTGAATGGGTACCGGTAGGAAGAAATTCCTTGGATGCTGTGAGCGCCTTTCGGGGTAGCCTAGCTAAGCCGGGTAATAATAATATGATAATGCGCCTTGAGCACTCTACAGAGTGGATACGTGCGCAATACAAATCACATTATTATTATTATTATTATTAATGCACTGCCTACTCAATAATACACAGGCAGAGAAACAGCAAAATTTTCAATAAAAAACAGCTTTCGAAATTGTCTTTTGGCCAGTGGTAAATATCAATCATTTTTATTCCTAATTGGTCAGTTTCTTCCCTAGAAAATACCTCAGCAGAAGATCAACTTTTCCTGTTTGAAAAATTGATATAAAAAAAACTACAGCGTGTTCAAAGTGATGCTTCTGTGTGATGTGTGTTATGACTGGAAGTTCTTATGATTGGAATAGATTCAGATAAGGAGAAGTAGATATGTATAAAATTTCACTATTTTTGAACAAAAAATGTATTGGGGTGAAAAACAAAGAACAATGTTTACCACTGGCCATTTAAGTTTTAAAATTACTCTACCCTGTCTAACACTCAGCTCTGAGCCACACCACCATGAAATAGCCCATTGTCTAGGGTGTTCCTATTGAAACATGCCCTATGGAGTATTTTTCCACGGTGGTCATTTTGGATCACATACGGTAACATACATGTCAAACCATCAGTTTTGACCTACCATAAATTGTATCTTTGTATAATCTACTCAATTGTGTTACTATAATCTCATTTCATGTTGATACACACATAGAAATGTTTGGTATGATTTGGTTTAATAAATCAAAGACAAAAGAACCATAAACTTGAGCTTTTACTGCATTTTCTGGCTTTGTCTGAAACTTGTAAAAGTGTTCTAGCAGCTCATTGGTAATCTGAGACACTCTTTGGGTCATATCTTTGAAACGGAACATCCAATTGTGATAATTCAAGTACCAAAATTTTTCTTTTAAAATGCTCTATTAAATAAGCCTAGCAAAAACAACTTAAAAATAACTTAAAATTTTAGTGGACATCCCTAATTTTATGTCCGGGTGGAGGTGCGAATGTTACGTAACAGGGCCCAAACTTTCCCGACAGCACAAAGGAGAGTTGACGAGGTGGTCTTCCTTGCTCTGAATAATTCCATATTCCATCTGGTTTCTCATTATTATGATCGAGATTAAGGTGTTGTATGGAGGTCAACAAACCGTCCAAAACACCCTCACTACGAAAAGTTAATGACATTTTCTCATTTTCATGTTTAGTACTAAACTATAATATCAGTTTTAAGTCAATAAAGATATATTTATGATTTAATAAATATTCCTATTTCATAGCTTGTAATTATTAAATCTGACCAGTATAAGCCTATCAATGTGCTTTGTGATTCAATTTTAAATAGGATTGTTATACGACATAAAGCCGTTAAAAGGTATGCCTTTGGTCACAACTCGTCGTAGGCTACGGGGCATGTGCCATCAACGTAGCCTGCGTTGCATGTGCAACGCACGCACAGGTCCTGGGTCAACTTCTGCGATTCCTGCGTTTCTGTAGTGAGGGTATTGTAAAAACTTCCTGCAAGTCGTTCATGCATTGTACCTGCGAGGTACCTCCGCATGCACGTCGTTTTCTACGAAATCCTTCGTAGACAGTTGCACGTCGATGGTACGGCGAGTTGTGACCGCCGCATAAAGCATTGCTTCGATGCCAAAAAATAAAAAATTAAAAAATTAAAAAAATGAAATAAACTGGAATAATAACTAAGCATTTGTGAATGTCATTTAATTATAAATGTAGGCATAGGGTTGTTTTATTATGATTTATTTAGTTATTTCATTTTATTTTTGCATACATTGTGCCGGTTCTACAAGTGATGTGCATTATATCTTACTTTCCTTAATGAATTAAAACTTTATTGCAATTGGATCCCATTTCTCCATGTTCTTTACTAAATTCTCGTAAGAAGTTTAGTATTGTGGGGGCCATGGCAAAGCACAGACCCCGTTGAGGGGACCATCTCTTTACGTGGCAATGGTCTTTATTTAAAAAAAAAAAAGCTGGGGGAAAGGACTGGTCTATCACACAATTCTTTCTTGGATCTTTGGTGGCCCTGAAAAGGGCCTGGGGTTTGAATCCCATTTAAACTTCCTTGAAATAGTCTAATATTGTTGTCTGATTTTCATCTTGGTCTTGTCGTTGAAAATGTTTCTGTACTGTCTCTATCATCTCATCACACTGGCTCAGAAGGTCTTTCATCCCCTTGTTGATGGCGAAAGATCTGATGTCTTCCAGAGCACAGAACACCTCCTGAAGACTGGTAAGTCTTGGTTGCTCGGGTGCTGGGTCGGCAGACATGATGAAGAGTTTTTACTAAGGATTCCACAGGAATCTGATGGAGTTCCAGTATTACAGTTGACTGAAGTTTTTAGAGTAAAAATTCAGTATTTTATAGAACAACGTTGACCATTCATTGACAATAAGCCGCTTCCATTGGCCTAGACTTTACACCAATGGGAGAGCTCGTTTCCCGGGACAAAAGATAACTAATTAGCTTTCTATAGCTAGCCCGTGATGTCCGGGCGGAGGTGCGAATGTTACGTAACAGCGCCCAAACTTACCCCATCGCACAATAGGAGGCTGACGAACTACCCTTGGTGCTATAGATCCTAATTAATCTGGGTTCTCATCATTGTGATGGATATGAAGACCTTGCATCAAGGTCAACAAACATTTTCGACACACTTCGGATGCACTATTTTCCATCTTATTATTGTGCATTACATGCGCGTATTTTGGGGGAGGGGGCATTACGGGCCCGGGCCCTCCGGGTTGGCGCCTAAAAGGGCACTAAAATGACCTCAAAGGGGCGCCGAATTGAGCCAAATGTTAAAAAAAAAAAAAAAAGGACAAAATATAGGCCTACACGATTGGATTGACATCGTGAACCTACCCCTATGGCTACCCCTTCGGCCAACCTTTCGGTTGGCCGAAGGCATGCTTTTTAGTCGGTTTATGTTTACAAATAACTTTTGCAATAAAATTTAAGCAAAAATAAGTGACAAAGCAGATTCAGATTATTGTTAAGTGGATGATTGTTTTACTAATTCCACATTAGTCCTCTACTATTTATTTACAACTGTAATCGACACCAATTAAAGATATTTATAGTACGACCCAAACCTGAAATATCTCCTTATCTTTCAACCTCAATTGACCACAACAAAGCTTTTACGTTACATAATAATGTGAGTTGGATAAATGCAGGTACATACAAATATAATTAACTTAGTTTGTGATTTGGAAAGCAGTGCCATAAGCTTATGGGCATGGAGGAAAGTTCATGAACTATTTATGAGACCGAATGAAATGTAATATTTTTTTTCATTTACATCTGTCTACATGTCTTTTTTGATTGATTGATTTATTCTTTGTTTTAAGATACAGCAATTTGATTTTCTTTTTTTCTTTTGCAGAAAAAAAACGAACCATTTTTTCAATAATTAAGAAATAATATATTGAACTATCGGCAAAAAGATTTCGTCGATGTAAAACTTCGTCAAGAATAAGTATTGGTCAATTATGATCGATTACATATCGAATCGCAGCAAATGTAGCCTACAGCGACAAGCTGATGTGAGCTCACTTACCTAAAATAATTCAAATGAATTAATTGCAATGTTAAAAAAAAAACTTCAGTCCATCTTATAAGCCTTCATGACAGCGCCACGGATGCTACGGTAATACCTCAACAAACCAGCGTCATTGAAGTGAAAACCATCATGCGAGAAAAGCCTGGTATGATTGAGCGCGAAAGAACGATGGCGCCAAAAATGCACGTTTGGCAAACCTTCCAGAAATTTAGCGAGCAGACGGTTGGTATCTTGTACGTTCGTGTTGAAATTGGGCTTCCAATTCGGTACGAACAAACGCGGGATAATACTACACACGAGTACGTGACGAACACCGGGTATGCGCGCAATACGAAGCGCAAGATCGACAATAGAAAGCACCGTGGATTCGGTAGTCGCGCGTCCGTCACACAGGTCGTTAGACCCGAGATCGAGCACCACAGCGTCTGGGGAAAGATCCCAGACGAGATCGAGCTGCGATGATGCGGAGAAGACGCTGCCAGGCTGCTTATTACCGACGTCGTACATGAAACTAAGAACGGAAGATTTATCGAGAGCAAGGTTATCCCGCGTAGGATCGCGAGCGATAAAGTGATTGAGACGGCTGATGTAACTGTGACCGAGTACGAGAACGACAGGAGGCTCGCGGTCGAACTCGGAAGAGCAGCACGACATGCTAGAAACAGACATGATGAAATGTATTTGCCAAAAATCAGCAAAAAAATGCAGCAGTAATATTTCAAAAGCAGTGCTGGTATTTCAAGGCGTTAAAGCGGTGGAATATGCGGTGAATTTCGAGAACAATATAGAGTTCAAGTCTGAAAGTCGACTGAAGATTGTAGAGAAAAGTTCAGTATTTATGGAACATCCCCGACCATTCATTGAAAACAAGCCGCTGCCATTGGCCCAGACTTTACACCAATGAGAGAGCTCGTTTGCCGGGACAAAAGATAACCAATTAACTTTCTATATCTAGCCCGTGATGTCCGGGCGGAGGTGTGAACGTTACGTAACAGCGCACAAACTTTCCCCATGACACAATTATAGAAGTTGGGTTATAATTACGTACCCTATTCAATCTGGCTTTTCATAATTATAATGGCTATTAGAACGTTGCTTCAAAGTCAACAAACTTTTGGGAAAACATTTACTACTTTTCTTGCTGTGAAAATTTAACATTATTTTTTTCTTGCATGATTAACTCAAATTCATCAATATTCTTCAAGATTCAGCTTTTATTTTCTATAAACATAAATATGTCCATATAGAATAGAATAATGCAAAACACTTAATAAAATATCCATCATCATGCCGAATGAACTAAAAACAGTTATAGAATAGAATGGGGTCTAATAAAAAGCCGAGTATAACTATATTATTTTCCTGGTATACTTGTCAGTTTGTCGTATCTTTCGTATGCCCTCGATTTATTTCATGGTTTATCTTTACACTTTATCCCCTAGTACAATCATGTAAAACAATTCAAGTATGTGTTATGAAATAAAAGGAAAATGGGAAAATTTTATGAGCGCGTTGCATAATTATTCCACTTCTGTAACAACAGAGGCTTCTGAATTTCAATGTTTATCGTGATATGTAAAGGTTGACCTGGTATTTCTTTATTTTGTTTTATGAAATGAAATGAAATTAAATACAAATAGAATGAGTTATGGTATCCACATAGACAGTATGCTATCATATCAATTTCAAGTATTTTTCTCTTTTATTTAAAGTCGCATGCGCTTATGTAACGAAAAAAAAAAACGCTGTTAGTATAAATAATATTCAAATTTGATACATTATTTGAGTGCGCATGTTTCTTCAAATATTTGGATCCTTTTGCTGTATGACTATTTCTAAACTTTTTTTTTTCCAAACATGCATACAATTCCTACCATATTGCTGTTTCCTATGTCCATTTTTTAAAAATTTATGTTCATGTATATTGCCGTCTTTTAGGGTGGTATCTCACTTCGCGAACTACTTTGAGACGGAATAAAGTATCGGAGACGTCTCTAATACTTTTTTATCCGTCGCGGAGACGTCTCCGCGAAGTGAGATACCACCTTAGTGTATTACACACCTGCATACATGCATTTTAAGCATGTAGCTATATGTGCTTTAATTAGTAAAAAGTTCTTAGCGTTAGAAAGAGGTGGAATCGTTGATTGTAATAACAATGAACCTATACTACTGACCCGGATTTTGCACAAATGGGAGAGCTCGTTTCCCGGGACAACACAAGCTATACCAATTAACTTTCTATAGCTAGCCCTTGATGTCCGGGTAGAGGTGTGAAAAGTAAAGGTAACAACGCCCAAACTTCCCGATAGAACAATAGGAGGGTTGACGAGCTGCTATTATTCCCTTGCTCTGAATAACTCCATATTCAATCTGGCTTCTCATTATTATGATCGAAATTAAGATGGAGGT
This sequence comes from Paracentrotus lividus, assembly GCA_940671915.1. Lineage (NCBI taxonomy): Eukaryota > Metazoa > Echinodermata > Echinoidea > Camarodonta > Echinidae > Paracentrotus > Paracentrotus lividus. The sequence goes on along the minus strand of CALNVZ010000674.1, from coordinate 667,226 downwards.
CAACAAATTTTAGGAAAAAAATATGCAAAATTACCGTCGCTACGAAAAACATAACAGTATTTTCTCCAAATTTAAGGCTTTGTACTAAATTTATTTATTTATATCAGTAAATTGTGACATGAATATAATAGTCAAGTCACTTCAGAAGTGACTTTATTATAAAATAATAAATAATGTGTCCCTCTGATTGAAAGGCAATAGTCAGAATCACTCCACCACCACGCTTATTATATTCCTATTCCTATTTCATTAAGTTTACCTCGTGCGATTCCTAATATGCTGACGAATTCATATCAATGTTGTGATATAGAATACAAACAGAATGAGTTATGGTATCCACATAAACAGTATGCTAGCATATCAATTTCAAGTATTTTTCTCTTTTATTTAAAGTCGCATGCGCTTATGTAACGAAAAAAAAAAAACAAAAAAAAACGCTGTTAGTATAAATAATAATTATTCAAATTTGATACATTATTTGAGTGCGCATGTTTCATCAAATATTTGGATCCTTTTGCTGTATGACTATTTCTAAACCTTTTTTTTCCAAACATGCATACAATTCCTACCATATTGCTGATTCCTATGTCCATTTTTTAAAAATTTATGTTCATGTATATTGCCGTCTTTTAGGGTGGTATCTCACCTCGCGAACTACTTTGAGACGGAATAAAGTATCGGAGACGTCTCTAATACTATTTATCCGTCGCGGAGACATGTCTGCGAAGTGAGATACCACCTTAATGTATTACATACCTGCATGATGCATTTTCAGCATGTAGCTATTATGTGCTTTTATTCAGTAAAACGTTCTTAGCGTTAGAAAGAGGTGGAATCGTTAATACAAACCCTTATGCTTATTGTAATAACAATGAACCTATGCTGCATTGACCCGGATATTGCACAAATGGGAGAGCTCGTTTCCCGGGACAACACAAGCTATACCAATTAACTTTCTATAGCTAGCCCTTGATGTCCGTCCGGGTGGAGGTGTGAAAGTTACGTAACAACGCCCAAACTCCCCGATAGAACAATAGGAGGGTTGACGAGCTGCTATTCCCTGGCTGTGAATAACTCCATATTCAATCTGGCTTCTCATTATTATGATCGAAATTAAGATGGAGGTCAACAAATTTTAGGAAAAAAATATGCAAAAATACCGTCGCTACGAAAAACAGAACAGTATTTTCTCCAAATTTAAGGCTCGGTACTAAACGTATTTATTTATATCAGTAATTTGTGACATAAATGTAATTGTCAAGTCACTTCAGAAGTGACTTTATTATAAAATAATAAATAATTATACATGCATACCCAGTTATTGGGTGTCCGGACGGGTTGGGTGTCCGGACATTCAATTTTTACCAGCCATTTGGAAGGGTTTACAAGCAAGGCCTTTGTAGTTTTTTAGCACAAAATGTTAGAAAATATTGTGTAGAACAAATATTGATGATAAAAGAAGTATTCAGCATATATTTTTGGCTTAATCTTGAGACCAAAAACCAGGCTTGATATTTGTTAACTGTCCGGACACCCAACCCCCCATCCTACTTGCTATAGCGTTCATGACTTACTTTATCAGAAGTCTCTAAGCGCTCTACAATAACTTATGCAGCATAATTACCCTGGCTGTTACGCGCCCTGCGTTTTGAGGAATAAATATTCCTACCAGGTCCCCATTCACCTCACCTGGGTTGAGTGCAGCAAATTGTGGATGAATTTCTTGCCGAAGTAAATTAACGCCGGGTGTGGGATTCGAACCTGTGTTAATCAGCCCAGTATATTGTTGCAGTACCGAAGAGCACTGTGATCTTTTTGAAAATACCTGCTCAACTTCTGTCCTCATATGTGTTCTAAAGACATAACAGTATAGTTGGGTCAAAGAATATTAATCGTATGTTCCATGCCATGTCTTTTCCATCATATGTAATAGTATTTGTGGATGAGCACTGCCAGGGCTAAAAGTCAAAAAAAAAATGTATCTTCATCGAAACGTAGGCCATACTTCTTTTCATTCTCACCTTTTCTGCCGCAGTAACTCTGGGCATGCCAAACTCGCAGCTGATTGGTACTGAGCTGTGGAGTGAATTCTGTGTATTGACAGTTCCTGTGTATGGGAATAGCATGGACGCTTTGCACACAAAATCGCTGTATGCTGGCATTGTGCCTGTGAGATACCTAGTCGATTTTGTGGACTGTCAATTGAATAGTTTAGCACAGTTTTTGTTGTCTAAATTCAGGTGTTTAGAGTGGTTTTATAACAATCTGTTTTACATCCGAGGTTAATCGAGGTATTATTCATATTATTGTCTGCTCTGGAAGCAAAACAAAAAATCTATTCTCCAACACTATCGACTGAGGTAATCGATGTCAACAATGTTAGTCATGTTCTGACCCTTTGTGCACCCTGTGAATGAATGCTTTTCCAAATAGCTGTCTATGTAAGTGCCAGGCCCGAATGAGCTGCGAGAACTAAGGAGAGGCGCTGTTAAATTGTTTAAATGTCCACTGTCTCATCTCAGTTTCTGTCTGCCTTGTCCCGAACTACCTTCATATGCAGACCTGGCCATAATTATTTTTTCAAATGTTATCATCTGATGTCTGCATATATGACCAAAATTTATTGTCAATTTTGCTATACGATATATCTTATTAACCACCCGTAGGATTTGGCCAATTGTTAAGTAGCGAATATCCATTTGTCTTATCTCCGTCCAGGATATTCTTCCTAGCATCCTCCGCCTAACACCACATCTCAAAACCTATAAGATTTTCTCCTATCAAGCCTCCCACCGACCATGTCTCCATCCATACAATGCAATTGGGAAAACAGCGTTTGCATAGACACTATCATGACCTTAAAGTAGTGTCAGCCTTATTGCAGGCAAAAAAATATTAAATTTCTATTTTTTAGATAGGATATAAGTATACCAATGACTATACATTCCCACAACATGATTTAGCTCAAAATGTGTATGTTTTGTCATTATATTGCGATTAATCAAAATTGCATTCCTATTATTTTTCGGAACACTCGAAAATATACCGTACGGTGCCGAAACGCGGCTGACGCGGTTAGCGACAGAGAATAATGCACGCTGATGCGCCGTGTGTAGGTGGGGCATAACGGAACTTCTCATAGCTTGACATAAAAAGTATTTCTTTCTATAAAATGTATTGCAAGTAAATGAGGCATTGCTGCACCAATTTACCACTGAAGTTTCAATCGAAAAAAATCAATACCTACAGAGGGGGGTGCACCTATTCAAAAATTTGTTAACCCCTCTGATGTAGGGTATTTCTGCTTGGGGGCAATGGAACCCAATTGGGTGTGGGGGCAAAAATAGGGACCATAATTTTAGGCTGAACCCTGGGGAGAATTATGGTGGTGCTCGCATCCCTTCTGGAAGACTTCCAAAAGTACATTTATTTTGCCACTTGAACAAATTTTGACAAATCAGTCCCCAGTGAGTTGATTATTTCTTACAAAATATGAAACACGGAGTCAATTTTGCCCCCACAGGGGCAATCGGACCCTTTCCGATATTTTTCAGCTTCATTTTGCCGGAAGATGATGAAAGAGATGAGAATTATATTGAATCGATTGTTTTATTACAACATTCAATAAGATCTCGTCAAGAGAAATATCATTTTTATAGTCTTTGCTCCTATCTGTGACGTCACAGAACCACTTGAAGTTGACGTGGTCCGTTAATGCCCATTGCTATGTGTGGCGGTCCGTGCCGACGCGCTGTAACTACATAACGAATGTTGATGGAGAGCTGGTCAAGATTGGGTAGTCAGATTTCGTTTCGTATTACTGATGCTAGGCAACCTATGACAGTAAGATGAATAGAACAGTATAGGTCGATCATATTCTACAGTTTGCCAAATGCATTAGTTTTCGCAAATTTGTGAAAAGGCTGATACTCCTTAACTAAAATTATGAAATCTTTTCAAGATCCAGCTTTTATTTCTATAAACATAAATATGCCCAGATAGATATAGAAATGATGCAAAAACTTAATAAATATCCATCATCATGTCGAGAGACTAAAAGCAGTAAATAGCATAGAAGGGGGGGGGGGTCTAATAAAAAGCCGAGTATAACTATATTTTTTCGTGGGAATACTTTTAGTTTGTCGTATCTTTCGTATACGGCTCGATTTAGTTCATGTTTTATCTTTACACTTTCACCTAGCACCAATCATTGTAGAGAAACAAAACAATTCCGGTATGTGTAATTAAATAAAAGGAAAAGGGCAAAATTTTAATGAACGCGTTGCATAATTCATTCCACCTCAACAGAGGCTTCTGAATTTTAATGTTATCGTGATATGTAAAGGTTGACAGGGTGTTTCTGTATTTTGTTTTTATTGTGATTCAAATGAAACGAAATCAAATACAAATAGAATGAGTTATGTTATCCACATAAACAATATGCTAGCATATCAATTTCAAGTATTTTTCTCTTTTTTAAAGTCGCATGCGCTTATGTTACGGGAAAAAATACAGCTGTTAGTAATCAATAATTTAGTTGTTTAAAGATTTGCATGCAAAATCTCTCTCTCTCTCTTCTCTCTCTATCTTCTTCTCTCTATCTCTCTCTCTCTCTCTCTCTCTCTCTCTCTTTAATGAATAACTATAAATATGTGTGGAGGAGGGGGTCTTCCATACTCAATGATTCAATTTGATACATTATTTGAGTGCGCATGTTTCACTAAATATTTGGATCCTTTTTGCTGTATGACTATTTCTAAACTTTTTTTTTTTCAACATGCATACCATATGCTGTTTCCTATGTCATTTTGTCAATTTATGTACATGTATTATTGCAATGCGTCTTTCAGGGTGGTATCTCACTTCGCGGAAACTACTTTAAAACTACTTCGAGACGGATTTGGGACTATTTTAAAATAGTTTGAAATTAACTTGGAGAAGGTTTTGAAACTTGGTCGCGGAGAAATGCTTCCGGACGTTCGCAGCGATGTTTCATGAGTCGCGAAACTACTTTGAGACGGTTCTTTGAAAATGCTTTGAGACAGTTTTCCGAAAGATGTCGCGAAGATGTCTCAGAGACGACTACGCGAAGTGAGATACCACCATCAGTGTATATACACGCCTGAATGTGTGCATTTTGAGCATGTAGATACATGCGTTTTCATTAAGTAGAAAGTTTTTAACGTTAGAAAAGGGGTGGTATGCTTATTGTAATAACAATGAACCAATGCTGTTGTGACCCGGATTTTGCAACAAATGGAAGAGCTCCGTTTCCGGGACAACGCGAGCTAACTAATTAACTTTCTATAGCCTGTCCAATTTTATTAGGGATGGCCAAACAAATTAAAGCAAAAAGCACTAGAACGGTTTCCACTTCACTGTATGGATGTAGTCACCCATGCAATCATTTACAATGCAAAACAATAACCAATGCGGGAGTGGTGTGGTCGAGTGGATAAGTCGGCGGACTTACGATCACAAGGTACGCGGTTCGAATCCCGTCCATACCACTAGGCATCCTTCGGCAGAGATGTCAACCTGCAAATTTGCCGTCTTGACCCAAAGTGATGGTAATAGGTACCGGTAGGAAAGAAATTCCTTGGATGCTGTGAGCGCCTTTCGGTGGTATGCCTAGCTAAGCCGGGTAATAATAATATGAATAAATGGGGCGCTTGAGCGACCTAAACAGAGTGGATACGTGCGCCAATACAAATCACATTTATATTATTATTATTATTAATGCACTGCCTACTCAATAATACACAGGCAAGAGAAACAGCAAAATTTTCAATAAAAAACAGCTTTCGAAATTGTCTTTTGGCCAGTGGTAAATATCAATCATTTTATTCCTAATTGGTCAGTTTCTTCCCTAAGAAAATACCTCAGCAGAAGATCAACTTTTCCTGTTTGAAAAATTGATAAAAAAACTACAGCGTGTTCAAAGTGATGCTTCTGTGTGATGTGTGTATGAACTGGAAGTTCTTATGATTGGAATAGATTCAGATAAGGAGAAGTAGATATGTATAATAATTTCACTATTTTGAAAAAAAAATGTATTGGGGTGAAAAACAAAGAACAATGTTTACCAGCTGGCCATTTAAGTTTTAAAAATTACTCTACCCCTGTCTAACACTCAGCTCTGAGCCACACCACCATGAAATAGCCCATTGTCTAGGGTGTTCCTATTGAAACATGCCCTATGGAGTATTTTTACCACGGTGGTCATTTTGATCACATACGGTAAAATACATGTCAAACCATCAGTTTTGACCTACTATAATTGTATCTTTGTATAATCTACTCAATTGTGTTACTATAATCTCATTTCATGTTGATAACACACAATAGAAATGTTTGGTATGATTTGGTTTAATAAATCAAGACAAAAAGAACCATAACATTGAGCTTTACTGCTGATTTTCTGGCTTTGTCTGAAACTTGGTAAAAGTGTTCTAGCAGCTCATGTTGGTAAATCTTGAGACACTCTTTGGGTCATAATTTTGAAACGGAAACATCAATTGTGATAATTAAGTACCAAAATTATTTCTTTTAAAATGCTCTATTAAATAAGCCTAGCAAAAAACAAACTTAAAATAACTTAAAATTTTAGTGGACATCCTAATTTTTATGTCCGGGTGGAGTGTGCGAATGTTACGTAACAGGGCCCAACTTTCCCGAAGCAGCACAAAGGAGAGTGACGAGGTGGTCTTCCTTGCTCTGAATAATTCCATATTCCATCTGGTTTCTCATTATTATGATCGAGATTAAGAGATGTTGTATGGAGGTCAACAAACCGTCCAAAACACCCTCACTTACGAAAAGTTAATGACATTTTCTCCATTTTATGTTTAGTACTAAACTATAATATCAGTTTTATAGTCAATAAGAGATATATATTTATGATTTAATAAATATTCCTATTTATAGCTTGTAATTATTAAATCTGACCAGTATAAGCCTATCAATGTGCTTATGTGATTCAATTTTTAAATAGGATTGTTATAACGACAATAAAGCCCGTTAAAATAGGTATGCCTTTGGTCACAACTCGTCGTTAGGCTACGGCATGTGCCATCAACGTAGCCTGACGTTGCATGTGCACCACGCCACAGGTCTGGTCAATTCTGCGTTCCTTGCGTTTTCGTAGTGAGGGTATTGTAAAAACTTACCTGCAAGTCGTCATCACGCATTGTACTGCAGAGGTACCATCCGCATGCACGTCGTTTTCTACGAAATCCTTCGTAGAAGTTGCACGTCGATGGTACGGCGAGTTTGCAGACTCGCCGCATAAAGCATTGCTTCGATGCCAAAATATAAAATTAAATAAAATTAAACAAAAATAAATAAACTGGAATAATAACTTAAGCATTTGTGAATGTCATTTAATTAATAAATGTAGGATAAGGGTTGTTTTTATTATGATCTTATTTAGTTATTTCTTTTATTTTTGCATACATTGTGCCGGTTCTAACAAGTGAATGTGCATTATATCTACTTTCCTTAATGAATTAAACTTTATTGCAATTGCGATCCCATTTCTCCATGTTCTTACTAAATTCTCGTAAGAAGTTTATGTATTGTGGGGGACATGGCAAAGGCACAGACCACGTTGAGGGACCAATCTCTTTACGTGGCAATGGTCTTTATTTAAAAAAAAAAAAGCTGGGGAAAGGACTGGTTCTATCACCAATTCTTTCTTGGATCTTTGGTGGCCCTGAAAGGGCCTGGGGTTTGAATCCCATTTAAACTTCCTTGAAATGTCTAATATTGTTGTCTGATTTCATCTTGGTCTTGTCGTTGAATAGTTTCTGTACTGTCTCTATCATCTCATCACACTGGCTCAGAAGGTCTTTCATCCCCTTGTTGATGGCGAAAGATCTGAATGTCTTCCAGAGCACAGAACACCTATCCTGAAGACTGTAAGTCTTGTTGCTCGCGGTGCTGGGTCGGCAGACATGATGAAGAGTTTTTACTAAGGATTCCACAGGAATCTGACTGGAGTTCCAGTATTACAGTTGACTGAAGTTTTAAGAGTAAAAATTCAGTATTTTATAGAACAACGGACCATTCATTGACAATAGCCGCTTCATTGCTAAATAGGTCCGCACTCTTAGACTACACCAATGGGAGAGCTCGTTTCCCGGGACAAAAGATAACTAATTAGTTTTCTATAGCTAGCCCGTGATGTCCGGGCGGAGGTGCGAATGTTAGCGTAACAGCGCGCCAAACTTAACCCATCGCACAAATAGGAGGCTGACGAACTACCCTTGGTGCTAATAGAATTAATCTGGGGTTCTCATCATTGATGATGGATATGAAGACCTTGCATCAAGGTCAACAAACATTTCGACACACTTCGGATGCACTATTTTCCATTTTATTATTGTGCATTACATGCGCGTATTTTGGGGAGGGGGCATTACGGGCCCGGGCCCTCCGGGTTGGCGCCTAAAGGGCACTAAAATGACCTCAAAGGGGCGCCGAATTGAGCAAAATGTTAAAAAAAAAAAAAAAAAGGACAAAAATTATAGGCCTACACGATTTGGATTGACATCGTGAACCTACCCTATGGCTACCCTATCGCCAACCTTTCGGTTGGCCGAAGGCATGCTTTTTTAGTCGGTTTAATGTTTAACATACTTTTGCAATAAAATTTAACAAAAATAGTGACAAAGCAGATTAATTATTGTTAAAGTGAATGATTTGTTTTACTAATCCACATTAGTCCTCTACTTTTATTTACAACTGTAATCACAACCAATTAAAGATATTTATAGTAGACCCCAAACCTGAAATATCTCCTTATCTTTCAACCTCAATTGACCAACAACAAAGCTTTTACGTTACATAATAATGTGAGTTGGATATCAGTACATACAAATATAATTAACTTAGTTTGTGATTTGGAGAAGCAGTGCCATAAGCTTAATGGGCATGGAGGAAAGTTATGAACTATTTATGAGACCGAATGAAATGTATATTTTTTTCATTTACATCTGTTACATGTCTTTTTTGGATTGATTGATTTATTTTTGTTTTAAGATACAACAATTTGATTTTCTTTTTTTCTTTTTGCATGAAAAAAAAGAACCATTTTTTAATAATTAAGAAATAATATATTGAACTATCGGCAAAAAGATTTCGTTCGATGTAAAACTTCGTCAAGAATAATTTGGTCAATTATGATCGATTACATATCGAATCGCCAGGCAAATGTAGCCTACAGCGACAAGCTGATGTGAGCTCACTTACCTAAAATAATTCAAATGAATTAATTGCAATGATAAAAAAAAACTTCAGTCCATCTTATAAGCCTTCATGACAGCGCCACGGATGCTACGGTAATACCTCAACAAACCAGCGTCATTGAAGTGAAAACCATCATGCGAGAAAAGCCTGGTATGATTGAGCGCGAAAGAACGATGGCGCCAAAAATGCACGTTTGGCAAACCTTCCAGAAATTTAGCGAGCAGACGGTGGTATCTTGTACGTTCGTGTTGAAATTGGGCTTCCAATTCGGTACGAACAAACGCGGGATAATACTACAACACGAGTACGTGACGACACACGGGTATGCGCCGCAATACGAAGCGCAAGATCGACAAGAAAGCACCGTGGATTCGGTAGTCGCGCGTCCGTCACACAGGTCGTTAGACCCGAGATCGAGCACCACGGCGTCTGGGGAAAGATCCCAGACGAGATCGAGCTGCGATGATGCGGAGAAGACGCTGCCAGGCTGCTTATTACTTAGACGTCGTACATGAAACTAAAACGGAAGATTTTTCGAGAGCAAGGTTATCCCGCGTAGGATCGCGAGCGATAAAGTGTTTGAGACGGCTAATGTAACTGTGACCGAGTACGAGAACGACGGAGGCTCGCGGTCGAACTCGAAAGAGCAGCACGACATGCTAGAAACAGACATGATAAATGTAGATGTCGCCAAAAATCAGCAAAAAAATGCAGCAAAGTAATATTTCAAGATCAGTGCAGTATTCAAGGCGTTACAGCGGTGAAATTCGGGTGAATTTCGAGAACAATATAGAGTTCAAGTCTGAAAGTCGACCTGAAGATTGTAGAGAAAAGTTCAGTATTTATGAACATCCCCGACCATCACAATGAAAACAAGCCGCTGCCATTGGCCCAGACTTTACACAATGAGAAGAGCTCGTTTCCGGGACAAAAGTAACCAATTAACTTCTATATATAGCCCGTGATGTCCGGGCGGAGGTGTGAATGTTAGGTAACAGCGCACAAACTTTCCCCATGACACAATAGAAGTTGGGTTATAATTACGTACCCTATTCAATCTGGCTTTTCATAATTATAATGGCTATTAGAAACGTTTGCTAGATAAGTCAAACTTTTGGGAAAACATTCTACTACTTTTCTTGCTGTGAAAATTTAACATTATTATTTTTTGCATGATTAACTCAAATTCATCAATATTCTTCAAATTCTGTTTTATTTTCTATAAACATAAAATGTCCATATAGAATAGATAATGCAAAAACTTAATAAAATATCCATCATCATGCATGCGAATGAACTAAAAGCAGTTATAGAAATAGAAGGGGTCTAATAAAAAGCCGAGTATAACTATATTATTTTCCTGGTATACTTTGTAGTTTGTCGTATCTTTCGTATGCCCTCGATTTATTTCATGTTTTATCTTTACACTTTTCCCCTAGTACAATCATGTAAGAAACAATTCAGTATTGTTTATGAAATAAAAGGAAATGGGGAAAATTTTATGAGCGCGTTGCATAATTCATTCCACTTCTTAACAACAGAGGCTTCTGAATTTCAATGTTTATCGTGATATGTAAAGGTTGACCTGGTATTTCTTTATTTTGTTTTATGAAATAGAAATGAAAATAATAACAAATAGAATGAGTTATGGTATCCACATAGACAGTAACTGTGAATTTAGTATCAATAATTTCAGCATTTTTCACGTCGTACATGAAACTAAGAACGGAAGATTTCTCGAGAGCAAGGTTATCCCGCGTAGGATCGCGAGCGATGAAGTGTTTGAGACGGCTAATGTAACTGTGACCGAGTACGAGAACGACGGGAGGCTCGCGGTCGAACTCAGAAGAGCTGCACGACATGCTAGAAACAGACATGATAAAATTAGAGTCGCCAAAAATTAGCTAAGTATATGCAGAAATATTTCAAGATCAGTGCACGTATTCCAAGGCGTATCGAGCGGTAGATTCTGCGGTGAATTTCGAGAGCAAGATAGAGTTCAAGTCTGAAAGTCGACTGAAGATTGTAGAGAAAAGTTCAGTATTTATAGAACAACCCCGACCATCCAATGAAAACAAGCCGCTGCCATTGGCCCAGACTTTACACCAATGAGAGAGCTCGTTTCCCGGGACAAAAGTTAACCAATTAACTTTCTATAGCTAGCCCGTGATGTCCGTGCGGAGGTGTGAATGTTATGTAACAGCGCACAAACTTTCCCCATCACACAATAGAAGTTGGGTTATAATTACATACCCTATTCAATCTGGCTTTTCATAATTATAATGGCTATTAGAACGTTGCATTAAGGTCAACAAACTTTTGGGAAAACATTCACTACTTTTCTTGCAATGAAAATTTAACGTTATATTTTCTTGCATGCTTAACTCAAATTCATCAATATTCTTCAAAATTCTGATTTTATTTTCTATAAACATAAAAATGTCCATATAGAATAGATGCAAAAACTTAATAAAATATCCATCATCATGTCGAATGAACTAAAAGCAGTTATAGCATAGAAGGGGGGGGGTCTAATAAAAAGCCGAGTATAACTATATTTTTACGTGGTATACTTGTTAGCTTGTCGTATCGTTCGTATGCCCTCGATTTATTTCATGTTTTATCTTTACACTTTTCCCCCTTACTCAATCATGTAAGAAAAACAACAATTATTCCAGTATATGTGTTATGAAATAAAAGGAAAGGGGAAAATTTTATGAGCGCGTTGCATAATCATTCCACTTCAACAGAGGCTTCTGAATTTCAATGTTTATCGTGATATGTAAAGGTTGACCTGGTATTTCTTTATTTTGTTTTTATTGTGATTTCATATGAAACGAAATAAAATACAAATAGAATGAGTTATGGTATCCACAAAAACAGTATGTTAGCTTATCAATTTCAAGCATTTTTCTCTTTTGTTTAAAGTCGCATGCGCTTATGTAACCAAAAAAAAAAACAACAAAAAACGCTGTTAGTATAAATAATTTAGTTGCTTAAGACTTGCGTGCAACAGCTCTCTCTCTCTCTCTCTCTCCCTCTCTCTCTCTCTCTCTCTCTATCTCTCTTTAATGAATAACTATAATGTGTGTGGAGGAGGGGGGTCTTCCATACTCAAATGATTCAAAATTGATACATTATTTGAGTGCGCATGTTTCATCAACTATTTGGATCCTTTTGCTGTATGACTATTTCTAAACATTTTATTCAAACATACATAAAATTCCGACCATATTGCTGTTTCTTATGTAGATTTTGTCAATTCATGTACATGTATATTGCAATGCCGTCTTTTCGGGTGGTATCTCACTTCGCGGAAACTACTTTGAAACTACTTTGAGACGGATTTGGGACTATTTTGAGACGGTTTTGAAACTTGTCGCGGAGACGTCTCCGGGACGTTTCCGCGATGTTTCATGAGTCGCGGAAACTACTTTAAGACAGTTCTTTGAAACTGCTTTGAGAGAGTTTTCGAAAGATGTCGCGGAGATGTCTCAGAGACGTCTCCCCGGCGGAATAAAGTATCGGAGACGTTTCTAATAATTTTTATCTGTCGCGGAGACGTCTCCACAAAGTGAGATACCACCTTAGTGTATTACACACCTGCATGCATGCATTTTGAGCATGTAGATACATGCGTGTTCATTCAGTGAAAGTTTTTAACGTTAGAAAGGGGTGGCATGCTTATTGTAATAACAATGAACCAATGCTGTTGACCCGGATTTTGCACATATGGGAGAGCTCGTTTCCCGGGACAACGCTAGCTAAATAATATACTTTCTATAGCCTGTCCATGTTATGTCCGGGTGGAGGTGCGAATGTTACGTAACAGGGCCCAAACTATCCTGACAGCACAAATGAGAGTTGACGAGCTGGTATTCCTTGCTCTCAATAATTCAATGGTTTCTCATTATTATGATCGAGATTAGTGTTGTATGGAGGTCAACAAACTGTCCAAAATACCCTCACTACGAAAGGCTAATGGCATTTTCTCACTTTCATGTTTAGTACTAAACTATAATATGATTGTGGCATATTCAAGTCAATAAAGATATATTTATGATTTGTATATTATATATATAGACTCAACATTCCTATTTCATAGCTTGTTATTATTAAATCTGACCAGTATAGGCCTATCAATGTGCTTTGTGATTCAATTTTTAAATAGGATTGTTGTACGACATAAAGCCGTTAAAAGGTATGCCTTATAAGCATTGTTTCGATGCAAAAAAAAATAATAATAAAAAAAAAATAAAAAAAAATTAGGTGATAAACTGGAATAATAACTAAGCATTTGTGAATGTCATTTAATTATAAGGGCCTAAATGTAGGCCCAGGGTTGTTTTATTATCATTTAATTAGTTATTTCATTTTCTATTTTGCAGACATTGTGCCGACTCTACAAGTGATGTGCATTATATCTTACTTTTCTTAATGAATAAAAACTGTATTGCAAATTGATCACATTTCTCCATGTTCTTTACTAAATTCTCGTAAGAAGTTTAGTTATGTGGGGGCCATGGCAGAGTAAAGACCCCGTTGAGGGGACCATCTCTTTTCGGGGCAATAGTCTTTATTTAAAAAAAAAAAGCTGGGGGAAAGGACTGGTCTATCACACAATTCTTTCTTGGATCTTTGGTGGCCCTGAAAAGGGCCTGGGGTTTGAATCCCATTTAAACTTCCTTGAAATAGTCTAATATCGTTGTCTGATTCTCATCTTGGTCTTGTCGTTGTTTCTGTACTGTCTCTATCATCTCATCACACTTGCTCAGAAGGTCTTTCATCCCCTTGTTGATGGCGAAAGATCTGATGTCTTTCAGAGCAGTGGACACCTCCTGAAGACTGGTAAGTCTTGGTTGCTCTGGTGCTGGGTTGGCAGACATGATGGAGAGTATTTACTAAGGATTGGCTAAAAGTGCGCAGGAATCTGATGGAGTACAAGTATGAAAGTTGACTTAATCTTTTAGAGTATAGTTCAGTATTTATAGAACAACCCCGACCATTCATGGACAACAAGCCGCTGCCATTGGCCCAGACTTTGCACCAATGAGAGAGCTCGTTTTCCGGCACAAAAGATAACCAATTAACTTTCTACAGGGTTGGCTCGCACTCACATTTTTGGTGTCTTCGAAGTAATTAGGCCTGTTTGACCCTATTCCGTAGTTTGTAATTATTAAATCTGACCAGTAAATCAATGTGCTTTGTGATTCAATTTTAAATAGGATTGTTATACGACATAAAGCCGTTAAAATGTATGCCTTAATCATTCTTTGATGCAAAAAATAAAATAAATAAATAAATTAAAAATTGTGATAAACTGGAATAATAACTAAGCATTTGTGAATGTCATTTATTTATAAATGTAGGCCTAGGGTTGTTTTATTATCATTTATTTAGTTATTTCATTTTCTATTTTGCAGACATTGTGACGATTCTACAAATGATGTGCATTATATCTTACTTTTCTTAATGAAAAAAAAAAAATTATTGCAATTTGATCACATTTTCTCCTTTTTCTTTACTAAATTCTCGGTTGAAGTTTAGTTGTGTAGGGGCCATGGCAGAGTACAGACCCCCACCCCCCCCCCCTGACGGGACCATCTCTTTACGCAGAAAACTGAGTCGAAATTTATATAAAACACGATAGAATACAACTTCAAATATGTCATTTTGTAGATGAAAACTTAAATTTTTCAATAATAAATTGGTCAATAATGTAAGAAATAATTTATAATATAATTTGCATTCCCAAATAGCAGTATCACGTTTTCTTCAAAACTGCATGCTACAAAAATAGTGACAAAGCAGGTATAGATTACTACTAAGTAAATGATTGTTTTACTAGTCCCACATTAATCCTCTACTATTTATTTACAACTGTAATCGAAATCAATTAAATATATTTATAGTAGGGCCCAATCTTGAAATATATAACTCCTTATCTTTCAACCTCAATTGACCACAACAAAGCTTCTACGTTACATAATAATGTGAGTTGGATAAATACAGGTATATACAAATATAATTAACTTAGTTTGTGATTTGGAAAGCAGTGCCATAAGTGTAACTTATGGGCATGGAGGAAAGTTTAAAAAAAAACTAAAACTATTTATGAGGACGAAGGAAATGTAATGATATTTTCTTTCATTTACATCTGTACATGCCTTCTTCGATTTTTTTTGAAAACATTTTTTTGTTTGTTTTAAGATACAAATTTTGATTTTTTTTTTTCTTCTTTTGATTTGTTTACCCTTTTGCAGAAAAAAAAAGAACCAATTTGTTTAAAAATTAAGAAGTAATATAATGGACTATTGACAAAAAGATGTATAAAACAACTTCAAAAATGCTATTTCGTCGATGTAATTTAATATAGGATTTCCCAGTCAGTTTCAGAAGTTCGTCGCTCCATTTGATAATCGGTTCATTCAAGTTAGGCACGATTTAGCTTTCAGCGAAATTTCCGGAGATCAGATTCCCTTTTCTAGCAATCAATCGCATTTCAACTGTTCAAATTCCGATTAAGTGCACTAATATCGTAAAACAGTAATTCAAATTAGCAGAGACGCTGTTATGATTGCGCAATACCGCCATAAGCAGCATTTAAATTCTTTTCGAGTTTTCAACTTACAGTAATTAGCATTCAAATAGGGCTTGAATTTATAGCTGCAGGAAATGTTTTTTTGTTTTAATCATATAATTTGTTTTCATTAAAATGTTTGCGAGTGGTATTACACTAATTGTGAATAAGTATGTACCTTATATACGGTATGTATGAGATATATTTTTCCAGTTATTAAATTAGTTCATGAAATGATTTCTTTTTCACAACTTTTCTTTTTTTCTCGTGTAACACTTTATCTTTGCATAATAATATAATCAACACATAAAAACTCTTCAACATAACAAATTAATTCATGCAACGTATTTTATGGGGGAGACGGACAGGGGGCGCCAAAAGAGGAGAAAGAGAAGTAAAAAAAAAAATGAATAAATAAAAAAAAAATAAAGAGAAAGGAAAAAAGAGGGGGAAAGGAATCTTAAATTTAGGGGGCGCCAATCAACTTTAAACTAAGGGACCGCCAAAATAAACCTTAAACTTAGGGGCGCCATTCTAATCTTAAATTAAGGGGCCGCTTCGATCTTAAATTTATGGGGCGCAAAATTGATCTTGAATTTAGGGGCGCCCTACTCTGAATCTTAAAATTGACATTAAACTTAGGGGCGGACATAATTATTGGGCGTTAATTCGATGTTAGATTCAGGGGGCACCAATCGACCTTACATAAGGGAGGCAAATCGACCTGAAGCTAAGGGGCGCGAGATTAACCTTAATCTTGGGGGCGCCATAGTGATATTTGATATTTTATTCTAAAGTAATTAACCAGAGCTTTAAAAAAAAAAAAGAAAAAAGAATAGTCGTTTCATCACAACACTCAACAGTAAAGACATTTTTAAAATGATGTAAAGCTCCAATAAAAAGGAAATTTCATTTATATTTTTTATTTATTTATTTATTTATTCTAATGGAAATAGAATATAGAGCTCCAGAAAAAGAAATCGCTATCTTTAAATGTTTAATCTAAAATTAACCGAGAGAGTTTAAATTGCCAAATTGTATACCAACTTGGTTTAACCAATGTCAAAGTTGATTGCGCTCAGCGCGGATTTGAATGCGGGAAAGCACGCATTCCATTAATTTACTAATTTGATTGCTGCTTTTGAGGGGATTTTGATTTGAAGGCTTTTATATCAAAGCGAAGGAACTATAGGTTGGAATTGAATGATGAATTTGACGCTGTAGAAATATTTTGGGAATTTGAATGAACTGATTATCGAATGGAGTGACGAACTTCCGAAACCGAGTGGGAAATCCTATATTTAAGTTAACTTAATATTTGAAGAGTTTCATTCCAAAAGGGACTAAATCCACTTTTGGAGATTTCGAATAGATCACTGATTTTTAATTTATTACTTTACCGTAAACAATATGACTTAATTTTGGTACACATGCTAGTAATTGCCTTAGACCATTTCAATAACAATTTTATTTTTCATGAATTTTTGAAATGTTAATTTTTTATGGATTTAGTCCCTTTTGGAATGAAACTCCCGCAAATCGTCTATTTTCCCAATAAAACATCACATTTTCGCTTAATTGAAGTGTCTGGTCAGTTAAAAATGTGTTTAAATGTTATTCTGAAGGTGTTTGAATAAAATAAAAGTAAAAATTATAAATTTTGAAGAATTTTTTTTTCTCCAAAAATTTGATTTTCAGTCGGTTCAAATATTTCAATCTAAAAGGGACTAAAGATTCATAAAATTCTTAAGAATTGAAAAATTTATTCAATTTTTTTTTTATTCAAAAAGATCTTATATCAATATCTACAGACTGTGTGCAAAAATGAGATTATATATCCGACGGGAACATAGTTAAAGTTAAGATATTTAGAATTCAGAGAGTGGATTTAGTTCCTTTTGGAATGAAACTGTTTTGGATTTAGTCCCTTTTGGAATGAAACAGAAATTTGAAACATCAAAATATTTGTTTCCAAAAAATATTTTGGAATGCGATGTTGGGCATTTTAATCCCTTGTACTAGGTGCATATATTTTGCTTAAAAAGAGAACTTTGGTCAAATATGGATTTAATCCTATTTGGAACCAAGCTCTTCATTTGTCAATAATAAATATTGGTCATTATGATCGATTACATATCGAATCGCAGCAAATGTAGCCTACAGCGACAAACTGATGTGAGCTTACTTATTTAAAATAATTCCAATAAATTAATTGCAATATTAAATAAACCTTCAGTCCATCTTATAAGCCTTCATGACAGCGCCACGGATGCTACGGTAATACCTCCACAAACCAGCGTCATTGAAGTGAAAACCATCATGCGAGAAAAGCCTGGTATGATTGAGCGCGAAAGAACGATGGCGCCAAAAATGCACGTTTGGCAAACCTTCCAGAAATTTAGCGAGCAGACGGTTGGTATCTTGTACGTTCGTGTTGAAATTGGGCTTCAAATTCGGTACGAACAAACGCGGGATAATACTACACACGAGTACGTGACGCACACCGGGTATGCGCGCAATACGAAGCGCAAGATCGACAATCGAAAACACCGTGGATTCGGTCAATAATGTAAGAAATAATTGATAATACGATTTACATTCCCACATAGCAGTATCACGTTTTCTTTAAACTGCAGGCTTTTTAGTCGGTTTATATCTAAAATGTTTACATTTATCTTTTGCAATAAAATCTGAACAAAAATAGTGACAAAGCAGGTATAGATTACTGATAAGTAGATTATTGTTTTACTAGACCCACATTAGTCCTCTGCTATTTGTTTACAACTTTAATCCAAACCAATTAAAGATATTTATAGTAGGACACAAACCTGAAATAACTCCTTATCTTTCAACCTCAATTGACCAAAGCTTCAAAGCAACAAAGCTTCTACGTTACATCATAATGTGAGTTGAATATATACAAATATAATCAACTTAGTTTGTGATTTGTAAAGCAATGCCATAAGTGTAACTTATATGGGCATGGAGGAAAGTAAATGAACTATTTATGAGAACGAAGGAAATGTAATGATATTTTCTTTCATTTACATCTGTATACATGTCTTTCTTGATTGATTGATTTATTTTTTGTTTTAAGATACAACAATTTGATTTCCTTCTTTTTTTCCTTTTGCAGAAATAAGAAATTAACCATTTTTCAATAATTAAGAAATAATATATTGAACTATCGGCAAAAAGATTTTGTCGATGTAAAACTTCGTCAAGAATAAGTATTGGTTAATTATGATCGATTACATATCGAATCGCAGCAAATGTAGCCTACAGCGACAAGCTGATGTGAGCTCACTTACCTAATAAAATAATTCAAATAAATTAATTGCAATATTAAAAAAAACAACTTCAGTCCATCTTATAAGCCTTCATGACAGCGCCACGGATGCTACGGTAATACCTCAACAAACCAGCGTCATTGAAGTGAAAACCATCATGCGAGAAAAGCCTGGTATGATTGAGCGCGAAAGAACGATGGCGCCAAAAATGCACGTTTGGCAAACCTTCCAGAAATTTAGCGAGCAGACGGTTGGTATCTTGTACGTTCGTGTTGAAATTGGG
Source organism: Paracentrotus lividus (assembly GCA_940671915.1). Classification (NCBI taxonomy): domain Eukaryota; kingdom Metazoa; phylum Echinodermata; class Echinoidea; order Camarodonta; family Echinidae; genus Paracentrotus; species Paracentrotus lividus. The sequence continues at coordinate 647,824 of CALNVZ010000674.1, read as the reverse complement.
CTTCCAATTCGGTACGAACAAACGCGGGATAATACTACACACGAGTACGTGACGCACACCAGGTATGCGTGCAATACGAAGCGCAAGATCGACAATCGAAAGCACCGTTGATTCGGTAGTCGCGCGTCCGTCACACAGGTCGTTAGACCCGAGATCGAGCACCACGGCGTCTGGGGAAAGATCCCAGACGAGATCGAGCTGCGATGACGCGGAGAAGACGCTGCCAGGCTGCTTATTACCGACGTCGTACATGAAACTAAGAACGGAAGATTTCTCGAGAGCAAGGTTATCCCGCGTAGGATCGCGAGCGATGAAGTGATTGAGACGGCTAATGTAACTGTGACCGAGTACGAGAACGACGGGAGGCTCGCGGTCGAACTCGGAAGAGCTGCACGACATGCTAGAAACATACATGATGGAATATATTTGCCAAAAATCAGCAAAAAATGCAGCAGCAATATTTCAAGGCGTTAAAGCGGTGGAATATGCGGTGAATTTCGAGAGCAATATAGAGTACAAGTCTGAAAGTCGACTGAAGATTTTAGAGAAAAGTTCAGTATTTATAGAACAACCCCGACCATCCAATGAAAACAAGCCGCTGCCATTGGCCCAGACTTTGCACCAATGAGAGAGCTCGTTTCCCAGGACATGTCATTTAATTATAGGGGCCTAAATGTAGGCCCAGGGTTGTTTTATTATCATTTAATTAGTTATTTCATTTTCTATTTTGCAGACATTGTGCCGACTCTACAAGTGATGTGCATTATATCTTACTTTTCTTAATGAATAAAAACTGTATTGCAATTTGATCACATTTCTCCATGTTCTTTAATAAATACTCGTAAGAAGTTTAGTTATGTGGGGGCCATGGCAGAGTAAAGACCCCGTTGAGGGGACCATCTCTTTACGGGGCAAAAGTCTTTAAAACAAAAATAAATAAATAAAATAAAAAAAAAAAGCTGGGGGAAAGGACTGGTTTATCACACAATTCTTTCTTGGATTTTTGGTGGCCCTGAAAAGGGCCTGGGGTTTGAATCCCATTTAAACTTCCTTGAAATAGTCTAAAATCGTTGTCTGATTCTCATCTTGGTCTTGTCGTTTTTTCTGTACTGTCTCTATCATCTCATCACACTGGCTCAGAAGGTCTTTCATCCCCTTGCTGATGGCGAAAGATCTGATGTCTTCCAGAGCAGTGGACACCTCCTGAAGACTGGTAAGTCTTGGTTGCTCGGGTGCTGGGTTGGCAGACATGATGGAGAGTATTTACTAGAGTTCAAGTATGAAAGTTGACTGAAGCTTTTAGAGTACATGGAGTATAGTTTAGTATTTATAGAACAACCCCGACCATTCATGGAGAACAAGCCGCTACCATTGGCCAAGACTTTGCACCAATGAGAGAGCTCGTTTCCCGGGACAAAAGATAACCAATTAACTTTCTATATCTAGCCCGTGATGTCCGTGCGGAGGTGTGAATGTTACGTAACAGCGCCCAAACTTTCCCCATCACACAATAGAAGTTGGGTTATAATTACATACCCTATTCAATCTGGCTTTTTATAATTATAATGGCTATTAGAACGTTGTATCAAGGTCAACAAACTTTTTGGGAAAACATTCACTACTTTTCTTGCTATGAAAATTTAACGTTACTAGCAGCAGTGCCCGTAGCAGCACAGTGGGTTAGGCACATAATTCTATTTTATTTTGATTGTTACCTATACAAATTTAATACCAATACCAACTTTAAAAAAAAGAAATAAAACTGATTTTTCACCCGACGCCAGCGGCGGCATTTTTTTTTGTTTTGTTTAAATGTATATTAAAATAAAGAAGGAATGTTATGTTATCATAATTACATTATAAAAATGTTTTCGATACCATGCCAGCAAGTCCACCATAGATTTCATTACCTTCCTTTCTCTCTCTATCTTCCGTTATACTTTCCCCTTATTTGTTTAAAAAAGAATAATATCGGCCTCAAGAAGGTTGCATACCAATCATAGGGATTGAGTTAAGTCCGTCCATTGGTTTTTATTCTTTCCTCCATTTCTATTAATTTTTTAAAATTTTATTTCTATTTTTATTTCTATATTTTATATTTGCTTTTCGATGCGCTTTTGCTTCCCCTTCAGTTCAGTTTAGCTCCCCTCTAAGGTAAATTTGAAGCCCCCTTAAACCCCCCCCCCACC
>CALNVZ010000674.1:620963-643613 GCA_940671915.1 Paracentrotus lividus | reverse complement strand
CCATGCATCAATTTCGCTAGGCCGGTACCCATTTTTTTTTTTTTTTTTTTACTGTGTTGTGTTTATTAAATATATTAATAAAAGAGGAATATCATGTTGTTATATTACATGTAAAAAATGTTTTGATACCTTGAAAACCGTCCCGCCATAGATTGTTTATTCCTTTCCCCCCATTTCTCTATCTCTCTTTCTTTTCTCTCTCTCTCTTTTCTTTTCTCTCTCTCTATCTTTCCCCTCCGAGGCAAGTTTTTCTTTTTTTATACTATTTTGTATATGCGATTAGACTTCTTTTCCTTCTGGCTAGATTTTGCTAACTTTGCATCGGAATTAATATATCAATCATCACACAAAAAAAAAAACAACAACAACAACACAACAAACAAAAACACACATTTCAGGCTCTGCTAATCAACGAATTATTAAAAATATTATAGTCACCACTTACTTTTATCCTTTTCTCTTCCATCCTCTTTCTATACTTTTTATAGTTTATCTTCTTTTTCCTTTTTCTCTCCGGATTTTGCCACTATTTTTTTTAACTCACCTTATATGGATTAATTGAAGACATCCTTTTCAGGATGTATCATCTCAGGTATTATTTTATCAAAACGTTATTCTTGAAGCGCGCAGCCTCCTGAACGGAAATATTAAAAACAAACCACAATAAATACTTTAAAAAGAAGGGGGAAAAAAGAAGAAAAAAAGAAAAAAAAAAAATACCGAATTAAGTTAGACTGAGAGGTATATGATATAATTAGTTATGATTTACACAGTAACCGGTTACGTAATATAGGCCTATAACTATTAAAAAAAAAAAAAAAAATCAAAATTTTAGTGGTTTGGTTTCTGTCCATCCTCCCTTACTTTTTTAACTTTAATAAGTAATAAAAAAAAAAAAAAAAAATATCTCTCTCACTTCTCTATAACATGTATATATTTTCCCCTTTTTCTTTTTTTTTTATGACGCCCCTTTCTGTCTGTCTCTCTCTCTCTCTCTTTTTTCCTCTCTTTTTTTTTTTTTTTTTTTTTTTTTTTGCTGTGATTAACTTTGTTTTGCTTTCTTAAAGACACCATAGATTACAGCGATCGATCGATCGGCAGAAATTCCGGTCCTATCTCATCGCAAATGGCAAGATTACATCCAAACAGTCGTATTTCATGACTTCTGAATGTGACGTTGCACTGCTTTTTTTGTTAAGTGATTTGTTGAGCAAAGTGTTGACACTAAAAAACAACGACGGCGACAACATTCGCACCGAACCTCGATACCAAAGAACATAGAGGGGAAAGCGTTACTTTCACGCGTTCATGCAGTACAGCTACGATGAAGCGTGTGTGGGTCTCGCTGCGCATCCCCCGCAAACACGCGAGAACGGGTACTACCCGTTTTCGGGCAGTGGCAGCTCTCCGTTTGATTGCCTTCGGCTTCGGCTTTTATTATATAGATATTTTATTGCATGCTTAACTCAAATTCATCAATATGCTTCAAAATTCTGATTTTATTTTCTATAAACATAAATATGTCCATATAGAATAGATTAATGCAAAAACTTAATAAAATATCCATCATCATGTCAAATCAACTAAAAAACAGTTGTAGCGTAGAAGGGGGGGGGGTGTAATAAAAAGCCGAGTTATTATTTTCGTGGTATTTTTTTTGCATAATCATTCCACTTCAACAGAGGCTTCTGAATTTCAATGTTTAACGTGATAATGTAAACATGGTAAAAGTTGATATGAAACGAAATTAAATGCAAATAGAATGAGTTATGGTATCCACATAAACAGTATGCTAGCATATCAATTTCAAGTATTTCCCTTTTATTTAAAGTCGCATGCGCTTATGTAACAAAAAACAAAAACAAAATAAAAACGCTGTTAGTATAAATAATTTAGTTGCTTAAGACTTGCGTGCAAAAGCTCTCTCTCTCTCTCTCTCCCTCCCTCTCTCTCTCTCTCTTTAATGAATAACTATAATGTGTGTGGAGGAGGGGGTCTTCCATACTCAAATGATTCAAAATTGATACATTATTTGAGTGTGCATGTTTCATCAAATATTTGGATCCTTTTGCTGTATGACTATTTCTAAACAATTTATTCAAACATGCATACAATTCCTACCATATTGCTGTTTCTTATATCCATGCATTTTTATCAATTTATGTTCATGTATATTGCAATGCCGTCTTTTAGGGTGGTATCTCACTTAGCGGAAACTACTTTAACACTACTTCGAGACGGATTTGTGACTATTTTGAAACGGTTTTGAAACTACTTTGAGACAGTTTTGAAACTTGTCGTGGAGACGTTTCCGGGACGTTTCCGCGATGTTTCATGAGTCGCGGAAACTACTTTAAGACAGTTCTTTGAAACTGCTTTGAGACAATTTTCGAAAGATGTCGCGGAGATGTCTCAGAGACGTCTCCGCGACGGAATAAAGTATCGGAGACGTTTCTAATAATTTTTATCTGTCGCGGAGACGTCTCCACAAAGTGAGATACCACCTTAGTGTATTACACACCTGCATGCATGCATTTTGAGCATGTAGATACATGCGTGTTCATTCAGTAGAAGTTTTTAACATTAGAAAGGGGTGGTATGCTTATTGTAATAACAATGAACCAATGCTGTTGACCCGGATTTTGCACAAATGGGAGAGCTCGTTTCCCATGACAACGCTAGCTAACTAATTAACTTTCTATAGCCTGTTCATGTTATGTCCGGGTGGAGGTGCGAATGTTACGTAACAGGGCCCAAATTTTCCTGACAGCAAAGGAGAGTTGACGAGCTGGTATTCCTTGCTCTGAATAATTCAATGGTTTCTCATTATTATGATCGAGATTAAGGTTTTGTATGGAGGTCAACAAACTGTCCAAAATACCCTCACTACGAAAAGTTAATGGCATTGTCTCACTTTCATGTTTAGTACTAAGCTTAACTATAATATCAGTTATTGCATTATCAAGTTATGATTTGTATATTATGTATATAGACTCAACATTCCTATTTCATAGCTTGTAATTATTAAATCTGACCAGTATAGGTCTATCAATGTGCTTTGTGATTCAATTTTTAAATAGGATTGTTGTACGACATAAAGCCATTAAAAGGTATGCCTTATAAGCATTGTTTCGTTGCAAAAAAAAAAAAAAAAAAAAAAAAAAATTATGTGATAAACTGGAATAATAACTAAGCCTTTGTGAATGTCATTTAATTATAGGGGCCTAAATGTAGGCCCAGGGTTGTTTTATTATCATTTAATTAGTTATTTCATTTTCTATTTTGCAGACATTGTGCCGACTCTACAAGTGATGTGCATTATATCTTACTTTTCTTAATGAATAAAAACTGTATTGCAATTTGATCACATTTCTCCATGTTCTTTAATAAATACTCGTAAGAAGTTTAGTTATGTGGGGGCCATGGCAGAGTAAAGACCCCGTTGAGGGGACCATCTCTTTACGGGGCAAAAGTCTTTAAAACAAAAATAAATAAATAAAATAAAAAAAAAAAGCTGGGGGAAAGGACTGGTTTATCACACAATTCTTTCTTGGATTTTTGGTGGCCCTGAAAAGGGCCTGGGGTTTGAATCCCATTTAAACTTCCTTGAAATAGTCTAAAATCGTTGTCTGATTCTCATCTTGGTCTTGTCGTTTTTTCTGTACTGTCTCTATCATCTCATCACACTGGCTCAGAAGGTCTTTCATCCCCTTGCTGATGGCGAAAGATCTGATGTCTTCCAGAGCAGTGGACACCTCCTGAAGACTGGTAAGTCTTGGTTGCTCGGGTGCTGGGTTGGCAGACATGATGGAGAGTATTTACTAGAGTTCAAGTATGAAAGTTGACTGAAGCTTTTAGAGTACATGGAGTATAGTTTAGTATTTATAGAACAACCCCGACCATTCATGGAGAACAAGCCGCTACCATTGGCCAAGACTTTGCACCAATGAGAGAGCTCGTTTTCCGGCACAAAAGATAACCAATTAACTTTCTATAGCTAGCCTCTGATGTCCGGGCGGAGGTGTGGACGTTACGTAACAGCGCCCAAATGTTAGCGGCAACACAATAGGAGGCGTGCCGATAGATTCTATTCCATCCGGGTTCCAATATATGATGGATACAAGGTCAACAAACTTTGGGGACTTCTGGCTAAACTTAATATTAAAATTGATGGGGATCTCATTTCTCATTTTCTCTATAACCATGATGATATTGCTTTTGATTGTCCCTGCTTTGCTTACCATTATGTCATTTTCGACACACTTCGGATTAACTATGTCCCCTCTTATTATTTTGTATGTATTATGTGCTCACATTTAGTCATTAAAGTATATCCAAATTTAATTTCCTTTCTGATTTTGAAAGCAATTTCATAAGTGATAAGTTAAGGGCATGATGGAAAGAAAATAAACTATTTTAGCTGGGGGATTGAAATGTAGGGTACATGCAGGTAATATGGGCCAGCAGGTAATATGGGCCACCTGAAGCAAATCATGTCGTGACAATCGACCGGTGACCGGTGACCGATGTGAGCACCATAATGTTGTTCATATGAACTGTATACGAAAATATATTGTCGTGAGAGCATCTGATGCCGAAATTTCTCTGAGAAAATTGCTGAAAACCAACAAGGTAGGTAAAACTTACGGCATTTTTTTTACCCTGATGTAAAATTTGATATTTCACAGAATGTGATGGTGAAAGAGTGTTTGAGGGGATAACCTCAATTGTTTTGTATATTTAGTAAGCTTATATTTTCATTTTGATCATACTAGCGTGTACAGGTCAATTTGTTTTAGTGAAGGGGTGCAGTGTGGCATTGAATGCATGCCTGACACAGCAACATTAGTGCAGGTAATATGGGACATCCAAAATGGCGGAAATGATTCTGGTACTTAGTATTGGGATGAGGCATCAATCTTGTTGCTACGATTTTTTGGGGTATATTCACAGTATATAATTAATATAAATAACTTATTGTAGGCCTATATTTATTTGTATAACGAAAATAATATTTAAATAATATTTTAAAAAAGAAATAATATACAAAATACATAACAATGAAATATATAGTCAAAGGATTTACTGAAGGGTCTTATAATTTCAAATTATATCTTAAAGTTAATGATTTTCAACATTTTAAGCAAATTCCAGACATGGTAGAGTCATTGTAGTTTTTAAAACATACATTAAATACATGTGCCCATATTACCTGCACATGCAGGTAATATGGGCACTTTGGTAATGACGTCAACATTTGAATATTGCAGACAGGGGGATTGGTGATAATTGTTTTTCTTCACAATAAAAGTTAGAGCAGTAGTTATTGATTCATATAAACAAAGATTAGACTGTGTGTCATTTCGTAATTTTATGCAAATTAGGCAAATGAGCTTAGGGTGCCCATATTACCTGCATGTACCCTATTGAGATTTGTCTGTATAATCTCATTTCAATTGTACATGCCTTCTTTGATTTTACATGTATACCTTTATAGATAATTTATTTATTTTTTCCAAGAGTTTGTTAAGAAATTAACCTATTTCTTGCAGCAGAAAACTGAGTCGAAAATTTCTATAAAACACGATATAATACAACTTCAAGTATGCTATTTTGTCGATGAAAAACTGAAAATTTTAAATAATAATTTACACAGACACTTACGTATAGTTACGTTTTTGTTGTTTTAATCTTATTTCATCTTCTTTTCTATCATTTCTTATGTATTTCTTTGTTGTATTGGATGAACGAAATAATCATTATTTCCACTTCTGACTATGACGGGAAGGCATCCGTGGGGATCCGCAGAAAAGAAAATAATTTTTGGACGGAACTATACGTACGTGTCTGTGTGACTGTAGCATTAGTGAATTGCATACCTGTATGATATATTTTAAGCATGTAGCTATATGTGCTTTAATTCAGTAAAAAGTTCTTAGCGTTAGAAAGAGGTGGAATCGCTAATACAAACCCTTATGCTTATTGTAATAACAATGAACCTATATGCTATTGACCCAGATTTTGCACTAATGGGAGAGCTCGTTTCCCGGGACAACGCAAGCTAACTAATTAACTTTCTATAGCCTGTCCGGGTGGAGGGCCCAAACTTTCCTGACAGCACAAATGAGAGTTGACGAGCTGGTATTCCTTGCTCTGAATAATTCAATGGTTTCTCATTATTATGATCGAGATTAAGGTGTTGTGTGGAGGTCAACAAACTGTCCAAATATATACGACATAATGGCCCGAATTCACAAACGTGGTTTAGTTAGTCCATGGTCTAAATAAGGTGGTTTGTGAATACCAAAATTTAGACCATGGTCTAAATCCGTGGTTTAAACAATTGATTTAGACCATGGACTAACTAAACCACGTTTGTGAATTCGGGCCAAAGCCGTTAAAAGGTATGCCTTAGGGCAAGCCCACGCTATTTTGCAATGTAACAAACGGGACATTCAGAGACAAAAATAGGCTTTTTTGATAAATCTTAAATTAAAATCCCAATCCTTAGGTATATTTTTGAAGGTACTAAGAACCTTCAACAAAATCATAAACAATAATTGAAATAACTCAATTCATTTTTAATTTATGATAATTTATTCGTTCGTAACACATGGGACCAGAAAAAAATGGTGTTTTTAAATTTTGAATTTGTTCACCTGATACTAAGAATTTAAAGAGCAGATAAAAACTTGCATAGTCACATCCTCTTAACCATGTAATAAACTTAATTTGTAAATATATATTTTAATGTCATTATAGCCTCCCGTTTTATGGCAAGGTCAAGTTTTATAAAATATGACACTGTAACACATGGGACAGTAACACACGGGACAATTATTCCATGAAATATTTGGTGTAGCCAAGGCGTAGCAATATGTTGTGCAAAAAAATCCCTCTGATAAAACAAAAGAACCATAATACAACACATTACTGTAAAAAAGAAATATTTTGTTTCATTACATGAGGTAGGAGGGCGAGTAATAAAACTTTGTTATTTTACATCAGCTCAGTAACTTTTAAGAGACTGCTTCTGAGACATGAATACTTTAATAATGAAAATATGGAAAGTTATGTGCTAGGTTTGTGAAATTTTCACTAGAGGAAGCCAAGATGATATTGAAACAGAAAATTTGTACTTTTTGGCTGTATTCCTATAACAAACCTTTAGAAATATTGGTTGAAAATAGCATTTTTAATGCATTTTATCATTTTTTCATGAATATTAATGAGCCTTGTGACGTCATATGACCTTGAAATGACTTTTTGACGTCATTTGCATTAAGTTTATTTCTTACACTTTGTGGTGATATAATTATGATACATTAAATGTACCTTTAAAACCTCACTGACACACTTGACACAAAAATGGTCGAAAAGTTGAAAAGTCACCACCTCGGGAACAAATAGCTTGGACTTGCCCCTTAACCATTACTTCGATGCCCCCCCCAAAAACTAAATAAAAATAATAATAATAATAATAATAAAAAATAAATAAATAAAAAATGGAAAAAAAAAACGAGATAAACTGGAATAATAACTAAGCATTTGTGAATGTCATTTAATTATAAATGTAGGCCTAGGGTTGTTTTATTATCATTTATTTAGTTATTTCATTTTCTATTTTGCAGACATTATGCTGATCCTACAAGTGATGTGCATTATATCTTACTTTTCTTAATGAATAAAGACTTTATTGCAATTGGATCACATTTTCTCCATTTTCTTTACTAAATTCTCGTAAGCAGTTTAGTTATGTGGGGGCCATGGCAGAGTAAAGACACCGCTGAGGGGACCATCTCTTTACGTGGCAATGGTCTTGAAAAGAACCGCTGGGGGTACTGGCTTATCACACAATTCTTTCTTGGATCTTTGGTGGCCCTGAAAAGGGCCTGGGGTTTGAATCCCATTTAGTCTTTCTTGAAGAAATCTAATATCGTTGTCTGATTCTCATCTTGGTCTTGTCGTTGTTTCTGTACTGTCTCTATCATCTCATCGCACTGGCTCAGAAGGTCTTTCATCCCCTTGTTGATGGTGAAAGATCTAATGTCTTCAAGAGCAATGGACACCTCCTGAAGACTGGTAAGTCTTGGTTGCTCGGGTGCTGGGTCGGCAGACATGATGGAATGTTTTTGCCAAAAACTAACTGAGAATATGCAGAAGTTATTCGACGAACCTATTTTAGTGCGTATCGAGCGGTAGAGAGTGCGTGAGATAAAGTTCACGGCTGGAAGTCGACAGAAGTTTTTAGAGAAAAGTTGAGTATTTATAGAACAACCCCACCCGTTCATTGAATGGCTTTCAATGGCCGAGAATTTGCATTAATGAGAGAGCTCGTTTTCCCGGGACAAAAGACAACCAAATAACTTTCTATAGCTAGCCCGTGATGTCCGGGCGGAGGTGTGAATGTTACGTAACAGCGCCCAAATTTTCCAGGCAATACAATATGAGGCGTGACTATAGATCTTATTTGATCCGGTTTCAATTTATGATGGATATTAAGGTCCATGGGTGTCGATGTGGGGGGGGGGGATGGGGGGGATGCATCCCCCCCCACATATTTCGGTGGGGTGGGGGGTGGTGTGTACAACATCCCCCAATTTTGATATCAAGAAAATAAAAATTCATATTATATGCATATAAATCTACCCATTACAAATTCATCATCATATAAAACACTTTATGACATATATAATATTTTTCCGTCTAAAAAGCATATTTCTGACTTCAAAATCCAAAATTTTCTACAACTCCTTCGTTAATCTTCCTCGTGTGTGCCTGGTATACTTAGTAATCATGTAACACAATACACCATGTATATGGAAGCACAGATGTTTCACTATTCACAATCGAAAAAAAAACAAAACAAACAAACAAACAAACTAAAAACATTACAATTGATGATAATTCAGGGGCACCGATCCAAGTGCATAGGGGACAGGTGCCTCGATAAGTAAAACTGAAGGCATAAGTATTCCTCTCAAAAATCCACGATGGTTTAAAAAATAAATAATGAATATTGAAAAGAGTCTGTAACACTTAACTCGGCTCTTTATCGACAAGGTAACATTTTGGACTCGGACCACTGATTATAAATACCCTTCCTCTATTCTCGGGGCTAAATGCCCTCTTTCCAATAAAATCATCAAATTTAGATAGCTATTAAAATTGCTAAATTCAGCTCGCGCTTCGCGCTCGCATAATATAACTTATTATGACTTTGTTCATCTTTTATGCATGTATTAACGTCACGATGGTTTGTTTACTCCTTCCCATTCGTTGCTCCCATGAGGCTACAACTACTTGTTTCATCAGTCACTTATTGAGAAATTTTCAGCTCGCGCTTCGCGCTCGCACAACATGCCTCTACGATTCGTCCATATAGATTGCGTTTTGTTGGCATGACATTACGTCATGATGTTCCGCTTCTAATCACCAGTTAAATATAGCCCTCCTCCATCAATTTCGCGCTTATAATCATGTAACACTACAAATACCATGTTTCAGTTCAATATCATTGAGAAATTTTTATGCTCGCGCTTCGCGCTCCACAATACAAGCCCTATGAATTCGACGATATACTAGTACTCATAGCATAATATTGTGCATGTGTGTATATTCATAGACATTACATCATGATCCCCCCCCCCTTAATAAACAGATAAAGTCCCTTCCCCGTTTCGAATTGGCATTATTCTATAACATCTCCATTTCACGTCAACTATTATTGAAAAGCTCAGCTCCGAGGCTTCGCGCTCGCAAAATTGATTGAAAATATGTACTATTAGATACTGACATGCATGCATATTACTGTAGCCATGACATCATCAGGGCCCTTGAACAAACCAGTTAGACCCTTCCTCATTTCGCGCTCGCATCATGCTAACAAATGCTTTTTATGTCACTATTATTGGGAAATTTCTCGGCTCGCGGCTCGCGTACGCATTGTAAAACATTTTCCATATTTTAATGATGTGTTGTTACATAGCATTACCCCACCCCCAACAATGGACACTGTGATCATATACCATCGTAGGTGTCACATTGAGGATAAGACGAAATATCAACGATCATCCCCCCCAATCGCTAAAACAAATCGACACCGTTGTTAAGGTCACTAAACTTTTAGGACCTCTGGCTAAACTTGATATTAAATCGAAGGGATCTCATTTCTCTCCGAGTTTGAATTCTAGAATCACAGGTCCATAATAAGGATAAATTTATTTTAATTTGTAACTGCTATGTTTATCATTATTTGATTTTCGACATGCTTCGGATGCGCTATTTTCATCATATTATTGTGTATGCATTATGTGCATACATTTTGAAAATTCTGGTGTTTTCCATAGTACTTTTCTTTTTTTTTGCAATAATGAATGTTGGGATGAGTTATCGTTATCAATAAATTCCACAATAACCAAAAAATAATAAATAAATAAAGTGATGGAAAGAGCTGCAATATTGTTCACCCAGCCCCTCATTGATTTTAATAATGAACATCTAATTAATGAGAGAGTTCTAACCAGAAACAGTACAAGAAAGGCAAAGATAATTCCGTATTTAATGTAAATAAGTCCAAGGGGTGTTTTGTACAAGCTCTACTTTTTTTTAAATATACTTCAACAAGGTCGTGGTTTTATTATTCCATTCATTTCCCATAATTTCTTACCTCGATGTTTCACCATGAACCAGATATATATATATATATATATATATAAAAAACAAAAAACAAAATGTTGTAATGCATTTTCGCCAATTTTTATTAGATTTGTCTCAAATTTTCGACGGTATTGCCTCCGTCTTCCTCAGGAGAAATATTTACAATATATATATATATATATATATATATATATATATATATATATATATATATATTAAGCTAGATTAAAGATTCACAGTTCAGCAACGTCTAAACTGTTCCTAGACTTTTTATTTATAACACATTTATCATCTGGACAAACGTCGTCATGTCCAAAAAGTTGGGTCTCATCACACTTATATATATACCGAGTGAGTAAAAAAAAACTTTACACCTAGAAAAATGTCAATAAAAAGAAAACCAATTTATAAACCCTATATTGTTTTACATATTCTGAAAGAGTAACTCCTCCCGCATCTTCTGGTACCATTTTTGTGTGGTATGTCTTTACGCTTGGAGACACAGACGCATTGTTTGCGAACATGCAAATTCGATTTGCCAGCCTCGTGGGATGAATTGAAACAACAAAAGATGACAAAAAGCAACTTTCTCTTACATAACAATAGGCATAACTTGTTTAACGAAAATGTCTTCCGCTAATAACGACAGGCGGTGTGTTACACATATTAACACATTTTGTATGAAATAATTGGACTTATCAAGTAATGCACGATTATGAGACACAGTCAAAGAGTTAATTGCACTGAAGACCAAAGGCCGCCTAAACTTTTAAAAGATATTTTTTTTTTGTGCTTGTGATCGTGTGCTTCACTCGTCATGCTGAGCTCTACACCGATTTATCTCATTTTCATACAAATGTATCAATATGTGTACAACACCCTGCGCAGTTATGAAGCGGAAGCTTTCCGTTTAGAAAAGATTATGCCTATATTACATTAGGATGGAGTTGCTGTTTTTGATTAGCTTTGTTGTTTGATGTTACTCCCCTACTTTGCACAATTCGAAATTTACATTGTTCACAAACATGCGCGTGTTCATCAAGGCGTAAAGACATACCACACAAAATGGTACCATAAGATGGGGGATTACTCTTTCAATATGTAAATTATTTAGGGTTTATAAATTGGTTTCTCTTTCTTCATCTTTTTCTAGGTGTAAATGTTTTTTTCTCACTCCGATATATATATATAATATTATATATATATGTATATATATATTATTAATTTATTATATATTATTATATAGATATATATATAGTGAAAACGGGCCCCTTGAATAACGTGCTAGTGCAGTGCACATCCTTTATTAGTATAGGCGAAATGAATGAAACAGATGACTCGAACGTAGCTCTATTGATATAATATAATATACACAGATTATATAAAAAACTACATATATCTGTTAAATTTTGTTTATATCTTATTTTGTAGCTGACGAAGGCCATGCCGGCCGAAGCCTTGGGAATTAGGAGGAATTTGAGAGCTACGTTTCGAGTCATCTGTTTCATCATTCGATATTTACGTTTTCCTCTGAATATATATAGTGATCTGTTTATACTTCTTATCATTAATTATATATAACATATATGTATATACGTTTATATATAAGTGCATATTATTTTTGTTTAAATAATTTGTTTTTTAGAACCAACTCTAGATCTAATACAACATGAAACAACGAAAATATAGTAACAAAGCAGATTCAAAGCATACTATTAGATAATTCTCTCACTAATCCTACATTAACCCTCTATTGCTATTTATTTACAACTGTAATCGACACCAATTAAAGATATTTTTAGTGATATCCAAACCTAAAATAACCCCTTATCTCCATCCCTCAATTCTTATCAACTCGTTCACAATAAAGCCCGCCCTCTATATGTTTTGCGTTAAAGAAATTCATTTCTTTAAAAAAGAGAAATGTCTCCATTGGAAATAAAATCTATTGTTCTAGATGGTATCAGAAGTACCTGGAATCGATTTTTACACATATATATATACAGATGGATTAAAACTCGAAGATGGAAAGACAGGAGCCGCATTTTTTGTATCTCATTATGATGTACTGAAAAGCTTTAGGTTGTCAGACGTCTGCATCTAATCATGAGAGCAGAAGTAGTAGCCATTCTTATCACACTTGAGTGAATTAATACACTCGCGGTATCCTCTTCGGTGGTAATATTTAGCGACGCTTTGTCTGCTCTACAAATGATTGATTCATACTTTATTAGATGTGCTATAGTAAATGAAATTTTATCAACAATTAACATTTCGAAATTAAAGGATGTTTATGTTTCCTTTGAATAAATCCCATCACATTGTGATATTAGAGGCAATGAGATTGTGGATCAGGCTGCCAAAACAGGAGCCATGAAAAGATGCATTGACATTATTATACCAAACACAAGAAGTGAACTGACCACCTCTTGTTTGATTCACTATAAAAAGAAAATATGGCAAACTGAATGGGACAATGCAGAACACGATAGGTTCCTATATGCTTTGCATCGTAATGTTTCAAAACCTATATACAGACATGGTTTATCTTGTAGAGAAGAATGCTTGATACAACCATTAAAGGAAACCAATACCCAAGGAAATAATCACTTTTATATGAAAGAGCATAATGAGAGGAGCAATTTAAAAATAGTTTCATCAAAATCGGTTATAAAATAAGAAAGTTATGGAAGTTTGAAAAGTCTCGTTTTGCCTTCTATGGGCATCCCCAAATTGGCAACATCGACTTCAAAATGGCCGATTTTATGGACAACTCTCCATTCGTTTTGTACACAAATTTTCAGATTTTCCCCATTATCTTTCAAAATATATCTTACCTCCTTCTGAGCTCAAAATATGTTGTGTAAAATATATTTTTCCATGACATATTTTGAGCTCGGAAGTAAATAAGACATATTTTGAAAGATAATGGGGAAAATCTGAAAATTTGTGTACAAAACAAATGGAGAGTTGTCCATAAAATCGGCCATTTTGAAGCCGCTCTTGCCAGTTTGAGGATCCCCATCGAAGGTAAAACGAGACTTTTCAAACTTCCATAACTTTCTTATTTTATAACCGATTTTGATGAAACTTTTTTTAAATTGCTCCTCTGATTGTGCTCTTTCTTATAAAAATGATTATTTCATTGGGTATTGGTCCTCTTTAAGAGTGGGCAAATGTAGTTTAAACTATTACCTTTTTCAAATTAATCAGCATGATACTGGTCTCTGCGAAGTTTGCCAAGAAAGTGAAACTGTACAACATTTTATTTTCCATTATAGAAAATACGACAATGAGAGACGTCTCTTAAAATTAAGGATTAAATTGAACAATCCCATTTTGATTTTTGATTATTGATGTCGAACGCAGTATTTACACGAGAATTTTATATAGGCCTACAGGATACAAATCGTTTTAGATAGTTTATTAAAGCTATCATCCCTTTGTTGCGATTTAACGCATTTTGCTTGTATGCATTTATAATTATGATAATTGCGATTTCCACGAACAATGTTGCGATTAAACACCTTCTCGCTTTTATGCATTTTAATAATTGCATTCTGCTCCTTCTTCTTCTCCTTCTCCTATTTTTTTTTCTTCTTCTTCTCTCTCTCTTCTTTTCCTTTCTAACTTTTTTTCTTTCCTTTGTAAATACTAATTAAACCATATCTAATCACACATCACCAAGGAAAGTCGCTCTTAGGCTAAACTTTCGAAGCCTAGCCCACGCCAAAACTATACACGAGCCTGGTGCAAATAATCTTTGAGATTGGAAAGCGCCATCAACCAACAACCAACCAACCATTTGTTTTATGACTTGGATAGCGACGAATTTCTACGTTCCAGCATGTCCCGTGACTTGCCTTGAAGCTTTGTTCTGATTAATAGTGGCGGATCCAGGCCAAGAACAAGAGGCGCCCACCCTATCTTAAAAAACAAAACAAAACAAAAACAAAACAACAACAACAACAACATTAATTATGTATTTATGTGTAAATAAAAATTATGTATACATTACTGTATACCCCCTTCGCTGCATTTATTGACTGCTCATCAATTCACAATCCCACGGCATAAACATATAAACGACTTAATTTTCATCAGAAGTGAGTGCCATTAGAATTGAGCTTTTCATAACCTTCTGAACGTACACCGGCAGGGCAGGAAACTTCAAATCGCCAGTGTGAATATTGATTGAAATATTTTCATTTTATCACAATACAGTCTGTGTCAAATAAAATGTACAAGTGGAAAATTTTTTTTTTATAGTATGAAGATTAATCACAGCCTGCTATTGTTAGGTAATTTCATAAAGCAGAAAGATCACACTTTTACCTCCATTTTTTTTCAGTACATTTGGTATTCATGGGTATTGTAATCTTTGAAATATGACTAGTTCTCTACATTCTTTGTAAAGCGCCATGAGCGTCATGCATGACGGACCTGAGCGCTATATAAGAAGCCACCATTATTATTATTATTATTATCAACAAAAATCCATAATTCGCACGCCGTCCCATGCCTTTGTGTATAGGTTTTGCATAATGGCCATGAAGTGCTCAATTTCGATTTGTTCCTCGTCGCACAAAATTTAGCATAACTTTTGTTTTACGAAAGCAAATTATACAGAACAAAGCGCATCAGCAGGGAAAAACTTTTGGCTTTATTTTGGTACCACATACACACATTATTTGAAAATATTTCACACCTAAATATTTTTCGTCCGACTGTACTATTTTTTTTTGGACACAGACTGTATTGAGGGACGCACCAGTCACTGTGTGGGAATAAGAAAATACCCTGTAATTATGATAATCGCATAACGTATCCTAATTCCTTCCTTTGTGTCGTTTTTTTTTTTCCAGTATAAAGTATCTTAATGAAGTTTACTTTAACTTTTTGACGTTTACTTTGAACAATCTATTTACAATTAAAAAGAACGTTGATTTATAAAATGTATTCCAATTACCCCCAAATCAGATATTTGTGTTGGGCACATTTTTTAGAATAAATTTAAAAGTCAGACCATTTACGGTTTAGTTTTATTTCGTAGTTCACTTTACAAAAAATAAATATAATTCAAAGCATACAGGTGTGCAAACAAAAGGCATTCCTTAATTCATCAAATGAATTTAAGTTTGATAAATATTTATTATATGTTAAAGGAATAGACAAGTTTAGGAATGAAATAATATGGGAATTGGGGATAATTAATGTTTTAATAATATAGGTTTTCCCGCTCAAGTTCATCATTTCCTCACTCTATTTCGTTTATGTACACTCGAATTCACGCAGCTGCCGCTTTCGTGCCGGTTGGGTCATACACATTTTCAATTCGAGTAATGGACTTCATTTACGTGCACGCAAATTTTCGTTTGGTGCACTCAATTTCATTTATCTGCATTAACATTTTTGTTAGGTGCAAACAAATTCACTATATTTTCATTCAATTGTCAATATTATGCAGAAATTTCCCGATTCGTTCATTTAATTTAAAACAAAACAGCGACGGGCGTTCTTTGCGGCAAACAATTTCATTAATAGGAATTCTTTTTCCTACTTTGTACACTTAATTTAATTAAGCTCTTTAATTTTCAGGATTATGAACATATACGCATCTCAATTTTTTGGATTGAGATTTTGGAGGTATATAATCTCCCATTTTGTGATCTTATCCTATCATACCTTAATTTAAACCCTTTCAAATTAAATTATTCATGATATCAAATATCCCTTTCAAAAACTTTTTCTTTCTCTCTCTTTTCCGCATAAAATAAACATTCCATATCAATTTCATCACATAGCCCATAAATCATGTGCAAAATGCTCAATGTTCAATCGAGTTTCTAATTTGAAATGATTTGTATTGGATTTTTTAATCTTTAATTTTGAAATTAAACACACAAACTAGCACTCAAAACGAGATATGACTCAAATTATACAATATAAAATCATTAGACAAGACAGTGTTTGTAATTTTCTTGATGTGCATTCATTTTGTATCATACGCAATACAGATAAACAGATAAATACTTTGTTCTTGAAAATCCCTCTGATCATTATGGTTGATAATTTATAGCCATCAATCTCCTGACAAGCAAGGCATCTCGGCATGAAGACTTGTAAACAAAAAACAAAAATAAACAAAATTGCTATTTTACACGCCTGTAAGAACCTCGAAATCATAAGTATCTCACTTCGAGGAGACGTCTCTGCGACTCGACGTCCCCGATAGTTTTTTCACAGTTTTAAGCATGTTCGATTTTCTGCGACTCATGAAACGGCGCAGAGACTTGGGATACATCTCTGAGACGTCTCCGAAACGTCTCCACAACTTTCTCCGAACCGTCTCAAAACTGTTTTGAACTAGTCTAAAATCCGTCTCATTATAATTCAGACACCATCATAAGCTTTTACTGAAGTGTCACTAAAATTTCAAATTGTATGCACTTAGTTATAATTCGATTGCCTATTCGTGAATTTGTTTGAACGAAGGAAGACAAATTATGCCGAAGCCAGCTGTAAATTAAGATGAGTGCACATACCTGAAATCGTATGCTCCTAATATTAA
Source organism: Paracentrotus lividus (assembly GCA_940671915.1). Taxonomy (NCBI): domain Eukaryota; kingdom Metazoa; phylum Echinodermata; class Echinoidea; order Camarodonta; family Echinidae; genus Paracentrotus; species Paracentrotus lividus. The sequence continues at coordinate 626,383 of CALNVZ010000674.1, read as the reverse complement.
TTCGCACGAATGCTTTGTAGAATCGTTTGCAAATATAGGGAACTCGAGTGAATAAAAATTAATTTGATTGACGATGCGGTAGCGCGATCGCAACTTGCGTTAAAACGTTTGATCCAAATGGGAAATTGAGTGAAAGAAAGATGAAATTGAGCGGGAAAACCTATAATAATAATGATGTTTTGCTTGTATTCTTACGATTGTCTTGGTAATAATGACGAAAAATATAATGAATCAAAAGCAACGTTTAAAAAATGGCTACTGTTCCTTTTAGAAGGATATGTCTAAAGATTTTTTTTTATGTGAGGGGTGAAAAGGTGGGGGAGTAATATTGACATGTCCAGAAGGAAATAATTAGGTAGAATCAACTATAGGAAACATGGAGCTTTAATTTCAAGAGAAAGGGAGAGAGAGAGAGAAAAAAAAAATAAGAGGAAATAAAGCTCCAATGGCCTGTATTCATAAAAACACAAATGTGATGCGTCACGTCGAAAGGAGAGACTATTCGCAATTTTTGAAATCCATTTTATTTGATATTATTGATCCCTGATATTTCATTGCTTGAATTTGATATATAACCCGACTGTAAAGAGTAAATAGAAGTGGAGATATTAGCCTCTGAACGCGTGAGGAAATTCTGTGCTCTGGAAATCAAAATCAAGAGAAAACTCGTCTGCGAAGTTTGACTTCCTTTGTACCCCGCGCCAGAAAAATAAGAACACTCTGGTCACCGCTGTACTCACCGAAATGCGCTAGCAACCACTTGTTACAAAAGGTGAAACGATTGACCAATGAGGAGCTGCATTCAGGTATACAGAGAACAATACTCGTTCCGTCACGCATGATCCGAGGCAAGTGCATAACGGCGATGTTCAACTTTCTCCAAAAAAGAAGAGCTGAATTTGGTTAGTTGTTTATATCTTCGTCAAATAAAATGAAAACGTCATGCTCTTTCTAATTGTTTAAGAAAAAGTCCGCTCTTTAAGAAAAGTGTTTACCAATCCTGGCGCTAAATTAGTTAGAAACAAACTATTTTAAAACCTTTTTTGGGGTTTTATTCCGATGTTTGCGTGCGTTCTTTGAATGTCAATCGCCGTACTCTTACTCATATAAAGCGAGTCATTTTGATCTGAACTCTGTTGGAAATTTTAAAAACATAATAATGGTCTATAGACTAAATTATTCTTGTACAGGGGCTTATGCATTTTGTTATATTCTTTGAATAAGTATATGATAGAGATATGCCTCCAAAATGTTTTAATAAATTATTTGCGCCTCACGAATGTATTTAGAATTTCTCTGATCACGTTTTATGAGTGGCTAGGTTAGCTTAAGACAATGAAAATAAAAACGTAAATGAATTGCTCGATCTCTGTCTTTTATTGATCAAACTTGTTACCGATAATAAGAAGATATTAATCATTTTTAGAAATGAATTATTTTAAGAGTAAATCGTATTTTGTTTCGTCGTGTGTTTAGTAAAACGCTACTTTCTTAAACACATTACTTTGTTAAAAAAACTGCAGAAATTTGCTAGTAGCTATGGGTGCTATCTCACCTCGCGGAGACGTCTCCGCGACGTCTCAACAACTCGTCTCAAACTTGTTTTCTAAGCCGTCTTAAAGTTGTTTCAAAGTAGTTCCCAAAAAGTGAGATACCAGCCGCAGTTATAAACTAGATGATTTGCCACACCCCCCCCCTTAGCTCATTGGTTTCCACATATGCAATATCAACCAATTTTAAAACCATATTTTTTTTTTTCAATTTTAAATTACATCTCTTACGCGTCTTAAGACTTTAACCTAAATACTTGTATCAGAAGTATATATGATCATGTCACCTCTTTGTGGCTCTATGTTTCCCTGATGGAACCAAATTTGTTTATAGGAGGTTTTAATTTCCCATCAGGACAACAGATATCGCGGCCCCTAAAATAAAATGCTGAAAATACATTCATTTGGATCCAGATAGCTAAGTCAAGCAATAAGTAGCTTTTCCCCACATAACCCCCCCCCACCCGATTGTTAGATTTGACATTCGTTTGCGTGCTCCGCTATCCCGGATGAACAGCTTTATTCACAGCAGGTTGTGTGGCATCGCACAGCTGAGTGTAGCTAAGAGAGTTTATTCGCTATTCGCTCACAAAAACGAAACAAAAAGCCAATAGAAATCACACAACACATGACCGTGTGAACGTCCAACAAACAAAAGCCATGCGTTGCTAAGGCGGAGCTAAACGGAGAGGGAATGAGCGTGGACGTGCGCTTGTATGTCCGGAAAAAAAAAATTATGACCGAAAAAACACTCGCCGAAAAAACTGCTTTTTTACCACTTTCCGTTATCATTTTCACTCATTTTTTTACAGAGCAAAGATGAAGCATGGTAGAACCAGAAATAATAAAAATAATTCCTTCAAAAAATTTTGAGTTTTTTATTAGTTTGTCGATTTACTCGGATCTTTGATCTCCGACTTCTCTCTCATTTCGACAAGACGTATCACAAATGGTTTCCGACTTTTACATTAAAAAAAAAACAAAACAAAACAAAACATCATTTCCGCTCTACTTTCACCAGCACCATGTCATTAAAGTGTCTTATTTCAGAGGCGGGTAATGGTTTTCTTGAGCGGGGGTGCATGGAGGGAACTATCAATATACCCCAATACCGGTGTGTTGGCTCAGTGGATTGAGCGTCCGCCTCATAATCGGGAGGTCGTGGGTTCGAGCCCCAACCGCGTCATACCAAAAGACGTTAAAAAATGGTAGTTACTGCTTCCCTGTTTGGCTTTCAACAAGAGGGGGATAGAGCAATGTCTTTCTGGCGCTGCTCAGCTGCCGCCGGGCCCACGAGAAAAGGGGCAAAACAATTATCCGGTCATCTTTGTTTTGGACAATAAAATTTGGAGCATTTTTTTTTTTTTTTTTTTACACGCGGGTTAAAAAAGGTTTCAGTGGGGGGGGGTGTATGCGATACTTTTCGACTCTCTAATATTTCGACTTTGCTCAAATTACATCCATCATGTCCATGGGGGAGATTGCATTTTGGTCGACCATCAGCCATGTCATTTTCTTTTATGAGGCCCTTTTTTAATGAGTTTTCTTTTTGGGGCGGGGACTGGGGGGGGGGGGGGGAGGGGGCAAGTGCTCATCTGACATAGCTACTGCACTTTTATCTGTCCTCGTATTTTTTAGAATTGAAGATGTTTTGATGACCTTTATTATTCTATGGAAGCGTTTATTAGTGCCATTCGACTTGCCGACATGGCGAGACACTTAGGGAGTTTATATGAATCATAATTATCAAGGTGAAAATGAATCAGGTTCTTGATTTAAAGGTAGTGTCAGCCTTTTGCAGGCAAAAATATTAAATTTCTAGTTTTTGAGAGAATATAGTAGTATACCAATGACTATATCTTCCCACAACATGATTAAGCTCAATTGTGTATGTTTGTCATTATATTGCGATTATCGAAATTCATTCCTATTTTTCGAACCTCGAAAAATGTACCGTACGGTGCGAACCACTGACCGTTAGCGCACAGAATAATGCACGCTGATGCGCCGTGTGTATATTGCTGTGTGTTTTCCGTGCTGCACGCGCTGTAATATCAACGATGTTGATGGTGAGCTGGTCAAGATTGGTAGTCAGATTTTCATTTCATATTACTGATCTAGGCAACCTATGACAGTACAGTAAGATTAAATAGACAGTATAGGTTGATCATATTCTAAAGTTATGTCAAGTTGCATTAGTTTTCGAAATTTGCGAAAAAGGATGACACTACCTTTAAAGTGAAAGTTCATACTGGAATATTTATGGTTTTAAAAAAATGAAGAAAAATGAAATGAAAAATATCAGTGAAGGTTTGAAGAAATTCGATGACAAAATAGCGAAGTTATGAATATCTGTGACGTCACGTTGAGCCGCTCTCCCATGTGTTGTGTATGTAAATTCCATAAATTTGTCTTTTTTTCATGGTTCTTGATAAAGGAATGGATCTACTTCATAAAGACATTTCTGTGGACATAATGTTTGATGATAATATTGATCACAAAGGTAAAATAATTAATATTCTCGGCTTCTGATTTAAAAAAATGACACTTTATTGAATTTGCATTACATAACACATGGGGGAGCAGCTCGCATGTGATGTCACATGGTCAACATTTTAAATATAATTAACTTCGTTTTTATTTGGTCGATTTTCTTCAAACCTTCACTCGTATTGTTTTTCTTGCATATTTTAAAAATAAATTAAATCCAGGATGAATGGAATGGAAGCTTTTGATGAATAATTAGGATAATAATGGCGGCCTGTTCAGACGTGACGCTCATAGCTTTCCTAGCTTCTGGGTCCAGTTGACAGGCTGAACTGAGAATGTTAAATGCATCGTTTCGGCGTTCAGCCCGTCACCTGGACATCATGTCTACACGATTAAAAAACTCCCTAATCTTCTAATAAGCTTGTGATTTTTGTATTGACAATTTCGCCTGACAAGATAATTCATCTTATTATGAAGACATTTTGTTTTTCTTTCTTTCTTTTTTTCTAAAGTTAAGTCCACTTGACAAGATGGAATACTTAGTACGACGTCATGTCAAAAGTCGAATGTCACTTTAACACTTCCACAGCTACATGTAGAATGATTCAACATAGAAAACATTCATATCCTATTAGTGGTTGTTATTCTAAGGAAACAAAAGATACAGAAAATCTTGAGAAAAAGAAACATAAACTTGAGGAAAAAATGTCCTAATGTCTCCCATATTTAATGACATCATAAAGAGACGTCCTCGATTGACTATATATTCTGTAACCGATTGGGTTATAGTGTCATTATTTTGAACACTCTCTCTGTGTTTATAAACTCTGTAAGAACACTCTCTCTCTGTTTATCAACTCTCTGAGAACACTCTCTGTTTATCAAGTCTCTATTAGAACATGTCTCACTGTAGTCCAGTAGAAATGTTGGGACCCGGAAAAGTTTTTAAGTACAAGGTTTTTTTGTTGATTTGTGTTCTAGATGGGTATATAAGAAAATTCAGCTTGGTTGCCACCTTGGCAACCCTTGCGCAACTTTTTTTTTTGCATAATTAGAATAATGACCTAATTAGCATATTTTGTGTATTGAATATGTGGCTAATTCACATTTCAAGAATCCCGAAAATATGGATGAACGACTTTTAAGGGTATTTTAGGACGAGATTCATTTATGACATTATTTTATTCTTTTAAGTATTGCCTTTGTCTTTAAATAGCCTAATTAGCATAATGAGCTACAATATGAATATTAGCCTATGCATTAATATTAGCCTATGGGATTAATTAATAATTATCTTCTTCTTTTTTTTTTCTAGAAGGCCTGAATATTGTGCAATACAGACATTGTAATTTGCTTTTATTGAAGACAATGTCATTATTT
>CALNVZ010000674.1:609996-620938 GCA_940671915.1 Paracentrotus lividus | reverse complement strand
AATGCGATCATTTTGATCTGAACTCTGTTGGAAATTTTAAACTTAATAATGGTTATAGACTAAATTATTCTTGTACACGGGGCTTATGCATTTTTGTTATATCTTTGAATAAGTATATGATAGAGATATGCCTCCAAAAATTTTAATAAATTATTTGCGCCTCACGAATGTATTTAGAATTTCTCTGATCACGTTTTATGATGTGGCTAGGTATGCTTAAGACAATGAAATAAAAACGTAAATGATTTGCTCGATCTCTTCTTTATTGATCAAAGCTTGTTACCAGTAAGTAAGAAGATATTAATCATTTTTAGAAATGAATTATTTTAAGAGTAAATCGTATTTTTTCGTCGTGTTTAGTAAAGAGCTACTTTTTTAAACACATATACTTTGTAAAAAACTGCAGAAATTTGCTAGTAGCTATGGGTGCTATCTCACCTCGCGGAGACGTCTCCGCGACGTCTCAACACTCGTCTCAAACTTGTTTTCTAAGCCGTCTTAAGTTGTTTCAAAGTAGTTCCCAAAAAGTGAGATACCAGCCGCAGTTATAAACTAGATTGATTTGCCACTCCCCCCCCCTTAGCTCATTGGTTTCCACATAATGCAATATCAACCAATTTTAAAACCATATTTTTTTTTTCATTTTAAATTAGCATCTCTTACGCGTCTTAAGACTTTAACCTAATACTTAATTCAGAAGTATTATGATCATGTCACCTCTTTTGTGTGCTCTATGTTTCCCTGATGGAACCATTTGTTTATAGGGAGGTTTTAATTTCCATCAGGACAACAGATATCGCGTGCCCTAAAATAAAATGCTGAAATTAACATTCATTTGGATCCAGATAGCTAAGTCAGCAATAAGTAGCTTTTCCCCACATTAACCCCCCCCCACCCGATTGTTAGATTTGACATTCGTTTGCGTGCCTCCGCTATTCCCGATGAAACAGCTTTATTCACAGCAGGTTGTGTGGCATCGCACAGCTGAGTGTAGCTAAGGAGTTTAGTTCGCTATTCGCTCACAAAAAGAAACAAAAAGCAATAGAAATCACACACACATGACCTGTGACGTCAACCAAACAAAGCCATGCGTTGCTAAGGGGCTTAACGGAGAGGGAATGAGCGTGGACGTGCGCTTGTATGTCCGGAAAAAAAAATTATGACCGAAAAAACACTCGCGAAAAACTGCTTTTTTACCACTTCCCGTTATCATTTTCACTCATTTTTTTACAGAGCAAAGATGAAGCATGGTAGACCAGAAATAATAAAAAAAATTCCTCATAATTTTGGTTTTTTATTAGTTTGTCGATTTACTCGATCTTTGATCTCCGACTTCTCTCTCATTTCGACAAGACGTATCACAAATGGTTTCCGACTTTTACATTAAAAAAAAAACAAAACAAACAAAACATCATTTCCGCTCTACTTTCACCAGCACCATGTCATTAAAGTGTCTTATTTCAGAGGCGGGTTAATGTTTTCTTGAGCGGGGGTGCATGGAGGGAACTATCAATTATACCCCAATACCGGTGTGTTGGCTCAGTGGATTGAGCGTCCGCCTCATAATCGGGAGGTCGTGGGTTCGAGCCCCAACCGCGTCATACCAAAAGACGTTAAAAATGGTAGTTACTGCTTCCCTGTTTGGCTTTCAACAAGAGGGGATAGAGCAATGTCTTTCTGGCGCTGCTCAGCTGCCGCCGGGCCACGAGAAAAGGGCAAAACAATTATCCGGTCATCTTTGTTTTGGACAATAAAATTTGGAGCATTTTTTTTTTTTTTTTTTTACACGCGGGTTAAAAAAGGTTTCAGTGGGGGGGGGGTGTATGCGATACTTTTCGACTCTCTAATATTCGACTTTGCTCAAATTACATCCATCATGTCCATGGGGGAGATTGCATTTTGGTCGACCATCAGCCATGTCATTTTCTTTTATGAGGCCCTTTTTTAATGAGTTTTCTTTTTGGGGCGGGGACGTGGGGGGGGGGGGGGCGAGGGGGCAAGTGCTCATCTGACATAGCTACTGCACTTTTATCTGTCCTCGTTATTTTTTAGAATTGAAGATGTTTGATGACCTTTATTATTCTATGGAAGCGTTTATTAGTGCCATTCGACTTGCCGACATGGCGAGACACTTAGGGAGTTTATATGAATCATAATTATCAAGGTGAAAATGAATCAGGTTCTTGATTAAAGGTAGTGTCAGCCTTTTGCAGGCAAAAATATTAATTTCTAGTTTTTGAGAGAATATAGTAGTACCAATGACTATATCTTCCCACAACATGATTAAGCTCAATTGTGTATGTTTGTCATTATATTGCGATTATCGAAATTCATTCCTATTTTTCGAACTCGAAAAATGTACCGTACGGTGCGAACACTGACTTAGCGCACAGAATAATGCACGCTGATGCGCCGTGTGTATATTGCTGTGTGTTTTCCGTGCTGCACGCGCTGTAATATCAACGATGTTGATGGTGAGCTGGTCAAGATTGGTAGTCAGATTTTCATTTCATATTATGATCTAGGCAACCTATGACAGTACAGTAAGATTAAATAGACAGTATAGGTTGATCATATTTAAAGTTATGTCAAGTTGCATTAGTTTTCGAAATTTGCGAAAAGGATGACAACTACCTTTAAAGTGAAAGTTCATACTGGAATATTTATGGTTTTAAAAAAATGAAGAAAAATGAAATGAAAAATATCAGTGAAGTTTGAAGAAATTCGATGACAAAATAGCGAAGTTATGAATATCTGTGACGTCACGTTGAGCCGCTCTCCCATGTGTTGTGTATGTAAATTCCATAAATTTGTCTTTTTTTCATGGTTCTTGATAAAGGAATGGATCTACTTCATAAAAGACATTTCTGTGGACAATAATGTTTGATGATAATATTGATCACAAAGGTAAAATTAATATATCTCGGCTTCTGATTTAAAAAAATGACACTTTATTGAATTTGCATTACATAACACATGGGGGAGCAGCTCGCATGTGATGTCACATGTCAACATTTAAATATAATTAACTTCGTTTTTTTTGGTCGATTTTCTTCAAACCTTCACTCGTATTGTTTTCTTGCATATTTTAAAAATAAATTAAATCCAGGATGAATGGAATGGAAGCTTTTGATGAATAATTAGGATAATAATGGCGGCCTGTTCAGACGTGACGCTCATAGCTTTCCTAGCTTCTGGGTCCAGTTGACAGGCTGAACTGAGAATGTTAAATGCATCGTTTTGGCGTTCAGCCCGTCACCTGGACATCATGTCTACACGATTAAAAAACTCCCTAATCTTCTAATAAGCTTGTGATTTTTGTATTGACATTTCGCCTGACAAGATAATTCATCTTATTATGAAGACATTTTGTTTTCTTTCTTTCTTTTTTTCTAAAGTTAAGTCCACTTGACAAGATGGAATACTTAGTACGACGTCATGTCAAAAGTCGAATGTCACTTTAACACTTCCACAGCTACATGTAGAATGATTCAACATAGAAACATTCATATCCTATTAGTGGTTGTTATTCTAAGGAACAAAAGATACAGAAAATCTTGAGAAAAGAAAACATAAACTTGAGGAAAAATGTCCTAATGTCTCCCATATTTAATGACATCATAAAGAGACGTCCTCGATTGACTATATATTCTGTAACCGATTGGGTTATAGTGTCATTATTTTGAACACTCTCTCTGTGTTTAAAACTCTGTAAGAACACTCTCCTCTCTGTTTATCAACTCTCTGAGAACACTCTCTGTTTATCAAGTCTCTAAGAACATGTCTCACTGTAGTCCAGTAGAATGTTGGGGACCGGAAAAGTTTTTAAGTACAAGGTTTTTTGTTGATTTGTGTTCTAGATGGGTATATAAGAAAATTCAGCTTGGTTGCCACCTTGGCAACCCTTGCGCAACTTTTTTTATTTGCATAATTAGAATAAGACCTATATTGCATATTTTGTGTATTGAATATGTGGCTAATTACAATTCAAGAATCCCGAAAATATGGATGAAACGACTTTTTAAGGGTATTTTAGGACGAGAAATTCATTTATGACATTATTTTTATCTTTTAAGTATTGCCTTTGTCTTTAAATAGCCTAATTAGCATAATGAGCTACAATATGCATATTAGCCTATGCATTAATATTAGCCTATGGGATTAATTAATAATTATCTTCTTTCTTTTTTTCTAGAAGGCCTGAATATTGTGCAATACAACATTGTAAATTGCTTTTATTGAAGACATGTCATTATTTCATGAGATGATATATTTGAAGATATATATAATTAGCATAATACGAACAATGGCCTAATTAGCATATCATTAATATGGAATATGGGGTTAATCTTAATTAAGAACCCTGGAAAGTGGAAGGAAGGAATTCAAAGTATTGGGTTTTGCCTTAAATGGCGCATAATATGCTAATCCTATGAATATCATGTATTTATGGAAATGCTTATGTAATACAACATTGCAAAATTCTTATTGAAGACTCCCATTAATCATGAGATGTATGTATTAATAACATAGACCAAGACCGTAATATGGGATATGGGCTAATCTTAAATATAAAAATATATAAATAAGTCAACTACTCTACAACAAGGAATTCATTCATGACAATTAGTACATGTAAGATTTTTGTTTTTAATTAGCAATATAACGATGAGATAATTTATGCATTATGCTTATGCTAATGCTATGTGATTCAATTTCATTATTTATCTAGAGAGCTTGAACACTGTTTAATGCAACATTGTAAGTCGCTTAAAATCAATTAGCAGGCTGATAATATATTGCATTTTAATTACCTATAATATAGTTATAGCACAATTAGAATAACGACTAAATTAGCATATTATCTGTATTTGCCCCCCTCCCCCTGCCCATATACATGTAGGAGTCAACCATACACGTACCCCTTTTGGTAGGGGAAGCAATGTCCAACTTACCCATATTACAGCCTTAGAAGTGAAGCTGCATTAAATTACCCCCCCCCCCCTATTACAGGTCTAACCTATTAATAAAAAATAAAAACTACCACAATTTTACCTTTAAAAAAAGTTTTAGTACAAATCATGAAATAGGGTCCCGAATGTGGTCCAAAAGCCTTTGAAAAGGGGTAATTTTACTACCTCCCTCTTCAAATGGCTGTAATAGGAGGTATTTAAATGCAATTCCCTTATAAACCCGTAATAGGACAGGGGCTTTGGAGCCGTGGGGGGGGGGGGGGGAGCTTGAGCCCCACTCTTTCTTTTCAGCAAACATGTACAAAAATGCAAACATGACTGTATATATATTTGTGATTTCTGGCCTGTTCAGCCCCCCCCCTCCCCCCACTTTGGCTCAGCCTCTCCACTTTCAAAAACGCTCGCGCCCTGTAGGGGGTAATTTTTATATGGCTTCCTGTACAAAATGGTATCTACGTGTATGTTGGAAGGGGGGGGGTACAGATAATATTATGCTGATAGTTGTTATTCTAATTATGCTAACTATATAGGTAATTAAAAATGCAATATATTATCAGCATGATATATAAAGTGACTTTAACAATGTTGCATTGCACAGTGTTCAAGCTCTCTAGATAAATACTGAAATTTAATCACATAGGATTAAAACAATTATGTATAATAAATATCTCATGTTGATGAATATGCTAATTAAAAACAAAAGCAAATCATTACAATGACTAAATATTGTCATAAATGAATTCCTTGTTGTAGAGTAGCATTAAAAAGACTTTTTATTTACTTTTCCAGATTATTTAATTAAGATTAGCCCCAAATCCCATATTACAAATGATATGCTAATTAGGTCATTGTTCTTTAACGCTAATTATATTATTTCCACATAACATATCATCTCATGAATTAATGGGATGTCTTCAATAAAAGTGATTTGCAATGTCGTATTACACAATATTCAGGCTTTCTAAATAAACAATGAACATTAATTCCTTAGGCTTATATTACAGCATAGGCTTATATGCATATTAGCTCATTATGCTAATTAGGCCATTTAAGACAAAACCATTACTTAAAAGATAAAACTGATATCATATATGAATTCCTCGTCGTAAAATACCCTTAAAAAGTCGTTTCATTCACGTTTCCAGGGTTCTTTAATTAAGATTAACCCCATATTCCATATTACAATTGATATGCTAATTAGGCCATTGTTCGTATTATGCTTATTAAATCATATCTACAAAACATATCATCTCATGAATTAATGGGATGTCTTCAATAAAAGTGATTTTCAATGTTGTATTGCACAATATTCAGGCTTTCCAGATAAGAAAAATTGATAATTAATCCCATAGGCTAATATTAATGCATAGGCTAATATGCACATTAGCTCTTTATGCTAATTAGGCCATTTAAGACAACAGCACTACTTAAATGATAAAAATAATATCATAAATGAATCTCTCGTCGTAAAATACCCTTAAAAAGTTGTTTCATCCATATTTTCGGGGTTCTTGAATTACGATTAGCCACATATCCAATACACAAAATATGCTAATTCGGTCATTATTCTAATTATGCAAATAAAAAAAGTTGCCCAAGGTTGCCAAGCTGGCAACCAAGCTGAATTTTCTTAAATACCCATATAGAACACGAATCAACCAAAAAACCTTGTACTTAAAGACTTTTCCGGGTCTTGTACATGGCCTATGGGACCATCTACTGGACTACTGTGTGTACTTTGCTGTTATTCTGGTCGGGTGTGTGACGCTCATGCCACATTGTGTACATGGACGTAAGTAATCTTTTACATTGTTACTTTAACAAGAGAGGTATGAAGGAGAAGAAACGCAATAATATAGGTTTTCCCGGCCAATTTCATACATTTATCATCCGTTTTAATTTATTGTGTATTCAAATTCGTGGGTTTGATGCGACAGGCTGATTTTAGTCAAACGATTTCGTGTTCATGCTTTCAAATTCGTTTTTAGGCACACAAAGTTATGGTTGCAAAGTTCCATTTCGGATATAAGCATTTAATTTCATTATTTGGGCACTCCAATTAGTGCGCATTTGAGTATACGGAATGAAATGTCGACAGGATGAAGACGAATTTGAATAGTTATTGCCGAATTTATATGCTTTTTATGCGGAGAAGAATGCGCAAATACGAAATCGATCACAACAATCGTTAATTTTGATGATTGAATTCGATTTTGACTAGCAACATTTCGATGCATCAGCGTTTCTTCCGAAAATGAATGCCTCTGATATGCAACTGATTGACAAAACAATGAAATTGACCGGGAAAACCTGTAATAAATACAATTCATAAAGCGATTGAGAGAATACACCGTCATGCATGGTATTTCTAATTGTTTAGGGTGCTATCTCACTTCGTGGAGACGTCTCCGTGACAGAATAGAAATTTCGTCTCCGCGAAGGATAAAAAGTATACGTCTCCGGGTCAATTTTCAAAACTGTGACAAAGCAATTTTAAAGAACCTTATCAAAGTAGTTTCCGCGACTCATGAACGTCGCGGAGACGTCTCGGAGATGTTTCATGAGTCGCGGAAACAACTTTGAGACGGTTCTTTGAAACTGCTTTGTCACAGTTTTGAAAAAAATGTGGCGAAGACGTCTCGGAGACCTATCTTATATTTTTTATCCGTCGCGGAGACGTCTCCGCGAAGTGAGATACCACCCTTAGTGTCAACTTCATTACCATGGATCGTGCTATCCATGTTATTGGGGGAGTTTTCAAATTTTCTTGAAGTGTCGCCTGGGTGGCATTTCATCACAGGACTTGTCGGACGTTTTATCCAACAAATTAGCTCTCAGCCAATCAGATGTAAGCATTTCAGAAGCTTATAACAGTTTGTCGGATGAATCGTCCGACATGTCCTTTGATGAAATGCCCCCCCCCCTTAAAGAGGTTTAGAGGTAATGAATGGAAGCTTTTTAAAAAGAATTACAAATGTGATGTTTCTTCACGCGTGACGCTGTCATTAGTGACCTGGGGGGGGGGGGGCGTTTCGTGAAAGGATCTGTCGCAGCTTAGGCCAAAAACGGTTATCAGTGAGAATCAGTGAATATTTGTTCTCAGCCAATCAGATGCAAGCATTTCAGTAGCTTATAACATTTGTCAATGTGAATCAGTCAATATTTGTTTCATGAAATGCTTCCCTGGTCGCGTCGGCTGGAACACACCAACCGGACCATCATGACCATGAGAGACAAAGCATTTTCCGCTGATCGAAGCCATAATTTTATGTCGACCAATTGAAGTATTGACTGTCGAAATATAGAAGAGTTTTGAGCGTCACGCGCGAAAAGCCACCATTATTCCACATCAGTCACCCTAACTCAACTTTGATGAGCCACTGGTTCGTTTTTATTATAGACAAACAAATTTATCAGCAAAGTTGAGTCAGGGTACTCATGTGAAATGAGTCATCGATTGCTCCGATACAACCACGTCGTTCGTGACGCCTATTGGCTGTAACGTTAGCATGGTTAGGCCTGCAGTAGCCTAGGGCGCTGCATGGACGACTGCCTGCCAGCGCTCACGTAGTTTACACTTCCAAGTGCAGTCAATAAATTCATCGCCTTAAAAACTATCATCGTAGTCCAGGAGCGGATCGAAGAAAATCGAATTGAATGCATTTCGGGGGCCCAATTGTCTGGGGGACAGTAGCGGCTCTTTGTCCCAAGACAATTGGGCCCCCGAAATGCATTCAATTCGATTTTCTTGGATCCGCGCCTGTAGTCCGTAATCTATGCATATCAATTTTCCTCTCAATGTCTTTCAAGTGTTAGGCCTGTATAATATAGGTTTTCCCGGTCAATTTCGTTGTTTTGTCAATCAATTGCATATTAGAGGCATTCATTTTCGGGAAAAACGCTGATGCATCGAAATGTTGCCAGTCAAAATCGTATTCAATCATCAAAATTAACGATTGTTGAGATCGATTTCGTATTTGCCCGTTCTTCTTCACATAATAAGCATTGAAATTCGGCATAAGCTATTCAATTTCGTCTCCATCCTGGCGACATTTCATTCCGTGTACTCGAATTCGCACTAATTTGAATGCACAAATAATGAAATTAAATGCATATATCCGAATTTGAACCTTGCATCCATTACTTTGTGTGCCTAAAAACGAATTTTTAGCGCTTGAACACGAAATTAATTAACCTAAGTCGGTCTGTCGGATCAAACTCAGGAATTTGAATAGACATTAAATGAAAACGGATGATAAATGTTATGAATTCGGGCGGGAAAACCTATATTACTTGAAAAAATTATTCGTGAACAGCATGATTAATTTAAAACGATTTACACACATATATTCGCTCTCATGAAAGAGCAAAAATTCGGACCGTCGGTGTCAAAATGCAAAAGTGCGCGCTCATTATAATGAAGTTAAGTCGTAATCGTGAGCGCTTGTGCTATTAGGAAGGCTATACAATTTCAAAATCCGATTTTTACTCGCTATTTTACGACCATGATTTGGGAGTCAGGCAGAGAATTTGCGAATGAGTGAGAACGTTATTGACGCACAGGTGGAATATCAGTGAGTCATTGAACGGAGACTCATTTGTTTTTCTAATGAGTCAATTTTTACTTGACTCAACAAAAGTATGCCAAAATGAGTCAAAGGACTCACTTTTTTGTTCTGAGAGTGCATCCGTTTACACGGACCGTCCCAAGAGAGTCTAAGCGGACAGAATCTAATGATATTTTACTGGCCTTCAGGCGCGGATCCAAGAAAATCGAATGGAATGCATTTCTCGGACCCAAAAGTGGCTCTATTATGTTTACGCATGGGCCCGATATATTCATTATATGAAATCTGGCTGCGTCCGCTACACTCTCAGAAAATTTTAAACCAACCGGGCAAAATTTTAACCAACCGTTGGTTCAAATATGAACTTACCAACTGTTGGTTAAACGCGTAACCAACCCCCAGTTGCGTTAAATTTAACCAATTATGTAATAAAACTTTAATAAAAAGTTGGTTAAAATAATTTTAACCAACCCTAGTTGGTAAAATTTTTTAATACTTAATTGGTTAATTTCTTTTTTAATACATCATGGTTGGTTAAAAAAAAAAATCAAGCGATAGACCGGACTGGACCGGCCTTTTGACAATTTGATCAAAGTATTGGTACAAATAACATGAAGAGTTATGCCTGTATTATTAGACTACATGCATTATTTGTTGGCCTAAATAGAGTAGGCCTACAGTTGCATAAGTACTGGTCCAGTACAGTATCATTACTTCGGTTCAGACGTTAGGTCTACAATCTAGTCCAGTAGGTGAGATCTAACTGGATCTAATTATAGATCTAGAATATAGAAATGAGATGTTGGCCTAATGTTAGATTCTACATTTAGATTCCAAGGTCATCACTCTTAAACCAATCAAGTAGACTCTAACGTTAGGCCTAGATCTATTGGACTATATCCACATCGAGAGGTCTAAAAATATTTAGGCTAAATTTAGATGCAAGTGATGGTTCTAACGTAGTTCTAAATATTTAGCCAACTAAATCTATGACCTCAAGACTTAGTCCGAGACCAAGCTGATTGGAGAGCGAAGTATTTAACGTTAGATTCTAGACCGGAGTTGCATAAATTTCAAGCAAGTTTAATACCTAAAAGTTAACGTTAGGTCTAACGTCTCAACCGAAATAATTAAGAACCGTACTGGCAATGTAGTCCAAAACATAAAGCATGTTAGTCCTATATCACAGGCCTATATACTCTTCAAGTCATTTCTACCTACCAATATACTTTGATCAGATTGTCAATAGGTCCAGCCAGACCAGCAGTCAGCTTGTGTAACCCTGTTGTCGTCGCGAACAAAATACGTGCACAATGAATATAGGCGCACTATATCTTACGTGTATAAATGAAAATCGCAAGATTTCTAGCGCGAGGAGCGGAGCGCGTATCTTTGTTAAAT
>CALNVZ010000674.1:573920-607584 GCA_940671915.1 Paracentrotus lividus | reverse complement strand
ATCTAGCCTTGTTTTGAACAAAGATGTAAAACGAAGATAATTAAAAACATTTCGATTACGATGAAAATAAAGATGGACAATGAAGACACATACACACACACACACACACACACAAAAAAAAAAACCATGATGATTGAAAATGATGTTCTCTAAGCCAATGCAATGGTCATGGGCTAATGACGATGATTAATTTTGAAGGTCAATAGATTTTGGGTAAAAGAAAGGTGTTTAAAGTAAACACGAAAACGATTATCACTATAATGATGAAAATAAAATCACATTTAATGATTGAGTGGACAAGATTGCTTATTGCTTATTATATGTATGCATACATGAGATTGGATGCTGAATCATGGAAATCGATCGCTTGAAAATGAAACTGAAAGTGTTATTAAAAGTTTACCCTGCCTATCACACTAATTTGAATTCATTGATAATGAAATTGAATGCTCATATCTGATTTTGAACTTTGAAACCATTAATTTGGGTGCCTAAACATTAATTTGAGAGCATGAACACGAAATTGCTTGATTAAAGTTAATCAGTCTGCCGCACCAAACACACGAATTTGAATACACAAGAAATGAAAACGGATGATAAATGTTAAAAATTGGCCGGGAAAACTTATATTACCCGGTGAGTACTATGGGCGGCCAAACTGGTCAAAACAGATGACGCTAACATTTTTTTTTCACCGATTGGCTGAATTAATGGCTAATTTATGGTTAAAGCCCAAGTATAGTTGTAGTAGAAAACACTGATTTTTTAAAAAACCTGCTCAACTTGTCCTCATAGTGTTCTAAAGACATGACAGTATATGGGCAAAGGATACAATCATGTTCCATTCATGTCTTTCCATGATATGTAATAGTTTGCATGAGCACGGGGAGATGTTCACCAAAGTAAGGCCATACTTCCTTCATTCTCACCCCAGAACTCTGGGCATGCCAACCAGCAGCTGATTGGTATAGCGTGAGTGAATTCTGTGTGTACAGTCTGTGTATGGGAATAGCATATGCTTTGCACACAAACCGCTGTATGCTGGCATTGTGCCTGTGAGATCCTATCGATTTTGGGACTGTCAATTGATATATTTACACAGTTTTGTTGCTAAATTCAGGTGTTAGAGTGGATATTATAACAAATCCTTTTGTACACAGAGGTTAATCGAGGTATTCATTCATATTATTCTGCTCTGGAAGCAAAACAAAAAATCTATTTTCCCAACACTATACATGACCTTTAATTGTATTTTTTTTCCATTTAGACCGTTCTGATGGTTATAGTTTATCCTGAGTTCCGAGAATAATGCTTTTACCCTATGGGCGGCCAAAAGGGAAACCTGTCTGAAAGGTTATGGGTGTAACGCTTGTATCCTATTTCTCCACACACATACACACACACCACACACACCACCCACACACACACACACACACACACACACACACACACACACAACACAACACACACAACCACACACACACACACACAACACACACACACACAAACACCACACCACAAACACACACACACATCCAAACTGACCTTTGTAATCATTTTTCTTCCTTACAGAGACCGACTGATAGTTTTGTATTCATGAGTTTTGGAGAACCTTTGCTACCATGTTACCAGAATGGATCCTTATCTCACGAAGAGGATTGGACTTGACTCATCGGTTACGACCTTGTAGCTGCAACAATTCTACTATCACCTGTATGATACGAGTACAGTAATGTGTGCCTCCCAATATGACTACGATTTCTTTAAACCTGAGGGGGAATGCTGCGACGTTTGCCCTTACAGTAAGTGCTCCAAAGTCATGCTCATAATCATTTCAAAAATTAAAAATACGAAGACGAGAAGAAAGAGAGAGAGAAGGGAGAGAGAGAGGAAAATATCGAGATTGACCGATATCCCACTACCTAAGGTCGAATACATGACCTTGTAACATATTTCAACGCCCCCCCCCCCCACTCCCCGCTTACCGCGGCCAGCGGTTGCGGTGACGTGAAAAAGAATGAATGTAACCTTTTTGATGCCGCCATTGAGGGCGTCGCAAATCACGTCGGGCACTCGGGGTGCCAAATCCTGGCCTAGTTCAGGGAAAGTCAATAACTATCTGCCATATTGATATACCTTATGATTGTCAAAACGGTATTCTGAAGATGTGCTTTCCTCTGTCAGATTTTCTGTAGGTACCGCGCCCATCTTTTTCTCAGATTAACCAGTGAAAAGTCACGCTTCGTTACTTGTTTGAGCCTTCTAAACCAAATTATAGGAATAATAGGAAGGCGATAAAGAATGTAGAGGCGGAGGGGGGGTCACCTTATACAGAAATAGATCGCATTCCACGACTGCGCATAAACTAATGCGCTATTACTCAAAGTAAGAAGGAGACAGGGGGAACTCAGAAGAAATCTTTGAAATAGAAAAAAGTTTAGATTGTCTTTTCTCTGTCATATCTCTGTAAGTTCCGCCCATTTTTTCTCAGATAAACTAATGAAAGTTATTTTAGTTTATTCGTTAAGCCCTCTTAACCACTTCGGAAGGTAAGAAGACATGTAGGTGTGTCTGCGCATATTAAAGTGTCGATATTAAGTTAAAGAAAGAGAACAAATGATTAAATCAGAAGAATTTTTGGAAGAGAAAAAACTAGCATTTATATAAACGTTGTTGATGATGTAAAACTAATAAAACAAAATACCGTACATACTAAAATACTTTGTTTGCTACAATAAAGGGCAAAGTACTGGTTATCATGGGACTAAAACTTTGTAAAAATAATACAAAAGATAAGACAGCTAGACCTTGTCATTATTACCTTTTCTCGGTTTTGCGTAAAGTTGGGCTTTACGCAATTATTAATCAATGATTTTGGTGTGGGCTAAGTAAGTTTATGACAATTGTTTATGACAAAAGTTATGACAAGCTCCGAAATACCGATTGTTATTCTGAGACAAGATAGATATAGAGATATGGCACTCCCCAGAATCCGCCCTGGATACGCGCCTGGTGGCGGATTTCACCACCCCTCTTTGGTCTGCTCAAACAACAAATAAACAAAATAGAAAGAATAAGTCTATCTCAAGATCAAATGTCAACGCCCCTCCCCCCCCCACTTTTGGGGAAAAGCCCAATCGCCACTGTCTTCATATTCATAGAGATGTAAAATTCATGACACAGTACAGGCAAATGCAGGGTTTAATATAGGATTTCCCGGTCAATTAAACTCTTCGTCAATGTGTTATTCAATTTAACCAGGTCTTGCAATTATCGTTTGGTCCAAGTGTAATGCGAGTGCACCAAATAAAATAACCGAATGAATGTATAAAACTAAGTCACAAAGGCTTGTGTCCTATACAACTCTTCTTATTCTTCTCTTCTCTTATTCTTCTTCTTCTTCTTCTCTTCTTCTTCTTTTCTTCTTCTTTCTTCTTCTTCTCTTCTTCTTCTTCTTCTTCTTCGTCTTCTTCTTTCTTCTTCTTCTTCCTTCTCTTCTTCTTCTTCTTCTTTTTAAAAATTTTATTTATTATTTTTTTTTGAAATCGCTCCGTTGAATTTTTTCAACAAATGCCATTTCTTATTGTTCAGTTTTAGTTCTCTGATTTTTCGAATTTACAAAAAGTTTTTTTTTAAAATTATACGTACAGCTTGCTTATAGGCCTATCACATTCAGTGTATATTTATCTGTGATATTTCAGTGTTTCATTCATGTTATGTTCATTAATTTGAAATCTAAAGGGGTAGTATCTCATTTTCGCGGAGACGTCTCCGCGACAGAATAGAAATTTCGTCTCCCCGACGAAATAAGTATAGACGTCTCTGAGCGTCTCCGAACGTCTCCACGACAATTATGAAAAAAGTCTGAAGTAGTAGTCCCAAATCCGTTTCCGAGACGTCTCCGAGACGTCTCCTCCGCGATATCGAGACGTCTCTAATACTTCTTATCCGTCGCTGAGACGAATATTCTTCCGTTGCGGAGACATCTCCGCGAAGTGAGATACCACCCATCAGACCAAGCGAATTATTTACCAAATTATTATAGACAAATATGTTTAGCCCATGTATATTACATAATCAGAAAAAGATTGAGCAACTGATCTATGAGTAGTTGATAAGAAGCCGTGCATTTTGCCTCTTTATTTCAATTTTTTTTTTCTACAAATCATTGTTATACTGATACGAATGCGAAGCACGAATAGAAAATTTCGCTTGTCAAATTACTATACTTTTGGTCTGGTGGTGACACCACTGAAATATATTCAGTAAAAAAAATAAACAAACAAAAAATAGATAAACGATAAACAAGGCCAGAGTGCTAACAAGAATTATTAGTCTAATAATCCGTCATTATTGATTTTCTATTCAGGAGTTAGGTTGAGTGAGTGCGACCTTCTGTTCAGAATCAGTTTGAAGTTTCCTCAGATGGCAATCATTGTCTCTGGTCTTAGCCGTAGAGATTGATATGTAGGGAATGGATGGATTACGCCCCGCTTATAGAGGGGATCATCTCTGGACTTTATTCTGCTTGGATCGTACGCAACAACACTTATATGCCCCAGGATGGTGCCCCTCCGCCTAACTATGTACCATCAAAAAGGTACCAAACACACAAGCTTGGGAACAAACTATAGGTTTTCCCGGTCAATTTCAACTATATTGCAATCAAATCGTTAATCTTCGTTCAATTTAAACGATACCTCATGGAGCGGAAACTATCGGTCCAATTGAATAAATGTTTAGATGTTAATCGCAGATCACATTTCGGACGAAAGTGCTTGTAAGTTATTGATCGGAAGGTACCCAGATAGCAGTGCTACGTTGCCCAACGTCGTGACTATTACATTGGGCCAACGTTATTTCTTGCCGTTGGGCCAACGTGCACGTTGCGCGACCATATGCCGACGATCAACGTTTAGTCGTATACAAAAGTGCGACGTCCCACGCACTCAAAATGCGAACGTTGGTCCAAAATTGGTCGACGTTGGCTTCGCGACCGCGCAACCCGACCATTGCCGACGTTGACCCAACGTAACGTTGCTATCTGGTAGTTGAACTTGAACGGGAAACCTATGTTAGTCTAAAAAAAATTCATTTGTCTGCATATAGGAGTTGAATATGATTGGCCTAATGAATTTTCGTTATTACTCTTTGACAAAAAAGAATCGAAACAAATATAATTTAGTTTGAACATAATTTTTTTAAAATATTTCCACATATTCGGAGAGAATCTAACAACAAACTTCAAAAAAAAAAAAAAAAAAAAAAAAAAAAAAAGGTCAAAAGACGTTTTTCTTTGCTCTCTCATTCTCTATTCTCCAAAACGCTTCTCTAAAGTAATAATGTTTTGAATGAACATCTATCACCCAGTATTTCCTGTTTCCCTTTTCCAAATTTAGGATTGGATTCTCGGGGAAGTTCTCAATGACAATCAAAATAGTCGCAGAGTTACAGAAAGGAAAGCGGTTTGTTTTCAGGAACATCATATACGAGTTTAATGCTCCAGATTTTATGTCTAGTTTCAACTGTAGTGAGCAGACAGTGAACCAGGAATGGTAAAAGCAAATAGTGTTTATCGATTTTTTTTTTTTAATTTTATTTTTTAATGCTTGTACACAAACTAAAGAGTAAGCCTCCGTCTGAATAAAAAAAGGGCGCTACTTTTATTTTTATCAAACGTTTTGACGAAGTAATGGTGGATCTAATTGTCATTAAAACGAGATTAAGACGGATTTGGAACTAGTTGAGGCGGATTTGAGACGGTTGTGGTTTCTTAAACTAGTCGCAGAAAAGTCTCAGATTATCACGATGTTTATTGTTTTATATATGATATCGGATGGCTCAGAATGGGATACCAGAAATATTCCACGGTCGGGTCATATTGCACGAATCGATGAGTGCAATAATTGACCATAACAGTTTGAATATTTTGGTATCCAAAGCCATCAAATATCATATTTTAACTATTATTTAGAGTACATAAACTGTGAAAACACTCGTTAAATTTGACGGTTGAATATATCGAATATTGCATGGCTAAAACGCCCTATGTATAGTACATAACATACGATTTGTCTTTTTCTCTTATATATTGACCTGTCCAACAGTGGAGATGATTGTACTAGCCCTGCCCCAGGGGTCTGTGTCCAGCTCAAGAAAGGACTAGAAGTTGATACCAGGCCTTTTCATATTCTTAACGGTCAACATGGATATTCACTTATGGGCTGCGCATCAGTATGCCCTGGTAAGACAAATGGGATACATTAACACGATGATATCTGCTTTCAGCCAATCAGATGTAACCATTTCAGTAGCTTATAACAGTTGTCAGTGAGAATCAGTGAATATTTGCTCTCAGCCAATCAGATGCAAGCATTTCAGTAGTTTACAACATTTGTCAGTAGCTTTTCACACCAGGTCTTTGATCTTCTTGGTAGATGCTGTGGTGTACCTTCAGTATGCCCTGGTAAGACAAAATGTCTCTCTTCCTAATGGCGAATCTAAACACAGGTTTCTAAACACAGGTTTCGTTTACATCTTTTTTTCTTCAAATTAATAATGACCAAAAGCTACCAGTACAAGTACAGAGATAAACGACAACGCCCAAAAAAGAAAAAATTCTTTTTTATTGGTAATCAGGATCCAGAGGTCGTGATAATCCAGCAAAATAAAATGAATGTGTGAAAATCAACTAACTATAGAAAATTACATCATATTCACCAAAAGTAACTGACTAGAATGTGATGCGTTGTTACCGGGAACAAAGTTGCATAAACGGTATGGAATACATGGCTAGATTCTCCTTGGCAACGACACAAAAAGAGCTATCTTGTCTTCGTTCTGCTATTTTCCTCTGCATTTGTTTTTGGCACATTATGGTCATTTCTTTTTTATTCTTAGAAATATAAAAGATACCTGTAAACAAGACTTGACAAAATATGATTTTGTTTATATGATTTAGGTCCTGACATAGCACCATGTAATGATTCAACTGGGATACACTTACACGAAGATACCTGGCAACAAGATCAATGTACAGAATGTATCTGTAACAATGGTGTAGCCGAGTGTTCATCTCCAGAATGCCCTCATCCAGATTGCAGGAGACCTGTCAAACTTGAAGGAGAATGCTGCTTGAGCTGTCCATATCGTAAGATTTTTTTCTGCTCTCAGCCAATCAGATGCAATCATTTCAGTAGCTTATAACATTTGTCAGTAGCTTATAATATTTGTCAGTAGCTTATAACGTTGGTCTCCTACAATCAGAATGCCCTCATCCTGATTGCAGGAGACCTCTCACACTTGAAGGAGAATGCTGCTTGAGCTGTCCATATCGTAAGATTCCATTCGTTTATCATATGTTTTCCCAGTCAGTTATAAAGTATCTACAATACAATTATAAAATAATTAACATTAACATAGTTAACATAATTGCATGATGATTATCTGATTATAAAAAGGCAAGGGATATATTAAATATCCATTAAGTATAAATCTATGGATAATAATATTGGATGAATAAATAGACTCTAATTACATAATTTATTTCGCCCTATTAAGATGTGAGGGTGAGGAAAGCATCACCATTGATCATGACATACGGTCTGGTAGGATACAAAGGAGAAAACATTAACATCCATCTTAGGGTTCCCATTAAGTTCCACCAGAGCAACCACACAACGCAGGTCCAGGGTTCAAATCTATGGACACTCAGTGCTTGGATCGCTCTTGATCAGTCTAACATTATGGAAAGGTGAGATTCCCTCCCCCTTAAAAATAATAATAAAAAAGAAGAAGAATAAGAAGGAGAAGAAGAAGGAGAAGAAGAAGAAGCAGCAGCAGAAGAAGAAAAATAACGATAATAATAATGAAAAAAAAAAAGATAAATAAATAAATTTAGATAAATTAAGGATTAAATAAAAAATAATGATAACTAAATACATGAATAAAAAAAAGAAGACTTTTCTAACCAATTACGCTTAATGATTTCCTTGTATGTTTCGCAAATAGGCCTCTCCATATCGTTTTTTTTTTTCTCTCCGTCTCTTTCTGTCTCTTTATCCCTTCTCTTTTTCATACCTAAACAATGATCGATGTATTAATGTACCGCTTACATGAAGTAATTGTTTTTATAAAAGCTTTGGGAAAGAGAGTCTAAGATTTTGTAAGATTATTTGGGTTTGTAGGCCCCCTTCTGCCCCCCCCGTTCATAATAGACCTTATGCATTGACGTTATCGCGCCGAATTTCTATAGATGCTTGGCTGAGGCCATTGCCTTGTGCGCGTTTGTGATCTGCAGCTGGCGCATCTCTGACAACTTCGTTTATACGCGTATTCCTATATCCTCTGAGGGAGGGCGCTATGATATTATGACATCATTTGCATAAGGTCTCTATCAAAAAATTTGATTATAACCCCAAGAGATGGAAATTACACAATAATTTTATGCATATCTAAATATTTATTAATTTCAGACTCGATTACGTAGACCAGATTCTGAGCGACACAGCTCGATCTCAGACGCACCAAGTCGACGAAGAATTCGTCTTGGAGGACCTTGATTTCCGTATTGTTGATCCAGGTCGTGTTTGTGGTCGTGTGTTCCTCATCTGTGTTCGATTCGACATGGACAGTGACTATGAGACGGAGCATGAACGCGGTTTCGAACTCTCGGGCTTACCGGATAACTCATCTCTCATTGGTTGTAGGTCAGACAGGATTCCTGATGAGTTATGCGATGCTTTAAATCAAACTGGTACGTCAAATTCTTTGTTTATACACGGTAACAGTGGCGAATCCAGGTGGGGAGGAGGCAGGGGACGCCCCCTATAATTCAAAAACCGCTCATTGACTGTACATTTTAAAATTGGACAATTTCGGTGGCGCCCACCCCCCCCCCCCGCCCTCCTATCCTGAAATCCTGTATCAGCGACTGACACACAATCCAAATCTTAATATTAAAGTAATATAGGCTGTACTTCCGTCCTTTTTAAAATTTTACTGCACGAATTTTGAATCTAATGCCCATGAATAAAATTTATATAGCTTAACTATAAACAGCTTTGATTTAATTTCCACGAAAATAAAATTGGGGCATACATCCAATAAATTTGGATTTTTCATTTTTTTTTCACCCCATATTGATTTTTTTTCCTGTGTTTATATAGGATTACCTGATGAGAATGATCCTTGGGATATACGTGTACCATTGCTGATCTAGATTGAAATTTTACCACTCGAAAAAAAAAATGTGTTGTCACCCATTTCACTCCCTTCACTCCTTTTCCACTCGTTTTACATTTATAGAGTATGGAAAACCACTCTGAGAGCACTGAAAGTTGATATTTAAATAATTAGTTTCTGCTCTAAACAGAAATTAAAATTTACTTCCACACTCGTTTTAGATTGCAATTTTTACCACTCGAAAACGCGTTGTCCACCATTTCACTCCCTTCACTCCTTTCCACTCGTTTTACATTTAGAGAGCATGGAAAACCACTCTGAAAGCACTGAAAGTTGATATTTGGATAATTAGTTTCTGCTCTAAACAGAAATTAAAATATACTTCCACACTCGATTTAGATTGGAATTTTTACCACTCGAAAATGCGTTGTCCACCATTTCACTCCCTTCACTCCTTTTTCCACTCTTTCCACTCGTTATTATATGTGTATATTCAGCATGATTGTTTTAATTCCATCCTGTTTGTATTTATATAGGATTACCTGATGAGAATGATCCCTGGAATATACGTGTGCCATTGCTGATCTCAATTATCATCCTGGCTATGATCATAATCTTAGTATTTTCCGTCATCTACATACTTCGTCGTAGGAAGATGGTCGCCAAGAAGGGTGACGTCATGATGACGTCGTTTTAAACGTTTCTTATGACCCAGCAAAGGATGACATCGAATAAACATGAATTAATTTTAAAGCACTCGGAACAAGGAGGGGGCCCGAACGCCCCAACCCCCACCTTGAGATTCCACCTTCCTCAGAAAAAGAAGAAGAAGAAGAAAATGAAGAGCAGTTTTGGTTTTTGTAATCTTTGACATATCCGAGTGAAGGACTTGCCATTACCCATATTAAGGGGTTGCATTTCATGAAACAAACATTCACTGATTCTCACTGACATCTGCTTGCATCTGATTGGCTTAGAGCAAATTTGTCGAATAAAACGTCAGACAAGTCCTTTCATGAAACACCCCCATGTTAATTACATATATAGGATTTCCCAGTCAGTTTCGGAAGTTCGACACCCCATTTGATAATCGGTTCATTCAATTTCCCAAAATATTTCTATTCTGCATTCAAATTTTTACTTAGTTTGTTCGCTTTAGTATATAAAGTAGTCAACATCCCCGTCATAAGCAATCAAATTGGTAAATCGGCTGGAGTGCGTGTTTTCCCGTAATCAAATCCGCGCTGAGGCAATCGACTTTGACATTCATTTGGTTTAATCAAGTTGGTATGCCATTTGGCAAATCGCTTTGAACTAGGCCTATGGGTTATTTTCACATGAAACATTTAAAATACCGATTTCGTTTTATGAAGGTCTAGATCTTAGAATAAAACGTTTAAAATAACGTTTCCTTCTTGTTGAGCTTTAGATCATTTTAAACCGTTTCTTTTCTGTTGAGTTGTGACAACGTATAAATGCCAACATTATTAATTATATATATCCTTTTTGTCTCTTCTTAAAAGTTAAGTTCTTAAAAATAAAATGTCGAAA
This sequence comes from Paracentrotus lividus, assembly GCA_940671915.1. Taxonomy (NCBI): domain Eukaryota; kingdom Metazoa; phylum Echinodermata; class Echinoidea; order Camarodonta; family Echinidae; genus Paracentrotus; species Paracentrotus lividus. The sequence continues at coordinate 596,850 of CALNVZ010000674.1, read as the reverse complement.
ATCATTATGGTGCCCTAAGTTTAAAATCAATTTGGAGTCCCCTTAACTTCAGGTCGATTGCCCCCCCCCCCAAAAAAAAAAAAAAAAAAAAAAAAAAAAATCAGATCAAATTGCCTCTTAGTTATCAATCTGGCGCCCCTACGTTTAATTAAGGTCAATTTGTAGCCTAAATTTGAGATCGAACTGGCGTTCATATGTTTTAAGTCAATTTGATGCCCCCAAGTTAAAGATCAATATGGCGCTCCTAAGTGTAAGGTCAATTTGGCTCCCTAGATTAAGGTCGACTTAGCGCCCCCTAAATTTAAGATCGATTTGGCCCCCCTGCGCGTCTACCAGATTGGGGAGGGGGGGCGGCGTGGTCCCCAGATACGTTCATAAATTAATGTTATGTAAAAGAGTTCTTGTGTGTTGAGCATGTAATTCTGCCCCAAAAAAATGGAGTGAAGAACCTCCGAAATCATTTTTTATAAATTACTCATTATTGTAATAATAAATTAAAAGGTTGGATCTGTTTTATCATAATTGTCAATTGAGATTCTGAATAATTCAATATCTACCTACATTCCATATAACCATGATCCTAAATAACCACGAAATTACTGTATATTTTTGTGTTGACATGGTTGACATACAAATATAGCTTTTCTCGGTCAAGTTCAAACTACCCAAATCAATTTGAGATTTCTTACAAGCACTTTCGTCCGAAATGCGATCGTGAGTTTATATTTTTGATCGCGATTGAATTAATGTTTACGTTACTTCAATTAACCGATAGCTCCGCTCCTAAATGAATCGTTTAAATTAAATGAACAATTCGATTGCAAAGAGTTTTAAATTGACCGGGAAAACCTATATTAAATGAATTCTGAATGTGTGGAAATAACCTCTTCTGTCAACTTTTCTCTCTCCCTCCCCACCTCTATCTGGTTACCCCTGTCTCCCTCTTTCGCCATCCCCATCTCTCTCTCTCTCTCTCTCTCTCTCTCTCTCTCTCTCTCTCTCTCTCAATTTCTGCATATTTTCTCATTTTACATAATATCTTGCGATTGTTTGTATTAAGTCATCTATTCCAATAATTTTATACTAGGGTGTCATGTTCTTGCAATTCATGATATTAAGATTTTGAGTTTAAAATATGTTTTACATCGTTTATACACCTTTCTTGGTTTATCGTCTTTTCCATTCCAAATTACGTTTTCCCAATCCAGTCTCTCTCAAGTCTTTAAAAACACACAATATGCTTTTGCTAAAATTTGGAACCGACCACCTACTGACGTTCATAACGCAACATCACAGAACATGTTAAAATCTAAATACAAACAATTAAACCTCAAGTTCTGATCTGCTAAAATTCCATACAAAATTGTAATATTTGCTCTAAAAAATATCTTTATTGTTGAATCGATTAAATTTTTATACCCATGTTTAGTCTTGTTATGCATTGTGGTAAGATAACTTTCACTTGTCAATTTATGACTAATATATAAATTTATCAACCTATAGTATTAGTAAAAAATTAAGTAAATATTTATAAATCATATTAATATGCAATTGTTTCTATTTCCATACCAAATGCACTTCTTAAGTTAAACGTTCATTTCTATAATTTCATGCTATTGTAGATAATATTGTATGTATATTTTTTTATATTGCCAGGACCAAGTGTAAATCCTCTCTTTGCATTGTTTAATATGATCTTGTTGTTTAAATATGTTTGAATATGATTAGATAACTAAATAAAGAATTGTAACTCTAATTTCTGCACTATAATGGACAATAAACCAGGGGTGCGTTTCATGAAAGCGTCTTGTCGGACGTTTTTATCCAACATAATTATCTGCGCTCAACCAATCAGATGCAAGCATTTCAGAAGCTTCTAACAGTTGTCAGTGAGAAACAGTAGATATTTGTTCCATGAAACGCTGGTCCTGTAAATTCTGAATCTTTGTACTCAGTGGCAGTCATTTTACATGTATAAATACTTTAACAAATATTCACCTATTCTCACTGACAACTGTTATGAGCTATTGAAATGCTTGCATCTGATTGGCCGTTTATATTTTATATGTCACAGGGCCCCTGTAAAAACAACGTTATACCACTGTTGGGGCTACCCTGTATAAATAAAACGGAATAGATGAATAAATAAATAAATAAATGAGATTTGTCGGACAAAACGTCTGACAATTCCTTCATTGAAACACCCCCGTTAACCCTTGAAATTGTGTTTGTTTATTATTCTTTATAGCCTGCATTCAGATTCATATTGTACGTTTATTAAAATCTTTATTCTATTTTTTTCCGCCTTTGTGATTTTTTCATTTTTCATAAGCTGTGCGGAGAGTCTCCGACAAAGACCAAATTAATGATGAATAAAACAAAATTTAAAAGTATTAAATTGATCAATCGAAAATTTGTCAATAGGTCAATTCTGATCGAAAAACATATCAAATCGCGGCAACCATTAGAGCTTACAGCGACAAGCTGATGTGCGCTTATACTTTTAAATAAAGACATAATAATTCCAATAACTTAATTGCAATAATCAATAACCTTCAGTCCATTTTATAAGCCTTCATGACAGCGCCACGGATGCTACGGTAATACCTCAACAAACCAGCGTCATTGAAGTGAAAAACCATCATGCGAGAAAAGCCTGGTATGATTGAGCGCGAAGAACGATGCGCCCAAAAATGCACGTTTGGCAAACCTTCCAGAAATTTAGCGAGCAGACGGTTGGTATCTTGTACGTTCGTGTTGAAATTGGGCTTCCAATTCGGTACGAACAAACGCGAGGGATAATACTACACACGAGTACGTGACGCACACCGGGTATGCGCGAAATACGAAGCGCAAGATCGACAATCGAAAGCACTGATTCGGTAGTCGCGCGTCCGTCACACAGGTCGTTAGACCCGAGATCGAGCACCACGGCGTCAGGGGAAAGATCCCAGACGAGATCGAGCTGCGATGACGCGGAGAAGACGTTGCCAGGCTGCTTATTACCGACGTTGTACATGAAACTAAGAACGGAAGATTTCTCGAGACCAGGTTATCCCGCGTAGGATCGCGAGCGATGAAGTGATTGAGACGGCTGATGTAACTGTGACGAGTACGAGAACGACGGGAGGCTCGTGGTCGAACTCGCGAAGAGCTGCACGACATGCTAGAAACAGACATTGATGAAAGTATTTGCCAAGAATCATACAAAGGCGTATCAAGCGCTAGATTGAGTTGGTGAATTTCGGAGCAATATAGAGTTCAAGTCTGAAAAGTCGACTGAAGGTTTTAGGAGAAAAGTTCAGTACTTATAGAACAACCCCGACCATTCATTGAAAAACAAGCCGCTGCCATTGGCCCAGACTTTGCATCCAATGAGAGAGCTCGTTTCTTGGAAAAAGATAACCAATTAACTTTCTATATCTAGCGCGTAATGTCCGGGTGGAGGTGTGAATGTTACGTAACAGCGCCCAAACTTTCCCCATCACACAATAGAAGGTGCAGCTTTTTATCTATTCTTCATCATAACTCATTAGACCATCGTTATCATAATACCGAAACAGGTCAATACGTTGCATCAAGGTCAACAAACTTTCGGCGCTATGCTGTGAACAGTTCCATGCAAGTTCATATTTTTCTCTGAATTTCCCCATCTTCTATGCTAAACTGAAAAACTTTAATTTGTATAAGTAGTAATTTTCATCAGAGTTTCTAGTATTTATACAGCTTTGTATCCACTGGGTCTAATAATACTTGGTCCATTTCTTCGTTTGTCTAATAGTACCAAATTTGCTAAACCCAATACCATACAATTACCAATTCATCTAATACCCAAAATGTCTTATTGAGTTTTCATCTAATTTTTCAAACGAATATTATTTTGGTCTATATCAAAAGTTTGCTACTGGAATCGACGAAGGTATGTAAGGTCACGAGGACATTAGACGAAAACTGGGAATTAGACAAAATGGTAGATAGGTGAACTAAAAGTCAATTATGCCTAGACGAATTTTGATTGTATTAAAAATGGAATAACATTTAATTACAAAATACAAGATACAAGATATGTTATCAGGTCTTTGTAAACATAGAAAATTCCACTGGTATTGCATCAGCAGACGAATATACGAAAAAATACATAAGTACAAAATTCCCATTTCTTTTGACCATATGAAACAAAACATTAGTCAGAGTAGATTATATGAATATATCAGTTTGTCGGGTCTTATTGGGCACTCTGGATTTTTTATTCATTTTTTTTTTTTTGCCCTTCCACAGGGTTCTCTTTATTTGATAAAAAAAAACAGAACAAATATAAACAATATACATCAACACCATTGATCAATGAGAATGAACCAATACAACAAGATCAAACAATGTCTAGATATGTCAGTATACAATATAGATAATAGCGTAAATTGTTATAGTCACAATACATTTAAATGAAATCAAACCACTAAAAATATTTATTCTACATACCTTCATGGTGCAGGGCGTACTGCATTCCAATGGCAAAGTGCAAAAAGAAGACACAGGCTGTTGTTACCCATTTTGTATAACACATGACATGATTGTGCCAGCCTTCTGCACTGAAGCCACTGAAAACTCAGTCACCCATAAAATGTGCTATATAGGCGTCATAAAGACACTAACTAACAGATTTTTATAATTTCTATTAAGGCCAACTGGTAAAATTGCATAAACGAACAGTTTAAATCATTCATACTTTTAAGTTTCTAAAACAGTTTTCTTAGTAAACAATTTCTTTAAAAAAATTTCCTTTCTTTGAGATTGGCTTGATATATAGGGGAGACGGGGTCAATTGTAACACTTTTCCCAATTTGACTTATCAACTTTATTATAGCTAAATACTTGCTTAAAACTAAGTAAACGAAATTTGGATATATAAGCTCGACATATGAATAGGTTTGAGTTAAGTATAACATTCATTTTGAAGCCATTATTTCATTTAGAAACAAGAGGTCGAGTGTTACAATTGCCCTGCACCCGGGGCAATGTAACACACGTTGGGGCAATTGTAACACATGAAATTGTAACATGTTGTTTTCTTTATCAAAGTATGCACTTGAGAGATCCAAGATTTAAAACACATTAACCACATAAGCTGATTATAATAAACATGAGAATGCTTGACTCAAGTTACATTATATTTCTCACTTGTTTTGTGCATGGCATGGGATTATTGCAGAAGTTTACGTGCTCTGTACGGGCGATGGCAGCGGCCTGAATTGTCCCGGGGATATAGGTACGGGCAAAAGTATTTACTTAACGGCATTGTTACTATTGCCCCTAGTGGTGGCAACCATTTTGGAGAGATTTTTTTTCTATCTTGGTCTAAGGTATTCCATCGTTGAAACTTTAGCAAACAGGGCCGGTAAAAGAACAAAACTTCTAAATAAATAAAAATGACAGCCATAGCTCAACGCACATATTGTCCAGAAGAAAAACATTGGGTAGTGTGAGGTATTACTTTCCTGCTCAAAAAAAGTTTTTTTTGCTGTAAAAAGTTCAAATAACCGTTAAAACTGTTTACACTGAAACAGCATGTGGAGCGATGAATGTACATGCTCTGTACACAGTTAAGTTTTTAGCGTGTTTCTGTTAGGAATGGGAGCCTCTGTTACATTGCTCCGTGTTACAATTGTCCCCGGTCTCCCTACTTTTCCATTTCATAAAATTACGTCCTACGGCTTGCTATTATTTGTTCAAATAAAGGCAAAATTTTTTGTGATTTAGCAACATAAATTTTCTTGCCTTACAACTATCAAATTCAATTTAGTGGCATTGTTGTTAAATCCGCAAAATCCAAATAGTTTATCTAAATTCGAAAGTGTAATTTTTTCTCCTGTCCTATCTAGTAATTCCAATGCTTAGACAAAATAACGTTAGAATAATGGCAAAGAAATAGACAGGTAAATATTTTCTTCATTGTTATTACAAAAGGTACACTGTTGTGTCAGGTTTGCTATCTCACTTCGCGGAGACAGTCTCTGCGACGGATAAATAGTATTGGAGACGTCTCCGCGACAATTTATGAAAAAAAAAAAAAAAAAAAAATCGTCTCCGAAAATTCAGGAAGACGTCTCGGATACTATTTTTCCGTCGCGGAGACGAAATTCTAATTCTGTCCGCGGAGACGTCTCCGGCGAAGTGAGATAGCACCCTCAGTTACCATACAAATCTATACAACGCATCTTTTTATGTATAAATTCTGTAAGTACTTTTATTTGGACCATCTCATTTTTGTATCTAAATTAGATTGAATGGAATTAGGCAATTACGAGCCCCATCGGTCAATCCTCAATATATATATTTATTTTGCCATTTTGTTAAACTTTTACATTTACATTTTTTTAACTCTGTGTTTTCAAAATATATTGATAAATAATGTGAACATCCCAGTTTCTGTTTTCAGTATAAGGAGCAATGGCTCTGTGATTAAATGATCAATATGCTTTTGGAATCAATCGCGCGTCTTCTTTTCAAAACCTGAACGAATAGAATTACACAAACGAAAATACTGCAGGAAATTGATTTGTATATTCATTTACGTTGAATTTCAAAATAAAGAAAGAAAAGATCTGTCCTCTCTGAAGATATTATTCACGAAACGTATTCCTTTTAAATCCAATGTTTTGAAAAAGATTAGTGTATTTACTATTTCTATGATAAGGGTTGTTCCATAGGGTTGACACGCATATCACGGGTAAAGAGCTGAACTAAATCAGACCAAGCTAATACACTGCAAAAAACTGGGGTGTTAATTTTTAACTAACAACGGGTGTTAATCTAACACCGGCCCGGTAAAATCTTATCCGACCGACACCAACTGGTGTTTATATTAACACCAGTTTGGGTGTTAGAAATACATTAATAAAACTATTTGGTGTTATTTTAACACCACATTCTGGTGTTAATTTGACACTTTTCATAGTGTTAATTTCGAATTTGATACCAGTGGGTGTTGATTCACTGGCGTAATCCGTATGAATGTATCATCTACTGGGGAAATTACTTAAAAATACAAAGCGTCATCCCCCTGATGAATAGATAAGGGCGAGCGAATTTACGCTAGTGAGTGGTTGATTTTATTCTTGTTGGTGTTAATTTAACACCAATCGGTGTGGTCGGTATGAGATACCAGGGCTGGTGTTAACTAACACCATCTTTTGGTGTTAAAAAATATTCAGTAACTTCATAAACTAAAGCTAAATTTGTTGGCTATATTTGTGTTTATGATATTTATATTGATATATCAAATGATATGACTTTTTACCTGCAAAAATTTCCAACAAAGTGCTTTTTCAGAATTTGTCTTAACACAAGTGGTGTTAGAGAGATAGCTTCTAATTTCGAAATCTAACACCACAAATTTAACACGCGCATGGTGTTGCATATTTAACACCAGCGTTTTTGCAGTGTAGGACCTTCTTTCAAAATGAGTTTGGTGTCAAGTCTGCCAATGTTTTATAATAAACCGATCCATATGAAAAAGGCACGTTTTGGCAAAAATTACGTAATAAATGGAAAGTGTTATTTTCTTCCAAAGTGTTACTTTTTCAAAAATCTTCTGATCCATGATATCTTAAGGGATTGGCACGAGTGAAAATGTCAATCATTTTTACACCTCTTCATATTACATTATATTTGACACATTTGTTCTCTACTATCTTTTCAGGTTTGTTACATCGGTATGAATGAATAAAATGAACGATTTGAATCTTTCATAATTTGTATGCTTGGTTTTGGAAGAGATAACAGGAGATAATTCATTTTGGTACCAATTTTTTTCTTTTCTTGTTTCGTTTTTTTAGGGGGGGGGGTGAACGTCACATACCCCTGAATCCGCGAATGACTAAAGTTATTCGATATCGTCCTTTGCTGGGTCGTAAGAGCACGTTTAAAAGGACATCATTATTATCACTTCGTGGCGGTCATCTTCCTCCGCCGAAGTATGATGATGGCGGTAAATACGAAGATTGTGATCATAGCCAAGATGACTACGGATATGAGCAATGGCACACAAACATCACTCCTATTAACGTTATTCGTCTTAGGTCCTATGGATACAGACAAGATAGAATTAAAGAAAATATGCTAAATATTGCCGTAAGTATTCTCACATAACACCGCATGCATACACAAAAGATGTATATGAGAGTCAATCAGTGGTGTATCCAAGGAGGGGTGGGGGGAAGGGGACGCGTGCCCATCCAAAATTTTGAAAACCGCAATATCATATGTGAATGTTAATTCGGAAAATTTCAGCGGCGCCCCTATTTATCTGGCCTGGCGACCCCATATTTACAAATCCTGGATCCGCCACTGTGAAATTCCTTTCATAAATTTTATCGAGTGTATACATGTAGGGTACATGCAGGTAATATGGGCCAGCAGGTAATATGGGCCACCTGAAGCAGATCATGTCGTGACCGTCGACCGGTGACCGGTGACCGGTGTGAGCACCATAATGTTGTTCATATGAACTGTATACGAAAATATATCGTCGTGAGAGCATCTGATGCCAAAGTTTCTCTGAGAAAATTGCTGAAAACCAACAAGGTAAGTAAAACTTACGGCATTTTTTTTACCCTGATGCAAAATTTTATATTTCACAGAATGTGATGGTGAAAGAGTGTTTGAGGGGGTAACCTCAATTGTTTTTTATATTTAGTAAGCTTATAGTTTCATTTTGATCATACTAGCGTGTACAGATCAATTTGTTTTAGTGAAGGGGTGCAATGTGGCATTGAATGCTTGCCTGACACAGCAACATTAGTGCAGGTAATATGGGACATCCAAAATGGTGGAAATGATTCAGGTACTTAGTATTGGGATGAGGCATCAATCTGTTTGCTACGATTTTTTGGGGTATATTCACAGTATATGATTAATATAAATAACTTATTGTAGGCCTATATTGACTTGTATAATGAAAATAACATTTAAATAATATATTTTTTTTTAAATAACATACAAAATACATAACAATGAAATATATAGTCATAGGATTTACCTGAGGATTTATGAAGGTCTATTTCAAAATATAATTCATTAAAGTTAATGATTTTCAACATTTTAAGCAATTCCAGACACGTGGTAGAGTCATTGTAGTTTTTAAAAACATACATTAAATACATGTGCAATATTACCTGCATGCAGGTACTATGGGCACTTTGGTAATGGACGTAGCATTTGAATATTGCAGACAGGGGGTTGGTGATAATTGTTTTTCAATAAAAGTTAGAGCAGTAGTTATTGATTCATATAAACAAAGATTAGACTGTGTGTCATTTCGTAATTTTATGCAAATTAGGCAAATGAGCTTAGGGGGACATATATACCTGCATGTACCTACATTAGTTTCTTTTTTCTTTTTTTTTTTGGTTTGGGCGGTAAATGTTTTTCTTGGATCTTTCCAAAGCGCCGTTGTGTCGAGTTAATTATCTAAAGCGTTATCTAGCCCAAAATAATTGATCCCTTAAATTAAAAAGAAAAATATATTTTATATTTTATAGTTTTTAAGTGTAAAACTGCAAAAAGAATTTCCATTTCACCTTTGTTCGGAAATTCAGGCTTTGATGGGGCTTTATAAACACAACAAAAAAGAAGAGTTCCCTATTTCAAATATCAATAATTTTTGAACCAGGAGATTTTAGAATCTAATACATGTCCATGTAGGGAACTTAATTAGCCACATGGGAAGAATTTTAGGAAAAATCATCAAGTCATGCTTCAGGTGGCAATGGTTGAGTGCAAAAATGTCATTTTTGAAGTTCGCGAGCGTAAACTGGCAACTTTGATTCAATGATAACGGACCATTTTCAGATTTTAAACATTTATACACGCCAGAATGTATGCAAACGTGCTTCAATATACGGAAACAAAATTTCGTCAAATTTCACGTTGAGTGAGCATGCAGCCCATATGCCATTTTTACTCTTTGCCATGGAATAATCGATCAATTGATGAGGAATTCCTGTTTTGGAGTGTATGCAACCAATATCCATTCAGTCACGGTTGAATGAACCCATCAAAACAACAAAAATAGGCCATTTTTAGAATTACGAAATGCATTGCAGTAATTTTATGCACTAGGGCATCTCAATAGCAGTTTGGGGTTATATTGATATTCTAGTATGGCACGTGTCAATGATCGTATGGCATTTATTTACAAATTCATGCTTCAGTGAGCACGTGAGACTGGAAAAGCCCTTCTTCGTCGAGTCTGGACTAAAATTCAAATTCTTACTTTGATTGAATAAAATAAATTCATTGGGAGATCACTTTTGATTTATGTTTTCACAAAAATCCCAATGTTTACGGACTCAGTGGCACAACAAGATACAAGAAAATCATTGCAAATGAGAAGAAGTTTCGGCGTCGTCATGGTTCAGTGACTTTTCGAATACGTAATTTCAATCAAGATCATGTTAGTTAGAGACCAGTCGAAGCTGTGGCAAAGTTCGTGACATAACTCTAGAGAAATACAATAATCATCATGAATTGGACGAATTTCACATTTGTCAGGTATTGATTTTCTCCTCCATTGACTTTATGTAGAGAGGTTTAACAAAAGTTTACAAAAGTGAAATTTTGCATATTTAATTTGTCAGTTTTTTTTTGTGACTGTGAATTATTTTATGAAACTTGAATTTTATCATAGCTTCAACTGTGCTCTAACTAACATGATCTTATTCAAATTACGTATTCGAAAGTCACTGAACCGGGCGAAGCCCGAAACTTTCTTCTCATTTGCATGATTTTCTTGTATCTTGTGCCCACAGAGGCGTGAAACATCGGGGATTTTTGTGAAATTAAAATCAAAGTACTCCCCCAAGATAGCTTATAGAGAGCAATATGGAGAATATGGAAAGATAAAACAATAATACTAAGAATTAGAAACATGAGAAACGTAAGAATGAATAGTGGGAATTGTGCAATTTCATTTTAAAATCCTAATTGATATGCTTTCAAATACACATTTTAAGAAAGACAAAGTCTTTCTGCTATTTCAAATATTTAAAAAAAAAATGTGCATTGTAGATAATGAGATAAAATTGATGTGCTGTTATAATATAGAGGGACAGAATTGTCCATAAGACGTAAATAGATCGCACATACGTACACGTCCTCAATCCGACTTTCACAAAGGCTGACAAAAGTGACAATATATATGACCAACTTTACTGAAGTAAACAGAGGGTTGGACCTTTCATCAAGCACAAACTCAATACAATACTCAAGTAAAGGAAATAAAGATTAGATACAAAATGGTCGACAATCATACTCATAGCAAGGACAATATAGGAGATAGATATGATTTTAGAAATATGTGGATTCATAGATAGATAGATATTCTTGGGGACAGAATTGTCCATAACGTAACTGGGTCCGCATACGTACACGAATTCTTCGACTTTACGAGGCATAAAAAGTGAAGTACATTAGTCGTGATCTAATTTACAGAAGTAAACTAAGGAGAGAGAGAGATCCTTTTAAAGTAAAACCAATCAAGTAAACATCAGTGGCTCAGCACACATCGAATACACCGTACAAGAGTCGAACAATACTCTATAGCCAGGACAATCTCCATAGAGAGAGATGTATGGCGTCTCTTAGATGAACAAGAGAAAGGGAGAGCAACTGAAAAAAAAAAGAAAAAAAAAAAAAAGGAAATTGTTTATATTTAAAAAAGGGGAAGGAATTTGAATTTTAGTGCATCGTGAGAAAGGGCTTTTCCAGTCTCACGGTGCTCACTGATGCATGAATTTATATAATAATGCATAGGGGATCTTGGGCACGGCTGATCAAGAAATCATATCCCAAAGGTGGTAACTTGAGATGGCTTTATCTTTGGCATGAAATTAACTTGCAGGATGCATTTTCGTAATTCTATAGCGCTATTTTTGGTTGTTATGTTGGGTCATTCACCAGTGAAGTGAATGGATATTGGGTTGGGATTACACTTCCAAAACAGGATTCCAGTCATATTGTCGTTAACGATGTCAAAGAGTAAAAATGGCAGTTTGGGAATTTGGCTGGCTGCTCTACAACCGTGAATTTGACGCAGAATTTTGTTGTCGCGTATAGGTTGGGAATCAGTTTTGGCATAGCATTGGACGTGTAACATGTTTAAAATGAAATGGGGTTCATTATCATTGAATAAATCGTTGCGCAGCTTACCGCTTGGCGAACTTCAAAAAATGACATTTTTGCATTCAACCATTGCTCACTAAAGCATGACTTGATGATTTTTCCTAAAATTAAGTAATGATGAAAGAATAGTGACTTTCTTACCACAGGTATAGCAGCATTCTCCTGGGTGTTTAATGGTATCTTCACAGTGGGTTGGTTGACATTGTTCAGTCTGACATGTTATGGTGGTGTTATCACAATCACATGTCGTACAGTCATCTAGTTTCCATTGCTCGCCATGAATGTAAGAACGTCCATTCTCCTCACAAGACACCCCGGTGACATTATTAATAGTGCCTGGGATAACAAGTAAAAAATATACTCGTCAAACAAGTGACAAAATGTAGTATGTCACTTCGTGGAAACATCTCTGAGACATTCTCAGTGGCTCCGATCGAAGCATCTCCGAGACGTCTCCGCGACGTAAAAACAAATCTCATTGATATAAACATGTTCGATTTCCCGCGACTCGTGAGACGCCGCGGAGATTCAGGAGACGTATCTGATATGAGATGTCTCGGCGCTTAGTTCCAAAACCTGTCTCATGGCAAAAGTGATACCACCAACATCAAATGGCTCAGTGGATAGGGTATCTGCCTCATAATTGGGAGGTCGCGGGTTCGTATCCCGGCAACGTAAAAGGGGGTAGAACCAGTCGAATTTTGTAAAAAATAAAATAAAATAATTACAATAAAGTCCATGAGGTTAAAAAAGGAAGAAAGAATGCAAATCCAAATTTATAGGAATTATATCCCAAATATATTTATAGTAAAACAATTTTTTTTTTAAATCTCCACTGAAATTATAATTATGGCTAACCACGATTCTCCCCTGATTTCGCGATCAACATGCAATAAAATACCTTTTAATAGGGATGTCCACTAAAATTTTAAGTTATTTTAAAGTTGTTTTTGCTAGGCTTATTTGATAGAGCATTTTAAAAGAAACATTTTGGTACTTGAATTATCACAATTGGATGTTCCGTTTCAAAGATATGACCCAAGGAGTGTCTCAGATTAACAATGAGCTGCTAGAACACTTTTGCAAGTTTCAGACAAAGCCAGAAAATGCAATAAAAGCTCAAGTTTATGGTTCTTTTGTCTTTGATTTATAGGATTTCCCAATCAGTTTCGGAAGTTCGTCACTCCATTCGATAATCAGTTCATTCAAATTCCCAAAATATTTCTACTGCGTCAAAGTCATCATTCAAATTCCAACTTAGTTCCTTCGCTTTGGTATTAAAAGCCTTCAAATCAAAATCCCCCTCAAAAGCAATCAAATTAGTAAATCGGATGGAATGCGTGCGATCCCGCAATCAAATCCGCACTGAGGCAATCAACTTTGGCATTGGTTAAACCAAGTTGGTTACAATTTGGCAAATCGTTTTAAATTCTTGGTTACTTTTAGACTGAACATTTAAAATAGCGATTTTTTTTTTCTGAAGCTTTATATCTATTCCATAAGAATAATAAGAGTAATAATAAATATAAATAATAATGAATAAATATAACGTTTTCTCTTTATTGAGATTTAGATCATTTTAAACATTTCTTTACTGTTGAGGGTTATGATGAAACAACTATTCTTTTTTTTAAAGTTCTGGTTAATTACTTTAGAATAAAATATCAAAGATCATTATGGCACCCCTAAGTTTAAGGTCAATCTGGCGCCTTTTAGCTTCAGGTCGATTTGGCGGCCCTGTATCTATCATCGAATTAACGCCAATATGTCGCCCCAAAAGTTTCAGATCACTTTGGCGCCCTTGCGGGTTTTAAATCAATTTTGCGCCCCTAATTCAAGATCAAAGTAGCGCCCAACTTAATTTAAGATCCTATGGCCCGAATTCACAAACGTGGTTTAGTTAGTCCATGGTCTAAATCAATTGTTTAAACCACGGATTTAGACCAGGGTCTAAATTTTGGTATTCACAAACCACCTGATTTAGACCATGGACTAACTAAACCACGTTTGTGAATTCGGGCCTTTATGTTTTAGGTCAATTTGGAGCCCCCAAAGTTAAAGATAACTATGGCGCCCCTAAATTCAAAATCAATTTTGCGCCCCCTAAATTTAAGATCGAAGTGGCTCCCCCTGATAGTTTAAGATCAGTATGGCGCCCCTAATTTTAAGGTTTATTTGGCGCCCCTTATTTTAAAGTTGATTTGGCGCCCCTTAAATTTAAGATAGAATTGGCGACCATTATGACGCCCTTTTTTTAAACCTTTGTTTCCCTTCCCTTTTCCCGCTCTGTTTTTCTTGCAAAGATTTCTCTTTGCTCCTGTTTTGGCGCCCCTGTTCACCTACCCCCTGTCCGCCTTACCCCCCCCCCCCACCGAATGCGCGCATGAATTAATTTGTTATGTGTAAGAGTTTTTGTGTGTGACTATGTAAATTATGCAAGTTAAATTGTTACGCTGAGTGAAAAAGAGAAAGGTAGGGGAAAAATAAGATTTCATGAACAATTAATTAAACTGGAAAAATTGTATATCATACTTAAGCACATGCCGTAATAATAGGTGCATACTCATTTACGGTTGCTGCTAATAGCAATTGAAACATTTGATGAAAAAAAAAAATATATGATTAAGAAACAAAACATTTCCTGCAGCTATTAAATTTAAGTCTAATTTGAATGCTAATTAACTGTAAGGTGAAAACTCGGAATTAATTTAAAATGCCGCTTATGGCTGTATTCTTTCACCGTACCTTTTCAACATATACGCCCGAAATATATCATGAGAAGTCACTCTGATGGAGCTGCAGTAGTGTATCTATTGGTGGGAGAAAGATAAGCAAATCTCAGATATGCTGATGATACAACACTCATTGCGAGATCGGCAGAAGAACTCCAGAACTCATTGACAGAGTCCACGTTACACAGCGAGGATTAGGACTCGTCTCAACTTAAGAAAACCAAAGTCATGATCTGCGGAGGAGATGCAAAAAGGTGGTGACGGTGGATGGAAAAAATGTGGAAGAAGTTGAATCTTTTTAATTCCTTGGCTCATATATAAGCAACAAAGGAGGAAGTTCTCAGGAAATCAAGAGAAGACTCAGCCATGGCGAGATCTATCCTGGTATCACCTTAAGCGATATAGTGAAGGACAGAGGATATCGAAAGAAACTAAAATACACATTATGTCAAACGCTTGTTTTTTCCCAATTGCATTGTATGGATGTGAGACATGGTCGGTGGGAATGGCTGATAGAAGAAAATATTAGCGTTTGAGATGTGGTGTTGGCGGAGGATGCTGAGAATATCCTGGACGGAGCATAGAAGAATGAATACGTACTTAACCAAAATTGGGGCAAAAACCTACGGTGGTTTAATAAGATAGATCGCTAGCAAATTGCAATATTTTGGTCATTATATCAGACGACAGATGATAACATTGAAAAAATTAATTATGCAAGGTTGCATTTGAAGGTAGTCGGAGACAAGGCAGACAGAAACTGAGATGGACAGATGGCATTAAACAATTAACAGGCCTCTCCCTAGTTGCAGCTCATCGCCTGGCACAAGATAGAGCTATTTGGAAAAGCATCATCAACAGGGTCACAAAGGGTCAGACATGACCTGTATGACATCGATCGATATGGCGGTATTGCGCAATCATAACAGCGTCTCTGCTAAATTGAATTACTGTTTTACGTATATAGTGCACTTAATCGGAATTTGAACAAATGAAACATGTAATTGATTGCTGGAAAAGGGAATATGATCTCCGGAATATCAACTGAAAGCTAAATCGTCCTAACTTGAATGAACCACTTATCAAATGGAGTGACGAGCTTCTGAAACTGACTGGGAAATCCCATATTAAACCAAATCATACCAAACATTTTCTATGTGTGAAATGAGATTATAGTAACACAATTGAGTAGATTATACAAAGATACAATTTATGGCAGTACAAAACTGATGGTTTGACATGTATGTTACCGTATGTGATCCAATATGACCGCCGTGGAAAAATACTCCATAGGGCATGTGGGCTATTTCATGGTGGTGTGGCTCAGAGCCGAGTGTTAGACAGGGTAGAGTAATTTTAAAACTTAAATGGCCAGTGGTAAACATTGTTCTTTGTTTTTCACCCCAATACATTTTTTGTTCAAAAATAGTGAAATTTTATAAATATCTACTTCTTCTTATCTGAATCTATTCCAATCATGAGAAATTCCAGTCATAACACATATCACACAGAAGCATCACTTTGAACACGCTGTAGTTTTTTTAATATCAATTTTTCCAAAAGGAGAAGTTGATCTTCTGCTGAGATATTTTCTAAGGAAGAAACTGACCAATTAGGAATGAAAATGATTGATATTTACCACTGGCCAAAAGACAATTTCGAAAGCTGTTTTTTATTGAAAATTTTGCTGTTTCTCTGCCTGTGTATTATTGAGTAGGCAGTGCATGGGTTATGTTTGCATTGTAAATGCATGGGTGACTACATCCATACAGTGAAGTGGAAACCGTTCTAGTGGCTTTTTGCTTTTGTTTGGCCATCCCTACTTTTAATGCAGAAATAGATAAACAAGTAGAATTAACAGGAGAAAATTAAGAAATCAGGCCGTGCATTAAAGACAAAGGTGACCATTTAATTCAATGAACCAAAAGAGATGCTCAATCTTAAACTCTTTTCTATCGAATTGTTAATGTTCTTTTAATTTAAACGATACCTCGAGGAGCAAGCTATTGGTCATTGAAATAAACACAAACAGCGAGCGATTTCTGTTTTGAGCATTCAGTTTCATTTTTGAGCAATCAAATTTTTTTAGGTAGGCTCATCAATTCGAAATTCGTTCATGGGCGCGAAGTTCAAAATTCGTGCAGTCAAATTAAGAAAGACGAAAGTATAACCTATATCACTTCTGATTTATGATTCGGATTGGATGTAAAAAATAATTTGACGTACAAGTTTGATTTAGAGTATCGCACAAATCATCGGGAATCTTGTTCTTCTTACAACCGATGAGAGAAGAGTTATCCTACATGTGATAGTTATTATAGGTTTTCCCGGTCAATTTTATTGTTTTGTCAATCATTGGCATATGAGAGGCATTCATTTTCGGAAAAAACGCTGATGCGTCGAAATGTTGCCAGTCAAAACCGTATTCAATCATCAAAATTAACGATTGTTGTGATCGATTTAGTATTTGCGCATTCTTCTTTACATAATAAGCATATACATTCGGCAATAGATATTCAAATTTGTCTTCATCCTGTCGACATTTCATTCCGTATACTGACATTCGCACTAATCTGAATGCACAAATAATGAAATTGAATGCCTATATCCGAATTTGAACTTTGCAACCATTACTTTGTGTGCCTAAACACGAATTTAAGAGCATGAAAACGAAATTTGTTGACTAAAGTCAGTCTGTCGCATCAAACACACGAATTTGAATGCACATTAAATGAAAACGGATAATAAATGTATGAAATTGGCCGGGAAAATCTATATTACTTCTGAATTAAGATTTCAAATTGATTGTCTACGAGAGGAATTAAACGCACCAGTTTGATTTAGAGTATTGCATAACTCATCAGGAATCCTGTCTGACCCACAACCAATGAGAGAAGAGTTATCCGGTAAGCCCGAGAGTTCGAAGCCGCGTTCATGCTCCGTCTCATAGTCACTGTCCATGTCGAATTGAACACAGATGAGGAATACACGACACAAACACGACCTGGATCGATGATACGGAAATCGAGGTCTTCGAAGACGAATTCTTCGTCGACTTGGTGCGTCTGAGATCGAGCTGTGTCGCTCAGAATCTGGTCTACGTAATCGAGTCTGAAATTAATAAAATTTTGGATATGCATCAAAATTGTTATGTAATTTCCATCTCTTGATTCCTTAGGGGTATAATAATCTTAATGATTTTTTTTTGTTTTTTGATAGAGATCTTATGTGTATGATGTCATAATGTCATAGCGCCTCCCCTCAGAGGATATAAGAATATATGATTGTGTAAGGCAATGGCCTCAGCCTAGCCTCTATAGGATGACGCTGCGATGACGTCAATGCTTAGGTCTATTTATGAACGGGGCGGGCGGGCGAAGGGGGTCTACAAACCCAAATAATTCTATAAAATCTAGATTCTCTTTTACACAGCTTTTATACAAACAATTACTTCTTTACACATGTAAAAGTATATTAATACCTCGATCATGTTTAGGTACGAAAAAGAGAGGAGACAGAGATAGAAACGATAGGAGATGCTTATTGCGAAACATACAAGGAAATAATTAACGCGTAATTATTGGTTACAAATCTTTTTGGTGTTAAAATTCATGTACTTAGTTATCTTGTTGTTTATCCATTCCTTTATTCATCTATTGATTTATTTACTCATTATTTATTATTATTATTATCGTTATTTTCTTTATTCTTCTTCTTTATACTTCTTCTTTTATTGTTATTATTAATATCATTATTATTACTGGGGAGGAATCTCACCTTTCCATATTGTTAGACTGATCAAGAGCGATCCAAGCACTGAGTTCAAAGATTTGAACCCTGACCTGCGTTGTGTGGTGCTCTCATGAGAACTTAATGGGAACCCTAAGATGGATGTTAATGTTATCTCCTTTGTATCCTACCAGACCGTATGTCATGATCAATGGTGTTACTTTCCCTCACCCTCACATCTTTAAGAAAGAGAAAGAAATGACTTACAGTGCTTCTAAAAAAGCATTTCTTTTTTTTTAGATGGGGGGGGGGGGGGTGAATAAGAAAACCGAGAATGTTTTATTATATCGTAATCACAATTGTCATTGGTAACTGAAACTGTATGTTGAGGTTTTAAACCAAACCCTTTTTGTTTCATTGATCATGAATTAAATAATTATGTCACCCCTGAGTGGTTAAACCACTTCGAAAGAGTGGCTGAGGGCACGGCTTTCACCTTTGGGCGGGGGGGGGGGGGATCCGTATATGTAACCAGTTATGGCGCAGTCACATATACGACGCATGCCAACGCTCAATATGCGCTGGGTGTGCGTTACTCATGCGTCTAGCGCGCTGGACCAACCCTGTGCATTCGTTTGCGCATTTTAATATGTGTTGTCTGTGTAAATCCTCTATGTGCGCGTTGTCGGCAATTTTTTTCAATCTTAATGCCTGGTCATCCGTTGTGTACATGTGAATGCCGCATTAACCATGCAATGCACTTAGTAATAGAGAAATACATCTTACATATGGACAGCTCAAGCAGCATTCTCCTTCAAGTTTGAGCAGGTCTCCTGCAATCAGGATGAGGCATTCTGATTGTAGGAGACCAACGTTATAAGCTACTGACAAATGCTTATAGCTACTTTCAACTGTTTAAAGCTACTGACAACTGTTATAACCTACTGAAATGATTGCATCTGATGTTGGGAGCGGGAAAAAAAAATCTTACGATATGGACCAGCTCATGCAGCATTCTCCTTCAAGTTTGAGAGGTCTCCTGCAATCAGGATGAGTGCATTCTGATTGTAGGAGACCAACGTTATAAGCTACTGACAATGTTATAAGCTACTGTCAACTGTTATAAGCTACTGACAACTGTTATTAACCTACTGAAATGATTGCATCTTGATTGGTTGGGAGCGGGGAAAAAAATCTTACGATATGGACAGCTCATGCAGCATTCTCCTTCAAGTTTGAGAGGTCTCTGCAATCAGGATGAGTGCATTCTGATGTGTAGGAGACCAACGTTATAAGCTACTGACAAATGTTATAAGCTACTGTCAACTTGTTATAACTACTGACAACTGTATAAACCTACTGAAATGATTGCAATCTGATTGGTTGGGAGCGCGGAAAAAAAATCTTACGATATGGACAGCTCAGCAGCATTCTCCTTCAAGTTTTGAGAGGTCTCCTGCAATCAGGATGAGTGCATTCTGATTGTAGGAGACCAAACGTTATAAGCTACTGACAAATGTTATAAGCTACTGTCACTGTTATAGCTACTGACAACTGTTATAACCTACTGAAATGATTGCATCTGATGGTTGGGAGCGGGAAAAAAAAAATCTTACGATATGGACAGCTCATGCAGCATTCTCCTTCAAGTTTGAGAGGTCTCCTGCAAATCAGGAATGAGGTGCATTCTGATTGTAGGAGACCAACGTTATAAGCTACTGACAAATGTTATAAGCTACTGTCAACTGTTATAAGCTACTGACAACTGTTATAAGATACTGAAATGATTGCATCTGATTGGTTGGGAGCGGGAAAAAAAATCTTACGATATGGACAGCTCAAGCAGCATTCTCCTTCAAGTTTAAGAGGTCTCCTGCAATCAGGACGAGGGCATTCTGGAGATGAACACTCAGCGAAACCATTGTTACAGATACATTCTGTACATTGATCTTGTTGCCAGATATCTTCGTGTAAATGTATCCCAGTGGAATCACTGCATGGTGCTATGTCGGGACCTAGATTATACAAACCAAATCATAGGCTACTCTGTCAGTGTTTATTGTACCAGTAGTATTAACTCATAGGCCCGTATTCTGAAAGGTGTTGCAAGACAAGCCACAGCTGACGTTCATGACGTTGTTATCTTACTTACATGTTTGGATTCTGGAATCGTGCATTAATGGTTGTAGTTAATCATTCCCAAGCAGTTTTTAATAGTTTCACTACCAGGAATTCGGATAAATCGAACATGTACATTAGTTTTCGAGATTTCAAATTTTGCTACCTGTATAGTTAAACCACAGATTTAAGCTATGGCTTAACTTAAGACACCTTTGTGAATACGGGCAATAATTTAATATCTTGTTGCAAGATATCATCGTGTAAATGTATCTCATTTGAAACACTACATAGCAGGCGCGGATCCAGGGGAGGGGCCAAGCGGGTTGCCCCCCCCGTAAAAATAATAATAAAAAAAATAATGATAATAATAATAAAAAAAATATTTAAAAAAAGGGGGGGGGGGAGGACGACGAACCCAATTTACCAACTCAACCCTATCCCTATGGACGAAACATGATAACCTTCTTGAAGACCGAAGATTGGAAAAAAAAATAACACCAAATGTATCCCATTTATTATCTTACCAGGGCATATTGATGTGCAGCCCATAAATGGATATGGGTGTAAACCGTGAGAAACATCATCAAATGCTGAATGTACACGGGAAAGAAGATCAAAAGGCCTGGTATCAACTTCTGGTCCCTTCTTGAGCTGGACACAGACCTCTGGCATGTCTGGGGCATTTCCACTGTGGGACCGGTCAAGATATTCCAGAAAAAGACAAATCGTATATCATGTTATATTGCAAGTCCAAGCTATTTTGAGCGTTAACAAACGGGACATTCAGAGCCAAAAATAGGGCTTGTCTGAAAAATCTTATGCGGCGGTCACAACTCGCCGTACCATCGACGTGCAACTCCCTACGATGGATTTCGTAGAAAATTCGTGCAGCGGAGGTACCTTGTAGGTACAATGCATGTACGACGTGCAGGAAGTTTTTACAATACCCTTACTACAGAAACGCAGGAATCGCAGAAGTTGACCCAGGACCTGTGCGTGCATGGCACGTGCCCCGTAGCCTACGACGAGTTGTGACCGCCGCATTAGGTATATTCTTGAAGGTCACGTATGTTCCTCGCCTATTGGTTGCGTGTTCTCTTGCCGGGCAAAGTGGGTGGAGCTAGTTGTTATGGGCAACGAAGCGTTCGTTAACTTCTTTTCATGTTTTTCTCATGCTGTAAAATGAATCTGACTGCAATATTCTAAAATCCACCGAAATATTCAAAAACCGGCAAAACGGTGAATATACACCTCTCCTTTGGATATTGGTGTATCAAATAAACCAATTCATCAAACAATTGGGATCATCAGAGAAATTCATCCGACTAGTTTAAGACCGTCACAAATCCGCCTCCGTTTTAATATCGTTTTTAGACAAGTAATACGGTTGTCACAACTCGCCGTACCTTTGACGTGCAACTATCTACGATGTATTTCGTAGAAAAATCGTGCAGCGCAGGTACCTCGCAGGCACGTTGCATGTACGACGTGCAGGAAGTTTTTTCAAAACCCTTACTACAGAAACGCAGGAATTGCATATATTAACGACCTGTGCATGCATTGTGCATGCAACGCAGGCTACTTTGCATGCACGTGCCCCGTAGCCTACGACGAGTTGTGACCGCCGCATTAGATACCATTGTTACTTTCCTCGAAACGCTTCGATAAAAAAAGTACAACCCTTTTCAGACGGAGGCTTACTTTTTTAGTTGTCTACAAGTATTATTTTTTTTAATACCAAAAGAAAAATAAGATAAACATAAATTTGATTTTACCTTCCTGTTTCACTGTTCTGCTCACTACAGTTGAAACTAGAAATAAAAGTTGGAGCATTAAACTCGTATATGATGTCTCTAAAGACAAACCGCTTTCCTTTCCTGTAACTCTGCGACTTTTGATTGTCATTGAGAACTTGCTCCGAGAATCCAATCCTAAATTTGGAAGAAGGAAACAAGGAACACTGGTGTTCATCAAAACATTATTTACTTTAGAGAAGCGATTTTGGAGATAAAGAATGAGAATGTTGTTAGATTCTCCTGCAAAAATCTGTTGAAAAGATTTTAAAAAGAGCAAAAAACAAAATTGTTTAGACCTAAATTATATTCCTTTCGATACCTTTGTCAGAAGAGTAATAACGAAATAACCATGAGAGCAAATCATAATATTAT
>CALNVZ010000674.1:548013-562644 GCA_940671915.1 Paracentrotus lividus | reverse complement strand
TAATGTTATTTATATAATATTGAATGCACTTGAGTGCAATATGAGATATATTCATACTGATGAATGGAATATACATACAAACCATTTTCTGATATGAAAAGGAGAATCTCACAAATTAAATTATTGATCATGTTGCATTAGAAAAATCACTCTCTTTTACTATGTCTATCTGAGCACTATAACAATCTTTCAGGTGACGTTTAATTACCAGCGGGAATAGAAATAAGTGACAATCGCTTGTAGTACTCACCGTCGGTCCTCTTGACCTCGACTAGCCCCGAGACACCGCCACGAAGCAAGGGCGCTATCACTCTACGCAAAGCGAACGCGGCCATAGACTTTTTGTATTTTGCACAGTTTTTTCACTTTGTTTTCTTGATTATGGCAGAGCAACTATCTTTAAAGAGAATGATCACTTAATAAGTACGCTAAGAGTCGAATTTTCAAAAAATAGGAATAACCTTATTGCAAAGAAAAAAAGTCTGTCACTGTTCATTCGAAATCCTAGTAAGATCAAATTCTGTACAATTTATGGCCATTTTGCTCTCATAGCTCATACGCGGCATATATCATCGTTCCTCGATTACGCTAGATTATATACACCTTAAGATCAAGCAGTTATTTAAAGCTTGAATCCTCAGCTTCACAAATATGGTACATTCTCCCGAATTGTTAAAAAATCCTCGATTACTCGTTGACTTATCACAAAACGATCTTACTTCGATGGGTCAATATTTACACGCATATCACATGCATATCTTGAATGTGGACAGGCGTTTCGCAAGATGCTTGACAAGATCACTATATATATCAATAATCGTTAGACATCAATCATGTGAACAATAAAGATTCTGATTACAACTTTAGCAACAATGGTGTATAGGCTTGCCAAAATGTCCTTTTCCCCAATTTGCGTTCTGAAGCATTACCTAGTTCTAAAATGATAAATTTCAATATATTATTTCATTCCAGCGACTAATTTTCCTCGAACGGATTCGACTGGACAATTCCATCTTTACCGACAGCGGAAGTTTTCTTAGGCGAGTTTTTTGTGCTAGTCTTAATTAATTGCATGCAGTCGTACAATCGGCCCGTTCCCGCCGTTTAGCCGCGGCGTTGTTTTTCAGCTGCGTGCATATCCACTAAACCATGAATGTTTTAATGTTGCTTTCCCCTCCTCAAAATATGACGCGCGTTATGTTATAGATTTAATGTCATACGTTAGATTTTACATTCCACGGAGTAGAAATTGATATTGGCACGTCCATGAAGTTAACATATTATATAGGCCCAAGCCGCCACCGTTTTCCCCATTCGAAATGATGAAATTCAGAACCTCCCCCCCCCCCCCTCCCCCCAAAAAAAAAAAAAAAAAAAAAAAAAAAAAAAAAAAAATGTGTATATAACAAATGATACACATACATGCAATGCCACTTAACTAAGTCATACCAGCCGGAATATGGTGAATAAAAACAAACATGAATAGCTCCAGATATAAGAAGATTTTCTTTGGGTTTCGTCAGTATCGCTCATATTGATTAAAGGAGAAAAAAAGTGACATAAAAAATGTGTAGTAATATATAAGGGTAGTTTTACGATCAGGGTACACTTTCAAAAGTTGGTTCTCTGTTGCACCATAAAAATAGATATAGGAACTGTAATATAAAATCTAAGATGGCAAGATATTGGGTACTGTTAGAGCAACCCACAAGAGAAAAATAAATATTAGTGAAATACACGTTACTTCTAAAATTTACTATATATTATATGCGCATTTTAGGGCAAAATTACTGTCTCATTTTATATTTTCTAGTTTTGATCCTGCGAACTTATTATCAGCAATCAGTAGGCTTGTTTTTACAATCAGAATTGGCTACTGAAATGCGATTAGTAAAAACTGAAAACCCCAGAATTAACAGTTAGTTTGTTTTTTTTTTGAATTAACCAAAATAGGGGTGCCAAATTCCGCCAAAAATGTTCCTCCCTCGAATTTAATGGTTTTACGCATAGTATAGACATCAACTTGATGAAAAGTCTGTAATAACGTTGCTAATGTTTACTTCCACCCACATCCACTTATTCTTTCAGACCAATTCACGTATAAAATGTGGTCAAATCACGTTCCGTCAAAACGTCTCCTCTCTGAAAATGCAATAATAAATAAAATTTGTAATAGTGTAATACAAAATTTGAACCCCCATAGAAAAATAAGTTGTGGTGACCTCATGCCTCCAAATTATAAAAGCAATATCATTATACTCGTCTAGAACACACATAGGCCGACACAAAAATTGGGGAAAACAAAACAACTTTTATTTCTGGTCCATTGAGACAAAATGGTGTAGTGGACAATCTACAGGGCTGTCCCAAAAAGAACTATACACTTTTGACAAGCTACCAAATTGAAAATATATGATTCTTGGGAAAAAGTTTAAATGTATATAAAGCTCATATCCCCAACTATCATTATGACACAAAAAATTCCGCCGCAAAATAGCTTGGACTTGCCCTATAACATGATACACGATTTGTCTTTTCTCTAATATCTTGACCTATCCAACAAGGAGATGCCCCAGAGGTCTGTGTCCAGCTCAAGAAGGGATCCGAAGTTGATAAGAGGCCTTTGGATCTTCTTCCCCGTGTAATCCAGCATTTGATGATGTTTCTCATGGTTTACACCCAGATCCATTTATGGGCTGCACATCAATATGCCCTGGTAAGATAAATGGGATACATTTGGTCTTATTTTTTTCCGATCTTCGGTCATCAAGAAGGTTATCATGTTTCGTCCATAGGGGTAGGGTTGAGTTGGTAAATTGGGTCGGTCGTCCTTTCCACCCCCCTTTTTTTTTAATTATCATTAATTTTTAATATTTTTACTGGGTGGGGGGGGGGGAAGGCCCGCTTGGCCCCTCCCCTGGATCCGCGCCTGCTATGTAGTGTTTCGAATGAGATATTTTTATACGATTATATCTTGCAACAAGATATTGAATTGTTGCCCTTATTCACAAAGGTGTCTTAAGTTAAGCCATCGCTTAAATCTGTGGTTTAACTAATACAGTTATAGCAAAATTTGAAATCTAGAAAACTAATGAACATGTTTGATTTATCCGAATTTCTGGTTGTGAAACTATTAAAAACTGCTTGGGAATGATAATTACAACATAATTCCAGAATCCAAACCTGTAAGTAACCTATCAACGTAGAAAGATTTGTCACATTCGGATAACTGTATTATTATAACACAAATTTAAGCTGTGGCTTATTTTTGGACACCTTTGAGAATACGGGCCTATATGAGTTCATACTGCGGGTAGAGTAAACACTGACAGAGTATGATTTGGTTTGTATAATCTAGGTCCCGACATAGCATCATGCAGTGATTCCACTGGGATACATTTACACGAAGATATCTGGCAACAAGATCAATGTACAGAATGTATCTGTAACAATGGTTTAGCTGAGTGTTCATCTCCAGAATGCCCTCATCCAGATTGCAGGAGACCTCTTAAACTTGAAGGGAGAATGCTGCTTGAGCTGTCCATATTCGTAAGATTTTTTTCCCGCTCCCAACCAATCAGATGCAATCATTTCAGTAGTTATAACAGTTGTCAGTAGCTTATAACAGTTGACCAGTAGCTTTATACATTTGTCAGTAGCTTATAACGTTGGTCTCCTTTAACAATCAGAATGCCCTCATCCTGATTGCAGGAGACCTCTCAAACTTGAAGGAGAATGCTGCATGAGCTGTCCATATCGTAAGATTGTATTTCTCTATTACTAAGTACATTACATTGTTGTTAATGCGGCAGCCACATGTACACAACGGATGACCAGCGCATTAAGATTTGAAAAAAAATTGCCGACAACGCGCACATAGATGATTTACACAGACAACACATATTAAAATGCGCAACGAATGCACAGGGTTGGTCCAGCGCGCACAAACCCAACGCATATTGTGCTGTTGGCCATTGCGTCGTACATGTGACGGCCGCCATAACTGGTTCCCCCCCCGCCCAAGTAAAGCCGGTCCCTCAGCCACTCTATCGAAGTGGTTTTAACCACTCAGGGGTGACATAATTATTTAATTCATGATCAATGAAACAAGAGGGTTTGGTTTAAACCTCACATACAGTGTCAGTTACCAATGACAATTGTGATTACGATATAATAAAACAATTCTCGGTTTCTTTATTACCCCCCCCCCCCCCAATCTAAAAAAAAATATAATCTTTTTAGAAGCACTGCAAGTCATTTCTTTCTCTTTCTTTTAGATGTGAGGGTGAGGAAAGTAACACCATTGATCATGACATACGGTCTGGTAGGAGACAATGGAGAAAACATTAACATCCATCTAAGGGTTCCCATTAAGTTCCATGAGAGCAACCACACAACGCAGGTCCAGGGTTCAAATCTATGGACACTCAGTGCTTGGATCGCTCTTGATCAGTCTAACAATATGGAAAGGTGAGATTCCCTCCCCCAATAATAATAATGATATTAATATAGGTTTTCCCGGCCGAATTCATACATTTACCATCTGTTTTCATATCATGTGTATTAAAATTCGTGTCGGCAGACTGACAATAAGTCAAACAATTTCGTGTTCATGCTCTCAAAATCATTTTTAGGCACACAAATTAATGCTTTCGAAGTTCAAATTCGGATATAGTCATTCAATTTCATTATTAATGCATTCACATTAGTGTGATGGCAGGGTAAGCTCTTTAAAAACACTTTCAATTTCGTTTTCAAGCAAATGATTTCCATTTCCATCCAAATCCGTTATACATGTACACATATTTATGATAAGGAGTAGGTAATCTTGACCATTTTATCAGTAAATATGATTTTATCATTATTGTGATTATCGTCTTCGTTTTTAATTTCAACACCTCTCTTTTACTCCAAAGTCATTTGATAAAAATTAAATCATCGCCATTATTAGTGTATTGCATTTGTGAACATCAATTTCCATTATCATGATTCTTATGTTTAAGTGTCTTCATTGTCAATCTTTATTTTCATCGTTATAATCGCAATTTTGTTTTCATGGGCTTCATTTTACATCTTTGTTCACAACAAGGCATGATTATTATAAACTTTTTATAATTAGTGATATGTTCTGACATTCAATTAAAAATACTGCATGAGCAATGTAAATTTCAATTGGTACTTTACATGTTTAATTTGAATGTTTCTATCATGAACTTGTTTGTCTATAAACGAATTTGAATATACGGAATGAGAGGGCACACGAATTTGAATAAACATTGCCGAAAATATATGCTTATTATGTGAACTAGAATGCACGATTACGATATCGGTCACCATAATCGTTAATTTTGATGACTGAATACGATTTTGAATGAAAATATTTCTATGCATCAGCGTATTTTTACGAAAATGAATGTCTCTAACATGAAATTGACTGACAAAACAATGAAATGGACCGGGAAAACCTATAATAATAATAAGAAGAAGAAGTAAAGAAGAAGAAGAAGAAGAAAAATAAGGATAATAATAATAATAAATAAATGAGTAAATAAATCTATAGATAAATAAAGGAATGAATAAACAACAATGATAACTAAGTACATGAATTTTAACCAAAAAATGTTTTTGTATTAAACCAATTACGCTTAATTATTTCCTTGTATGTTTCGCAAATAAGCATCTCCCTATCGTTTTCTATCTCTGTCCCTCTTCTTTTTTTCGTACCTAAACATGATCGAGGTATTAATATACTTTTTACATGTGTAAAGAAGTAATTGTTTGTATAAAAGCTTTGTGAAAGATAATCTAAGATTTTGTAAGATTATTTGGGTTTGTAGACCCCCTTCCGCCCGCCCCCCGTTCATAATAGACTTTATGCATTGACGTCATCGCGCCGTCATCCTATAGAGGCTAGGCTGAGGCCATTGCCTTATAGTCCAGGCTAGACACCATGTAACCTT
This sequence comes from Paracentrotus lividus, assembly GCA_940671915.1. Lineage (NCBI taxonomy): Eukaryota > Metazoa > Echinodermata > Echinoidea > Camarodonta > Echinidae > Paracentrotus > Paracentrotus lividus. The sequence continues at coordinate 556,684 of CALNVZ010000674.1, read as the reverse complement.
GTTTTTTTATATACATGTATACAATGTTTTTTTTTATGGTTCTTTGTCAATTCGAGGGTGCTGATTCCAAATCCGATGGGTGCCAGGCGCGAAACCTTGAGCATCTTTCACAAATCTAAAAAATTCAAAATGGCCGCCAAAATATGAAAATGAGTATTCCAATCGTATTTCTGAGGTTGTTTTAGTGGTTTCTTGTCAATTCGAGGGTGCTGATTCCAAATCCGATGAATGCCAGCCGCGAAACCTCACGGATTTTACGCAAGTCGCTAAAATTCAAAATGGCTACCAAAATGGCCACCAAAATTGGAAATCAGTATTCCAAGCATGCCAAGGGTATTAATGGAGTTGTTTTGGTGGTTTCCTATCAATTTCAAGGTGCTGATTCCAAAATCGATGAGTGCAAGCCGCGAAACCCAACATATTTTACGCACATCGCTAAAATTCAAAATGGCTGCCAAAATGTTTGTGATCTGCAGCTGGCGCATCTCTGACAACTTCGTTTACACGTATTCTTATATCCTCTGAGGGAGGGCGCTATGACATTATGACATCATACACATAAGGTCTCTATCAAAAAACAAAAAAATCATTAAAATTATTACCCCAAGAGATCAAGAGATGGAAATTACATAACAATTTTATGCATATCCAAATATTTATTAATTTCAGACTCGATTACGTAGACCAGATTCTGAGCGACACAGCTCGATCTCAGACGCACCAAGTCGACGAAGAATTCGTTTTCGAAGACCCCGATTTCCGTATCGTTGATCCAGGTCGTGTTTGTGGTCGTGTGTTCCTCATCTGTGTTCGATTCGACATGGACAGTGACTATGAGACGGAGCATGAACGCGGCTTCGAACTCTCGGGCTTACCGGATAACTCATCTCTCATTGGTTGTAGGTCAGACAGGATTCCTGATGAGTTATGCGATACTTTAAATCAAACTGGTACGTCAAATTCTTTGTTTATGCACGGTAACAGCGGCGGATCCAGGTGGGGAGGAGGCAGGGGACGCCCCCTATAATTCAAAAACCGCTGTACATGTTAAAATCGGACAATTTCGGTGGCGCCCACCCCCCCCCCGCCCTGCACGAATTTTGAATCTAATGCTCATAAATAAAATTTATATAGCCTACCTATAAACAGCTTTGATTTAATTTCCACGAAAATAAAATTGGGGCATACATCCAATAAACTTGGATTTTCATTTTTTTCACCCCATGAACAATTTTCTATATATCTGTCTCTCTTTCTTGCATTTACGAAATTCGACTGGTTTAAAGATATCACTCAGTGACGGATCAAGGATTTCAGGATAAAGGGGGTGCAAGGCCCGATAGGGTGCGGCACCGTTTCTTGTTTTTGTTTGTTTGTTTGTTGTTTTTTTTTTAACATGTACACTCAATGAGTGGTTTTCAAATTACAGGGGGGGGGGCGTCCCCTGCGCCCCTGCCTGGATCCGCCACTGTCATGTTGGTGGTATCACACTTGCCATGAGAAGGTTTTGAAACTAGTCGCGGAGACTAGTCTCCTGAATCTCTGCGACGTCTAATGAGTCCCGGGAAAATCGAACATGTTAATATTTATATATATGATATGTTTTTCTGATATATGTTTTGGAGTCTCTGAGACGTTTTCGCAAAATTGAGATACGATCTTGTGTCACTATTTTGACTAGTTTATTATTCTCCTTTGTTCTCTCAGGCAATGTTGATAATATCATCGGGTCGCCTTGTGAGGAGAATGGACGATCTTACATTCATGGCGAGCAATGGAAACTAGAATGACTGTACGACATGGTGATGATAACACCACCATTAACTCATACCTGAACAATGTCAACCAACCCATCTGTGAAGATACCATGAAACACCCAGGAATGCTGCTATACCTGGTTGGTAGAATTCACTATTCCTTCACATAAACCTCTCACTACAATTCAATTTGAGCCTCATAATTGATTGTTATTTGTCATATGACTCTCTGCGATCGCGAGCGGAAGCGCGAGCACTAATTTTGGGTTTAAAAGATATAGTGGAATAAATAAAGAGGCACTTTCTTAGTATTCATCAACGAGACCACTATTTTCCCACGATGCGAGGGCCCACGAGCTCAGGGTTACGAGGTCTTTCTCTTTGTGAAATTTTGAACCTTTAGTTTAAATTATTTTCAATTATTTTTACTTTTTTTTTCTTTTCGTCAATGTATTATATTTTTTTTCACTATTCCTTCACATAAATGTTGGGATAACATCTCCTTCTGATCGAACTGTGAAGCTTACAGTTTAAAGACGGGGAATTCAGCTTCAGGGGGGATCAAATTTGCTGACCCAGACTTGGGAAAGCCTGCAAATTACACCTGACGCTTAATTTGGACCACGCAACACAATTATGTCCACCCCGAAGAGTTCGGGCTGATCGGCCATTAAGAAATGAGATTTAATGACTTTAACCAATGGAGGGATATGGGGGTTGAACAAAAAAGGCATACTAAGTCTGGCATGGTCGGGATGAGGATGACACGCTGTTACTGGGTAAAACATCCATGGTGTCAAATTACTAATGGAGTTGAAGATTCCCCGTCTCTAGTGTTATTGTAATATAGCTTTTCCCGGTCAAGTTTAAACTATCTTGCAATCATTTGACATGTTGAGCAATTCATTCGTCCCCGAAATGCGATCGCGGATTTAAGAATCAGTCAATCTTAATAGTTTTCCTTATTGTTTATTCAATTTACAACGATACTTATGAGCGGAGCTATCGGTCATTGAATTAACGTTTATAATTGTTAATCTGATCCATATTCGACTAAGTGTTTGTAAGAATATTGATGATTGGAATGGTTTTTAAACTTGAAGGAAAACCAGTTATATATTTATGTGTATTACTTTTAGCAAATTCTGCATGATTTTTTTAAATTCTGTATCATGATTTTTTTTCTTCTGATGTTATATAGGTTTACTGATGAGGATATCCCTGGTTACGTGTCATTGCTGATCGTAGATTGAATTTTACCACTCGAAAAAAAATGGTTGTCACCTTTCACCCCTTCACTCCTTTCACTCGTTTACATTCTAGAGAGTATGGAAAACCACTCGTTGAGAGCACTGAAAGTTGATATTTGGATAATATTTCTGCCTCAAACAGAAATTAAATTCACTTCCACACTCGTTTTAGATTGCAATTTTACCACTCGAAAGTCTTGTCCCCATTTCACTGCCTTCACTCCTTTTCACTCTTTTACATTTAGAGGAGTATTGGAAAACCACTCTGAGAGCTCACTGAAAGTGATATTTGGATAATTAGTTCTGCTCTAAACAGAAATTAAATCACTTCCCACTCGTTTTAGATTTGGCATTTTTTAACCACGTCGAAAACCGTTGTCCCACCATTTCAACTCCCTTCACTCCTTTTCCACTCTTTCCACTCGTTATAATAATGTGTATTCAATTCAGGATGATTGTTTAATTCCCAATCTTGTTTGTATTTATATAGGATTACCTGATGAGAATGATCCCTGGGTATACGTCTGTACCATTGCTGATCTCAATTATCATCCTGGCTATGATCATATCTTAGTATTTCCGTCATCTAAACATACTTCGTCGTGAAGATGTGCCGACAGGTGACGTCATTTAAAGTTTCTTATACCAAGCAAAGGATGATTTCGAATAAAACTGGATTAATTTAAAGCGCGAACAAGGGGCTGACGCCCCCCCCCCTTCTCTAAAAAGAAGAAAAAATAGAAGAAATTGAAGAGAGTTTGGTTGTAATCGTTGACATACCCGAGTGAAGGCTCCATTACCCCTATTAAGGAGAGGGTAGCGATTTCATGAAACAAACATTCACGATTCTCACTGACATCTGCTTGCATCTGATTTGATTAGAGCAAATATTTGTCGAAGTAAAACGTCAGACAAAGTTATTTTCTGAAACACACCCCTGATAATTAAATATAGATTTCAGTAGATATTGAAGTTCGACACCCTATTGATAATCGTTCATTCAATTTTCCCAAAAATATTCACAGCGTCAAATTCTCATCAAATTTCTACTTAGTTTGTTTACTTTAGTATTTAAGTTCCAGTCAGAATCCCCTCATAAGCAATCAAATTAGTAAATCGGCTGAGTTCGTGTTTTCCCCGTAATCAAATCTGCGCTGCGGCAAATCGACTTTGACACTGTTTAATCAAGCTTGGTATGCAAATTGGCAAATCCTTTGAGATTGGGTTATTTTCACATTGACATTAAAAGAGCGATTTCGTTTTCTGAAGGTCTAGATCTGTTACTTTTAGAATAAAACGTTTAAAATAACGTTTCCTTCTTGGTGAGCTTTAGATCAGTTACGTTTCTTTTCTGTTGAGTTGTGACAACTTATAAATGTAACGTTTTTGAATAATATTCTTGTTTTGCTCTTCTAAAAGGTTCTGGTTAAGTTTCTTAAAATTAAAATGTCAAAATCATTATGGGCATTCCACGATCGGGAGGACATTTGTTGTTTTATTCTTTTTGCTATCTCAATTCAGGATAGGACTTAGGCTTGTAATTCTCTGATATTATTGAATTACACATTGGGACACAGATTAAGTTTGATTTACCTTCAAATTGTATGTCGTTGTAGGAGACTCAGAAACTATACATATTTTGAAGCGTGGGACTACATGCAATTTTTGTAATTACTTTTTAGACTTTGACAGAGAACTGTAATTCCTTTTGCAATTTTCCACTGGACTAATCTGAAGAATATAAGTCCACACCTTAAATTAACAATGAAAATTCAATCTGAGGTCACAAAAAGCTATGAAAATTCAAAATATCTTGCGGACAAACTGTAACGCGAGTTAACCGTAATCGCTGAGGTACCGACGTATTAAGCGCTCCTGATTTACCTTTCATTTTTCTTCACTTTGATGCAGTGAATTAGGTAGAATTGCTAGTTCAGTGTATGATAGGAGATTTTCTTGCCCACATGGTATAGTTAGGAACACATTAACCCATCTTCGATCATGATTTTGACCATGTCCTTTTTGTCGTACGCATTCCGTTACCGAAAGTTAACGACCCGAAATCTGAACGGCTTACAAATATTTTCTTTTTGTCGCATTTGGTTAGAAGACTTCCTTTACATATAGGCTGCAAAAAGAACTTGTATTCCTAGCAGTTTGAAAGATAGATGATTTTTAATCATGCAAAGTGTAACCGGTTTATTTGTAACGCAGTTACCGTGGATCGTCTATTCTCTGTATATCGAGCTATAGATGCTATCGATTGGAGCCCGCCTTATAGCTTTCAAGTCATATGCCCCCCCCCAAAAAAAAAAAAAAAAAAAGAAAAGAAAATAATTAATAATAATATAATAAATAAAAAAAATAAATAAAATAAATAAATAATAATAAAAAATAAAAAAATAAAAAAATAAAAACAGTCATTTGTGCCCCGTAGTTATCAATCTGGCGCCCGTACGTTTAAATTTAGGTAAATTGGGCCCCCTAAATTTGAGATCCAAATTGGCGTCCGTATGTTAATTCAATTTGACCGCCCCCAAGTTCAAGATCAATATAAGCGCTCCCTAAAGTGTAAGGTAATACTAGGCCCCCCTAGCTCTCGGGTCGATTTGCACCCTCTAAGTTTTATGCATTTTGGCGCCCCTTATTTTTTTAACTCGGATTTGGCGCCCAAAAGTTAAGGCGACTTAGGCCCCCCTAACTGTTTAAGATCGAATTGGCCCCCCTGCGCGTCTACTCAGAGGGGGGGAGGCGTTGGCCCTAAGCTACGCTCTAAATTAATGTGAGAGAGTTTTTTGTGTGTTGAGATGTAAATTCTGCTTTTAAAAAAAAATTTACATGAAATTAAAAAAAAAAAAAAAAACGAAAAAGTACCGAATAAGTAGAATGAAAAAATAAAAAGAACCTCCATGACCTTACTATAACTGTAAAGAATCATCTCATGTCCCTAAAATAAAGGTACATAATCATGCACATCATTGCTATTTGCAAATTGCAAACGTTTGGTTAAAAAAAAAAACTTTGATAAAAACAAAACATTTGTGCTGTTATAAATATAACCCCTGAATTGATGCCTAATTATTGTAGTGAATTGCCGAATGAATTGGAATGCTGTTATGCGGTTATTGCGCAATCTATCCACGTCTCTTCTACTTGACTTAACTTGTTTACAAATATTCACTTATCCGGATTGAACAAGTAAAACACATATTTTATTCGGGGACAGGAATCTGAAACACTTGAAATTTCGATGAAAGCGAAATCTTCCTATATTTGATTGAACCGGATCAAATGGAGTGAAGACTCCGAAACTGACCGGGAATTCCTATAATAGACAGTTGAGTGTACAATATTTAAATTATAACCAACCCGCCCGCCCCCCCCCCACCCCACCCTATTAAATCCTGGATCAGCGCCTGTGATTCGGTGACAATGTGCGGTCTACACCATATCGACTTCAGTTAAACCCTGTTTTAAGAGATGCAGATTTTTTTTTAGGGTGGTGGTGCGATTAAGAATGACCTGATCATTTATTATATTCGATATATATTACTCGATTATTATAATAAATTTTATAGGTTTCCGGACGATTTTAAACTTCTTTTCAATCGAATTCGTTAATGTTCAGCAATTTAAACGATACCGTCCCGAGCGGCTATCGGAATTTTTAAGGTTAACGTTTTAGACAATCGATCATTCTGTCTTCTTTTATGTGCGATCAAAAGTGTTATGTGCAGTGAACTTCGTAATGTGCATGAAATAAATGTCGTGCGATCAATAAAAAAATTCCCAGCTTGTAAAAAAGGAAGTTGACGTGAGCTCCAGCCAGTCAAATTTCGTTTTTAGGCATGCAATTTAAACGTTTTAGGCCTCATCCGTGTGAACACACGAAGCAAGGGCCGGTGGTGCCCAGGTAAACACAAAATAAATTTATAAGCAATAATTGTGTGATTCAGGAGGCTGCGGAACGAATTTGAAAGTGGGGGGAGCACTTTTTTTCTGAAAAGGGCCTTTACCTCGAGTGCATAATGAGCAAAAGTTATGGGATAAGGGAGGGGCTGGTATAAAAGCAGTATTTTAATTTATTGATTTTTGCAGAGATTAAAAGTGCCCCCTTTTAAAGGGAAAATTTACATTTGGAGTTATAAGCCAACATTTAAAGTTTAGCAACATTGCATTTTATTACACCTTTATTAAAGCAAAGTGTAAAATTATTGCCCCCTGATCAAGTTCAATACCAATTGCAAATAGATTTACATGTTAATGATTTTTAAAAAAATATAAGTTGCCAAAAAGGGCATTAAAATGCAGCAAGAGGGTATGTTAAAGGCCTATGTGCTTTGACAACACTCTTTTACAATAGTGCTCCCGCAGCAGGTAATTTCACCATTTCAGGTGTGGAATCCAGGGCCCAGCGGGAAAGCCCCACCGCGCAAAAAAAAAAGATTCAAAAAAAAAAAAAAAAAAAAGGAAACAAAAGGAAGTAGAAAAATAGGGATTTCCGACCCGAGCATGACCAATCGAACCCCCTAAATAAATTACAATGCATTGACCTTGTTGATGGCCGAAGGCCGAGAAATTTACCACCCGCCCTCCCCCCACCCCCTATGTTATGCGAATTCTAATGATGAGTAGGATGTGGGTCTGCAGCCCCTCCCTTGTTTTAACACATAGTTTGTTTTTATGTATTTTTTTTGTAACATTTTCGTTTCGATAACATATAGTTTTTGAATTCATTCTAATAATAAACAAACATTATAATCAGCTTTATGGTTTTTGTTTTGTTCGTTTGTTTGTGTGCGTGTGGTTTTCCAAGCGAGGCTCCCCCTTCCCCAATGATCAGCTCTTTTGACAAAAACATTCCACGGCCCCCTCCCACATTTATTTCCTACCCGAACCTAACATTCTAATTGGTAAACATATCTCTAAAGTGGATGCCCCAAAACGATTTGAATTCCCAGAGGACCGGGAATTTTACGAATGACGAATTTTAGCGAACATTGACGAATGCGAGCTCACACAGCAAATTCGTCGTATACAATTGCAATTGAATGAAACGTGTTTGATTTTGGCTACACTTAAACGAATTTTCATTGCAGATTTGTAATCGCCGATCACATTCCGCGACGAGAAGCGCTCGGAACGAAGATGGTAAATGACGGAGATAGTTAAACTTGACCGGGACCAACCTATATTAAAAGGCGGATCTGTTTTGTCATAATAATCAAATGAGAAGTTAAATAATTCAATATAATATGCCTACTGTCCATATAACCATGATCCATATATTCTATAAACCATGGTCAAGTTTTTCCCCGGTCAAGTTCAAAACTATCCCCAATGCCAATTTAGACATTGCTTACAGGAATTTGTTACGAAATGTGGATCGCGATTAAGATATAAAAGTTAGTATTCTTAAGCGGCGATGAATTAACGGTTACGTTTAATTAAAATGAGCGATAGCCTCCGCTCCAAAAGTTATCTTAAATAAATAACCATAAGCGAATTCGATTGCAAGATTTCAATTGGACGGAAAACCTATATTAATGAATTTTTGAATGTGTGGAAGAAATCTCTTCTTTCAACTTTTCTCTCTCCCTCCCCCTCTATCTGTTTTTGTTTTTTTTCTCCACCCCTCCCCGCTCTCCCTCTTTCGTATCCCCA
>CALNVZ010000674.1:521927-536077 GCA_940671915.1 Paracentrotus lividus | reverse complement strand
AAAAAAAAAAAAGGGGGGTGGAAAGGACGACCGACCCAATTTACCAACTCAACTCTACCCCTATGGACGAAAAATGATAACCTTCTTGATGACCGTAGATCGGAAAAATAACACCAAATGCATCCCATTTATCTTACCAGGGCATATTGATGTGCAGCCCATAAATGGATCTGGGTGTAGACCATGAGAAACATCATCAAATGCTGGATCTACACGGGGAAGAAGATCCAAAGGCCTCTTATCAACTTCGGATCCCTTCTTGAGCTGGACACAGACCTCTGGGGCATCTCCCCTGTTGGATAGGTCAAGATATTAGAGAAAAAGACAAATCGTGTATCATGTTATAGGGCAAGTCCAAGCTATTTTGCGCGGAATTTTTTGTGTCATAATGATAGTTGGGGATATGAGCTTTATATACATTTAAACTTTTCCCCCAAGAATCATATATTTTCAATTTGGTAGCCTTGTCAAAAGTGTATAGTTCTTTTTTGGACACCCTGTAGATTGTCCACTACACCATTTTGTCTCACTGGACCAGAAATAAAAGTTTTTTGTTTTTTTTAAGTTAAAAAACTAAAAGTTTTTCCCCAATTTTTGTGTCGGCCTATGTGTTCTAGACGAGTATAATGATATTGCTTTTAAATTTGGAGGCATGAGGTCACCACAACTTAAATTTTTCTATGGGGTTCAAATTTTGTATTACACCTATTACAAATTTTATTTATTTCATTTTTCAGAGAGGACGTTTTTGACGGAACGTGATTTGACCACATTTTAACGTGATTGTCTGAAAATAAGTGGATGTGGGTGAAGTAAACATTACAACTGTTATACAGACTTTTCATCAAGTGATGTCTAACTATGCGTAAAACCATTAAATTCGGAGAGGACATTTTTGGCGGAATTGGCACCCCATTTTTGGTTAATGATCACAAAAAAAAAACAAACTAACTGTAACTTCTGGGTTTTCAGTTTTTTTAACAATCGCATTTCAGTAGCCAATTCTGATTGTAAAAACAAGCCTACTGATTGCTGATAATAAAGATTCGCAGGATCAAAACTGAAAAAATAAAATGAGACAGTAATTTTGCCCTAAAATGCCATATAAATATATAGTAAATTTTTAGAAAGTAAACGTGTATTTCACTAATAATTTATTTTTCTCTTGTGGGTTGCTCTAACAGTACCAATAGCTTGCCATCTTAGATTTTATATTACAGTTCCTATATCTTATTTTTATGGTGCACAGAAGACCAACTTTTGAAAGTGTACCCTGATCGTAAAACAACCCTTATATATTACTACACATATTTTTATGTCACTTTTTTTCTCCTTTAATCAATATGGCGATACTGACGAAAACCCAAAGAAAATCTTCTTATTCTGGGAGCTATTCATGTTTGTTTTATTCACCATATTCCGGCTGGTATGCTTAGTTAAGTGGCATTGCATGTATGTGTATCATTTGTTATAACCATTTTTTTTTTTTTTTTTTTTTTTTTTTTGGGGGGGGTTTGAATTTCATCATTAATGGGGAAAACGGTGCGCTTGGGCCATATATATATATGTTTACTTCAGGAACGCCGCCCTTCGTGGCGGTGTCCTGTGGCTAGTCGAGTCAGGAGGACCGACGGTGAGTACTACAAGCGACTGTCACTTATTTCTATTCCCGCTGGTAATTAATCGTCACCTGAAAGATGTTATAGTGCTCCAGATAGACATGTAAAAGAGAGTGAATTTTCTAATGCACATGATCAATAATTAATTTTGTGAGATTCCTCCTTTTCATATCAGATCAGGCAGATTTGTATAGGTGAGTAAACCCTTTTTTGTGTAAACTGACAGCATTGCTGTTTGTCATAGAAAATGGTTTGTATGTATATTCCATTCATCAGTATGAAGATATATCTCTTGCACTCAAGTGCATTCAATATTATATAAATAACATTAATATATAAAGATGAATTGATCATCAGATAAATTTATCCGACTAGTTTAATCCGTCACAAATCGCCTCAAACTAGTCCCAAATCCGTTTTAATCTCGTTTTATGACAAGTAATAATGCGGCAGTTACAACTCGCCGTACCTTCGGACGTGCATCTCCTACGATGTATTTCGTAGAAAAATCGTGCAGCGAGGTACCTCGCAGCACGTTGCAAGTACGACGTGCAGGAAGTTTTTCCAATACCGTTACTACAGAAACGCAGGAATCGCAGAAATTGACCAACGACCTGTGCATGCATTGTAACATGCAAGCAGGCTACTTTGCATGCACGTGCCCCGTAGCCTACGACGAGTTGTGACAGCCGCATTAGATACACTCTAAAAAGTGAGTGTAATTTATGGGTGCTCGTATAATGACTGCACTTGAAAGAGCTAAATCAGCACCTGACGTGCTGTTTTAGCACTTGCCCAAGTGCTAATTTATCAAACAAAAATTTCAATGTTGGTATGGGATTCGAACCGGGTTCACTAGACATGGAAGAGTGCCGCTGACGTTACCAATAGACCAACGGAGATCTCCCTAACTTGCTGATAATTTAAGCATAGTAGATAGTTATGACAACTTTGAGAAAGTCATCATGAAATAATATGATCTGCTAGCAATCGTGAGAGGTGAATTGATCTAACGTGCTCGTAAGCGCTTCTCATCCAGGGGACCCAGGTTGAATTTTACGAATTTACGTCATTTTTCCCATTTTTGATGAAATTTCAGCTCCCGTGAACGTGATAAAACAGCACTTGAGTGCAGTCACTATACAAGCTCTTAAAAGTGCTGATTCAGCCTAAAGTGCTAAAAAGAGCACTTCAGTTGTCAGAGTGTACCATCGTTACTTCCTCAAAAAATTTTGATAAAAAAGTACAACCTTTGTTATTCAGACGAGGCTTACTTTTTTAGTTGCCACAAGTAATTTTGTTTTTAATACAAAAAAAAAAAATAAGAATAAACATAAATTGGATTTTACCTGTCCTGTTTCACTGTTTCTGCTCACTACAGTTGAAACTAGACATAAAAGTTGGAGCATTAAACCTGTATATGACGTCCCTGAAAACAATTGCTTTCCTTTTCCTGTAAACTCTGCGACTTTTTGATTGTCATTGAGAACTTGCTCCGAGAATCCAATCTTAAATTTGGAAAAGGGAAACAAGGAACACTGGTGATATGATGTGCATCAAAACATTATTTACTTTAGAGAAGCGATTTTGGAATAAAGAATGAAGATGTTGTTAGATTCTCCTGCAAAAATCTGTTGAAAAGATTTTTAAAAAGAGCAAAAAAAAAAAAAAAAAAAAAAAATTGTTTGAACCTAAATTATATTCCTTTCGATACCTTTGTCAGAAGAGTAATAACGAAATAACCATGGAGAAATCATAATATTATTCAGCCTCGCATAATTATTTTTTTACGAATAGTTTTTGTTTCCAAGCTGTAGTTGAGGGTAAATTGCCAATTGATCTAATCCCAAATTGGCTAATGCCCGTTTGGTCTAATTGTTACTTGAAATTTACCATTTCGTCTAATTTCCCGTTTGGTCTAATGTCATCACTGGGTCGATTTTAGTAACGGACTGGAAATATGCCAAATATTCATTTGGGAATTAGGCGAAATGCAATTAAACCATTTGAAAATTATTAAACGAATCGGTAATTAGACCAAGTGATATTTAGGCCAACTGAGAGTTAGACCAAATATGTATTAGACCAAGGGGAAGTTAGACCAAACTGTTAATAATAATGATAATAATAATAATAATTAGAAGTTTATAATGCGCAGTTTCTATATGTATATACTCAACTGCGCATGACATAGTCAAAGAAGGATGAACAATACAAAATATAGTTTAATCAATACTAAGGGGGAACCTGGGTCTGCATTACAATATAAATATTTATGAAAAACTTTCCTGAAACAAATAGGTTTTCAGGTTGTTCTTAAATACATTGATTGATGATGCATGTCTAATTGTGGCAGGGAGACTATTCCAGAATTTCGGTGCAACGCAAACGAGGGCACGGTCACAGAGTAACCTTTGTTTTACAAGGTGGAATACTCAGCAGCATGGTATCATGGGAGCTACGGAGCCTGTAGGACTGGGTGGCTGATTTTAAGGTCAGGAGTTTACTGAGATAGACCAAATGGGTTTAACCCATGTAGTATTAAACAATCATAGAATTGGACCAACTGTTGTTAGACGAAGTGAATATAAACCTGTTAAGAAGAGGCTTATTTCTTGTACTTTTATGCACCCGACTGGATTAAAGCAACAAATATGATACCTTATGGTAAAGGAAATTTTCTGATTTTTTTTTAAATGAGCATAAAAGTTGCCGCATCTTGTAGCATCACCATGGAAACTAGCTTCGAATAGACCACGCCCATTTTATGACAAAAATCATAAATATGAAATTATGGGTTACTAACTTGGCTTTTTAAGAGTTTTGGACATTTTTGTGGCTTGCCCTATGTTGAAACCACTATAAATATAAATGAAAATTACTCAATTACAGATTTATAAAAAATTGAAGTAAATTCAAATTCAATTTTGTTGCCTAACAAACAGACTTTTGCATAGCAACCATTTCCCCACTTGCACAAATATTGAAATTTTCAATTCCAAATGCAATTTTTTTTTATGTATTTAAAGTTACAAAATCAAAGATGGAAATATGCTAAGTTTGTTTGTAGAGGGATGACACAAAAAAGAAACAAAAATCCATGTAAACAATGAACTGTAACGCAAAATTGTGTTAAACATCACCTAACCATACCCTTGCCATCATGAAAATACGACAAATCTACTGTAAACCATTATATTCACCTGTATTTAACTGTATATTGTATACACAGGGTTAAAAGAGTGCATTGTGAAAGTATATATTGAAAGAAACCAACCATTAAACCTTTTACCTTAGAAAATGCGTCAAATATGACAATTTCTACGCATCCATGGTGAACATCATGTTGCCTAGCAACCACATTTTACCTACCCATGTCTGTAAATCGTATTGGAGCTTTAAACCAGTTTGAACTTGGGTTATTTTGTTGGGGTTATCTATGAACAGGACCCTAGTAGACACTTGCAAATGTATTACTTTAATCCATTATATCAAATTGATTGAAATTGTCATTTTTTGCAGAGGGAATTTCCATAGCAACAACAACATTTTACCTAGCAACCGCCCCTCTACATCATGCTTTAAAAATTTGAGCAGTCAGTATTATTTGAAGAGTAGGTGCTATCCCTACATACTACTCTTCTTTGAATGGAATCATGACATTTTGTTGTTGAGGAATTGGAAGTAATTTCCATAGCAACAACAACATTGTACCTAGAAACCACACGTTTCTGCTATGCATAAAGCTTGAAAGCTGTATAAACTTGGTTATTTTGTTGGGTTTTTTCATCATTTAAACAGTAAACCCTAGCACTAAGCCATCTTGTTGCTTTAATCCAGTCGGTGCATTAAAGTCTCAAAATTTGGCCTCTTTGCAGCTCACCTAGTGGGAGGTGGTGGCAGCCCTCCATGGGGCGGCAAAGTGATGTGGGGTGCGATCCAAGCAGCTAAAGTCCAGAGATGATCCCCATCTATAGCAGGTGCATCACCCCTCATATCAATCTCGACGGCTAAGACCAGAGATACATTGCCATCTGAGGAAACTTCAAACTGATTCTGAACTGAAGGTCGAACTTGATACACACTCATACCTAGAATAATAGAAAGTCAAGAAGAAAGTCAAGAAGATAACCGAGCTCAGTAGCGGACGCAGACCGAAGTCACACAATGAACTTATTAGGCCCATGCGTAAACATAATAGAGCCGCTTTTGTCCCCACACAATTGGGCCCCCGAAATGCATTCAATTAGATTTTCTTGGATCAGCGCCTGGAACTATTAAACTAATGTTTCCTGCTAGCGCCTTGCCCTCCCTTTTTTTTTTTTTTTTTTTTTTTTTTTTTTTTTTTTTTTTTTTTATTTGTTTATTTCTTAAATTATTATTTATAATTTCAGGTGTTGTGATCTAGACCAAAGTTATAAAAATATATGAATAGTAAGAATTTATCTGTTCGTGCTTCGCATTTGCATCAGTATAACAATGAATTTGAAGAAGAAAAAAAAAAATGAAATAAGAAGCAAATATATGGGCGAGGTGGAAATTAGACTAAACGACAATTACAATAACTTGTGAAATTGAGTAAACATTGACGAATTAGATTGAAAAGAGTTTAAAATTGACCGGAAAACCTACATTAAACCCATGTATCGCTTGTACTGTGTCATGACCTGGGATTATTCTAAGAACTTTGTAAAAAATCATATGCAATTTAGCCATGTGGCTACGACTTTGATTTTTGAATTAATAAAAACCATTATTATTATTATTAGAATTTAGTGTCCTATCTCACTTCGCGGTCGCGGAGACGTCTCAGACGGGCGGATCCAAAGTCTTGAGGACATTCCGTACTTTAGGTAGACGTTCGCAGCCGTCTCCGCGTACAATTAAAAAAAAAAAACTTTCTCAAAGCAGTTTTCAAAGAAGCGTCTGAAAGTAGTTTCCGCACTCATTGAAACGTCTCAGAGGACGTCTTCCTGACGTTCCGAATCCGTCTTGAAGTTGTTTCAATCCGTCTCAAAGTTTGTTTTAATCGTCTTTAAGTTTTTTTCAAAGTAGTTTCCGCGAAGTGAGATACACCCTATACTATATTTTGATTTCTTTCCTTTGGTTGTGCCTCAAATAAAATGATATGAAATTAAATAAACATCTCTATGAATATGAATGACAGCGGCTGGTTCTAGCTTTTTTCCCCGTAGGGGGGGGGGGGGCGGTGTTCACATTGACTTAGGACCTCTCTTTCTTTCTTCTTTGTTCGTGTATTTTATTTCGTTTTTAAATCGCGTGGGGGAGGGGGAGTGTTCTTAACCCTCCCGGGAGAAATTTTTTTTGCCCTGTTGAATGATTTGAGGCATGGACTTAGCTCGTAAGGACAATGATGCGCATTCCCCTAGGTTTAAGGTTCAAACGAAGCTTGTGACAAACCCTTACGGAAGGGACAACACGTTATAGTAAAATTGTGAACAGCTACAGCCGTACAACCTCATTAAATTCCATCATCCCATTGAAGTAGGGGAAGACCTCGGTACACACATGGGTAGAAAAAGGTTTTCCGGACTTTACGGTAAACTAAAATAAAATATCAGGCTCTTTGAAAGGAAAAAATGATACAAGTCACCGCTATATAAAAATTTTCGCCCCTGTATGATTCGCACAATGGTTCAACCGGAAGTTGTGACAAAGGAAAACATTTGCCACGAACATAATGACCTAGTTCAAATCAAGCAGTTGATTTTGTTCTCTTTAAAATGTGGCTAATAATACTGCCTAATATAGAGATATACAGGTATTAATAAGAATATTGATAGATAGTTAATTTTCGGGAGAACACACATATTTCCATATATATAACCTCAAGGATGTCGCTCGGTGGCAATGAAGATTTGTTTGGATATAGAGAGATCCTTAGAGATACATATTTATATAATTGTTGTATATCAGAGATGAATGGCATGAAAGCATAACACGTTAACCAGAATCCAGCAAGTAACACACAGCGGAATAGATAGAAGAGAGATATAGATAGAGCTGGTTTCAAATAATAGACACAAATATCGCCAGTTTGGATAGAAATTTATTATAGTATAAGAAAGTTCATATATATATATATATAGATATAAAATGGAAGATTTGAGAATTATTTTCTTTTTACTATATAAGATATATATATATAGAGGCGGTCACAACTCGCCGTACCTTGACGGTGCAACATATAATGGAATTCTAGTATAAAATTAGTGCCACGGAGGTACCCTCGCAGAAAGTAAAATGCATGGTTACGAACGTGCGAAAGTTTTTAACACATACCTTCTTAGAATTGCGGAATCGCAGAAGTGAATAGAGAACCTGTGCGTGCATTGCACATGCAACGCGTCTACGTCGATAAGGAAAGATAGACGTGCCTAGCGACGAGTTGTGACCAAAAGCGCATTAGTACAAAGCCGACCACAAACATAAGACTATAAAACGTGAATGCTTTTACATAGGCCTAGCTAAATGTGGAAGCCGTTAAAGTGACATTCGATAATATAGACTGGGCTATCAATTTATTTTGTTCATGTGGCTTGATGTTCAAATTTAAATAAAATGTTTTCATGTAACGTGTATTATCTAATATAACCAGGTGGACTTGAAAATGCAAAATTCACATCGAAATGAATTCGCCCTTAATATTAAACAACTTTTAAAAAGTTCATGAGTCATGTTAATAGATATAGTTGTTGTTATATATATATATATATATAGGATAGAGAGAGAGAGAGGGGGTATGTGGAGATGTGATAGAATAGAGATAGTTCATATGAATGGCGACTATCTCTAATTATAATTATCTTAAGTCCACTTGGTAAGAATAATTACTTCAGCCATGTTCGCCCTTCAACAAAGTGGCAAGCTCATTAGGGAGTTTTTCGTAATTGTGATAAGATAACGGCTTGATAATGAAGATGTTTCGAGGTAAAGATAGACTCTGTCTACAATTATAACAATAATGGTGGCTTCACGGTGACGCTTGTGCGATTTTAGATATAGATAGATATAGATAATAGAGAGATAGTCTGGAGGAGTTAGCGAGGAGAGGTTGACCGTCACGCCAAGCCAATATTTTTAAAAAATAATATTTGGCAAAAGCTTCGTTCACGTAACTCTCAACTTTTACTTGTCACGAACATTCGAAAAGCTTTTAATATTTTACCAAGTTCGAACAGGTCGAACTGGCAACTATAGATATAAAATAGAGAGAGATATAGCAAAACATACCTGCATTCGAAAAGTATATACAAAGTAATAAGACGTACATAGTTCAGTGAAGTACATCGGGTAGCCAGGGAGAAGAGCACTTAGATACTCTCCAACCCCCAAAAGAAAACTCTTAGAAAAGGGACAGAGAGAGACGAGGTCGATCCAAATGATAGAGATTTGATAAGAGATAGATACGGCCGGAAAAAGTCATGCCAACCTCGGGCCAGCAGACCCGAGAAGATTGTTTTTTTGTTTGTTTTTTTTTTTGCGGTGTCGGAGGCGAAAACGTCCGCATACGAATCCGCCGTCTGCGTTACGTTCGTCTTGACCATAAATTCAGCTAGCTCAGCTTCGGAATAGGATGGATGGGATCCTTATCAGAAAGAAGCCAAGCATATGCGATGAATTAAAGGGTGAGTACAGACTAAGAATAATGAACTGATTAATCTGTTCAATTAATCCTGTAATGATCGATAAGGAGCCAAAAGGAATGGCGCTTTCCAACGTTCAATGGAAATATATGCACGCATGTGTGCACATTAAGTACGATGACGGGTGGTTTCACCGGGCCGACCATTTCCGCCTCCGCACCGGCGTATATTGGGGGCTGCAAACATTCTGAATAGCCGCCCCTCCCCGCTCAAGAAAACCTGGATCTCACCGCTTAAGATAAACAGTAGACTTTTTGGCATTCTGGTGGAGTAAAGAGAAATGTTTGTTTTTTATGTAAAACTAGGGAGTCTATTAGTCATTTCCGAAACAACAGTCATAGGAGATTATTTCCTCTTCTTGTTTTTCTCCTCTCTCTTTTTCTGAAATTAAGTCCGATGTTTTTCTATAATCTATATAATGGGTTACAAACCATATATAGATACCAAGGTTTTTTATCAGGAACTTACGATCACATAAAAGTGTCCCTGAAATGGCTAATTAGCAGGATTGTGCAATTTTGCACATATCTTTTTTTTTTTTAACCGAAACAAGCCTCTACATAGTATTTGAGAAAAAAGACATCCAAAAAAAGCCTAATTAGCCTATTTATGCAAATTGGTCTTTTTTTCCCAAACAAGTCTACTGAATAACCTTAACACAATAACTCCATATTTTTGCACAGGTTGTCCTCTAAATTATGTCTGGGGGGTATGGCGTTGGAATATTAAAAAAAAAAAACAACAAAAAAAAATAATTAATTATGTTTTTTTTCTTTTGGATTTTTTTTTAGCTCATTTTTTCATGACATTATTACTAAAACTAAAATTTAGTTAACATTCTACCCATTCATGCTCACAGGACACATTTCACGCAATAGAGCAATGCAAAGTTTGAACACTCTAACGACCATATCCATTCTTGAGATTTTGGTTTTGCAAAAAAAAGGGGCTATTTTGGCAGTAAATTTGCTAATTAGGCATTTTTGGTGATTTTTTTTTTTTTTTTCGTCCATAAGATTCCTTGATAAATAACCTTTTTAACTGATATATGGTTTTTAGAGGCGCATTTCTTTTCATTTCTTCACAATTCGCCATAGAAGGGTAACAATTTGCCTGTAGAATGCAAGTTGAGCAGAGGGGGAAGAAATCATCTGGAGGTGTTCAGCAGCTAGGTGTCTGGTTACTTGTATCTGATGAGGTACTACAGGGTTTTTATAAGAGCTTGTGTTGCAGTGCAAGGAGATTGGGAGATCATCGTTGGTCTTGGCACTGCCAGATCGTTGCGTATCTGATGTGCAAGAAACGGTGGTCATCTGAAGGTGCATGCAGGAGCAAGCTAGAGACAAGACGCCTGGAAAGAAGAAGGGTTTTTTTTTGTTTCCGCAGCTAGTGGTTGGTCTCTAGATGGTGTTATCAGAATGGTGTGGTCGTGTAGACCAAGGACTAAACTGGAAAAGGATAAACAAGAGTTTCTACGTTCAAACGGGGTGGTTCGGCTACCCAATGGATCCACGATCAATTTTTCAACTCGACAAATCTAACCAGCCAGAGGGGCATCCTGACAGATATTGCTGGGACTAAAATCTTCGTGGTCATTCACCGTTTCGTCACATAATGGTGTCAGGAGTGGATCCACCTGACATACACTTAACCTAATTGGAGTATCAAGCAGCGCCAAGAACATGATGGACCTACTTGAAAAGAGTTTGTCGAATAGACAAAACGTTGGAGGCAGGTACGTGCTTCAATCGGTCTGGCACATGAAGCAGACAAAGGACAGTTTCCCTGTAATGGTCGTATGTGAGGAGACAAGCTGCATCAGGACTGACTGCAGATTCATCATAGGGGTGCACAGGTTTGAATTAGTCCAATACCAAGGCAGATAAATTGCAGAAGTCTTCTGCGAATTCCATGTACATTGCTCCGGCGGCAATTGCTCCGCCGACAATCTCGCAAAGTGACAATTTGCTCCGCGACATTTGCTTCGCGACATAGCTCCGACGTCAATGCCTCTGCGTCAATTGCTCGGCGACACGTTGCTCCTCCGACACTTGCTCCGCGACTTTGCTATCCGCCGACAATTGCTCCCGACAATTACTCCGCGCAATTGCTCCGCAGACATTTGATCCGCCGACATCGCTCCGATGTTGGAACAAATGATCGCGGCGACAATTTGCTCCCCGAACGACAATGGTTCGCCGACAATGGCTCCGCCGACAATTGCTACCGCCGGCAATTGATCCGCAGCATTTGGCTCCCCGACATTGCTCCGCAGACCATTTGCTCCGCGGCAATTGGCTTCCGCCGACAAATGCCTCCGCCGACAATGCTCCGCCGACATTGTTTCTGCAAACGCACAAATGCTTCCGCCGCAATTTGCTTCGCCGGAACAATAGCTGAGTAACTCTGTTTCAATGAAAACAATTGCTTCATGCTGACGCAACTGCTCAAACTCAAGAACGAGCACCTTTTAGACAGAAGAGAGAGAATAAGACGTGTTTGTCTTGCATGTCAATTCTCTCTATTTGTCGATCCTTTATTACTCTTGTTGAATTAATAATATAATAGTGGCTACACAATTTCATAGTCTTGTAGATGAACATGACTAGAGCCCGATATTCATATGGATATGACGCATGCATCAGCGAAATTTTGTTGGTTATGATCTCCTCTCTTTCATTGACTCCCCCTCTCCTCTTCCCGCTCTACTCACTCAAGAGACTGTCTGTCATCATGTAGGGGAGAATCAAATCATGATAAATTTAAATTGCCAAATGATGTTTTAATATACTTTACTAGCTGTGCGGACAAGCTAGTCTGTAACTCCGATAGAAAGCAATAGATATCATACGACCAGTGACAAATTTGAAAAAGTTATGACGACTAAAAAAATCCCAGAAAGATAGCTTTCATTTTTCTTTCCGGTGACAGCAAGTTTGTTTTAGATGAGCTAAAGAAATTGCAAATATTAAAGTACTCTGGGCTGGATATGATACCACAAGATTTTAAAGGATGGGGGAGTAATTTGTATGACCGTTGAAATATATCATAGATTTTTCTCTTATGTCCTCTACTTTCCCAACAGACATGAAAATGGCGAAGGTAACTCCCCTATATAGAAAGATAGACAAACTGCGTTGTTAAACATATGACCTATTAGTGTTTTAAGTGTTGTGTTAAAAATTTTGGAAAAAATCTGTTCATTTGCCCAAATAGATTAATATTTTCAGAAAAAAGATATATTACGAATTTTCATTCCGGCTTTTCGTACGGATATTCCACAGAACATGTTTAATACAGTCTGTTAGATTTTCTCAGGAACGAAGTTTTCTCAAGGGCGTTTGGTGGAATGGTTTTTCTGGACTTACAAAGGCCTTTGATACTGTAAATCATTAGCATAACTTTTAAAGATAGCAGGCCATGGTTTGGATTCTGCAGATTGTGTCAATTGGTTAAAGCCTAATCTAAGTGTTGTGTCATGAGATTGAATCTTGAAGAACAGCTGAAGTGATTGGAAAGGTTGATAATATGCAACCTAAGAATTATTTAATGATGCGAGGTTTTGGAATGTAGAAAATTATGAAAAATTTACCAAATTCTTCTAAAGAGTACCATGCACGTTGCACTAAAAAATCATGTAATGGGACTTACATGGCATCGTGCTCATATGTAAAAACCGGAGTGTCCTTCCTCGCCTGATGTAAACGGGAAAAAATTGGGTGTATCAAATCTGAAAATTTGCCCGTTTTGGGCCCCCAAAATCAACGGAGGCCAAAGCGTGGCTTCCATTAAAATATTTAAAATTTTCGGTTAAAAAAAAGAAAACAAATGTTTCAAACCATATTTGTTTTAAATCCTCTGCAATAATCTATAACTCAATATATTTCCTTTTCAGGACAGAAGAATATATATTCTTTTTTTCAAAATTTATGTCATGCATGTAAATCCACGTGGCGCAAAGCGCAATTACTTTATTGCCATTCAATATTCGGTATAGCTAGAGCAGTCTGATTCTATTTGGTTACATTTTCATGTTGTAATCGATGCTAGAATGGC
This sequence comes from Paracentrotus lividus, assembly GCA_940671915.1. Lineage (NCBI taxonomy): Eukaryota > Metazoa > Echinodermata > Echinoidea > Camarodonta > Echinidae > Paracentrotus > Paracentrotus lividus. The sequence continues at coordinate 522,735 of CALNVZ010000674.1, read as the reverse complement.
GAGAGCGACGAAATTCGAATGAAATGATTTGAAACAATGCCAGTTATGCCACTCACCCTCCCCCCCCAAAAAAGGAACAATTTTTACATTAACATCACTTTAATATTTGTTATATTTGCTTTCATTTTATATACTAATCTCAATATACTATGAGGGGAATCGAGAGAGAAAAAAAGGAGGCCAACTTGATTTCTCTTTCTCCTTCTTGTAAAGGCGGTTAACTTTTGGAAAAGATACCCTTTTTGAAAACGTGTATAATATATTATACTCAAGTGTGTAATTAGGGATTTCGTGCGATGTCACCGTTCTTTTGGGTGTGCTTATCGTTTAGATCTGAGGTTTCTTGTATTTAAAAAAAAAAGTATATCGTTTGTGTTTGTTTATTGGGGGGCCCGCGAATCTTTTTATACTAAGGCATGTATACTAGTGATAATAAAAAAGTGGTTTGAAACCTATAATTATTTGTAGATGGCTGCATGTCAACATGAGCACATTACGTATGTTACGGCGGGGTAAAGAATGAGTCCGTTGCGGTTCGACATTCTAAATTTCTTATTTTCTTTTTTATACCTCAGGATCCGCCACGGTGATGTGATGCTTACCTCGAGGCTTACATGATAGGGTCAGTCGTGGAAAGAGTGATTAATTTCGTTCATGTACCAATAAAACAAAGAAATGCATAAGATGATAGAATAGCTATGAAGAATGAAATAAAGATTTACCAACAAATACGTAATTGCGTAGTGGTTGTGTGACTAGCAGCATTCAATTCTTCTATCTTTCTTCTCGTAGCGTCTCTTCTCATCTC
>CALNVZ010000674.1:507949-519176 GCA_940671915.1 Paracentrotus lividus | reverse complement strand
TAGAAATTAACAAATTTCGGAGGAGGGCGTGTATAAATATTACGGCCCGTTGTCGCTACAATTTATGCCATTGTGACTTATTTGTGTTGACCGAATCTATTAGCCAGAGAATATAATAACGCTCTATATCTTTGTTCTCACCAAGTGCCTCATAGCAGAGAATAAAAAGCAATACTTGACATGGCCCTGGGTTGGTGAACGACTTATATATCGCCCAGGGCCCCCCATGTTCAATATCGCTATTATTAACCAAATCCAGACCATCTTTTCGCGGCCATCATCTCTCCTCTCTTTTCTATGTTTCCGATGTAGTTTATTTTATTGTTCAGTGATTTACTACGTATGTCAATAACGAAAATCAGACTCCGCGCACCTACTCGGCGTTAGCTGCGAGCAAAGAAGTAGATGATTGGTACAACGAAAAATACTTTAGGTATAAATCTTCTCAAATGAATGTGTATGGTAACTTACAGCCAGTTTGCTTCTTGCTAATGCACTTTGTTGATTTGCCTATGTTACAAAAAGTTTAGCTCAATTTTGTGGCGGGCGATGCGCCTACCATTTAGTTTTGACACAAGACTGTATGAGCATTGTTATGAGAACCGCCAAACTTTAAGATTTTGGGGGCTATATATTAGTTCATGTGTTTTAAATTCGCATCACCCTATTCACAATTTAAACAATAATGTTACGGTTATCATGTTTGGGGTTTCTAATTCTACCCAATAGTACAATAAGCAATTAAGTGTTCACAATCGAAAGGATAAATATGAGAAAAGAGGTGAATTTAGAGTCAAATTCGAGGTGAATTTCGAGTAAATTTGGAGTGAAAAATACACATTTTCACCTTCATTTTGGAGTATCCACTTCCAGATCTCACGAAGTGATCCCTTAGGCACTCCTATAATGAGTAAAAAATGGCTATGAGAAAGTACTTTCACTCCAAATTCAATTGAGTGTTCCTCGAATCTTTCAACTCTAAATACACTCCGTCAAGAGGTGACTTCAATTTATTTTTGTATTTGTTTTGTGTTATCTTGTTTTTTGTTTTTTTTAGAGAGAAGAGAGACTATATATCCGTACAAATATTCTGAAAAATCCATCTACTTGTGATATTGCCTGAGAGATACAAATGATGATGGAGTCACCGAACATCGATGATGAAAAGAAGAAAAACTCTCAAAGTGATATTATGGAGACCGAATCAGGTCGGGAAAAGTTCGTTCATTGCAGATACCACTCGACGCAAGCCCTTCGACGCAATCGATGGGGGTAAGGTTTCTTTTCAGTCATAAAGTTTCCAGTTAAGAAAATATAGGAAATAAGCTTAAATATAAGAAGAGAGAGACCAGCTGGAGTTCCATATTAAGATTGGGCCAAAAGTTTTTACCCATGAAAACCCAAAGCGCTTTACAGATATATCATACCCTGTTCACTGGATTCAATTCCGGCTGCATTAAATTTTCTAAGCGGCTTATGATCTCTCCCGGCAACACTTTGATTAAATTAATTTTTATCTTCATGTCTTATTGAAAATTACTTTGATATGATGCTGTTTTGAAACCTTGGTTACTATACTATATTGAAAATATTGGTTTTATTGTTGCTTTAGAGAAGTATAACTATTTTTAATCTTTAAGGCCCTATTTTTCTTATATATTTTTTATTTTACTCTACAGTTGATTTCCGGCTTCTTCAGATGTGAAGTACCACAACAAGACTGTTAAGGCTCAGCTGTATGGGACATCAGGTAATCATCTTTACTTGTGTTTTTTATATGACAAATTGGCGTGACCTATAGAATTACAGCCCATTCACATTCGATTCATTGAAGAAGGCAATGAAAACGTTTTTGTAATACAGAGCGAAACCGTATGATTCGGAGCAACGCCTTTGTCTTGGCACCATTATGTTCATTATTTCTTGGGAGTAATAAACGAAACTATAAACAATTTTGAGTCATATGCAGCTCATTTTTCTTCACTCAATTCACGAGCCGCTCTAGTAAATCTAATTCTGGCATTTTCGTTTGATCTCTTGTAAAAAAAAAGATCGGTTCTGGCATCACTCTTCAAGAGGAAAGGGTCAGCTTCCCTTTTTAAAGGATACAAACATGAACCTTCAATCACTATGAATTTAATTATTGCTCAGGAATGTATTCTCACGTAAATATTGACTGGAGAAAAAAAATCTGTAATACATAGATAGGGTACATGCGGTATATGGGAGCGCAGCAGGTAATAAAGGGCCACCATGAAGCGAACATCATGTCGTGACCGTCGACCGGTGACCGATTGGCACTCATAATGTGTCTATGAACTGTAAACGAAATATATCGTCGTGAAGAGCATCTGATGCCGAATTTCGCTGAGAAATTGCTGAAAAGCAACAAGGTAGATAAACTTACGTGGCATGTTTTTACCTGATGTAAAATTGATATTCACAGAATGTGGATGGTGGAAGAGAGTGTTTGAGGAGGTAACCTGAATTTTTTTGTAATGTAGTAAGCTTATAGTTCAATTTTGATCATATCTAGCGTGTACAGGTCATTTGTTTTTAGTGAAGGGGTGCAATGTGGCATTACGAATGCTTGCCTACCAGCAACGACTTTTTGCGGGTAATGAGGGGACATCCAAATGGCGGAATAATTCTGGGTACTTAGTATTGGATGAGCATCATCTCTTTGCTCGATTTTTGGGGTCATAGGTTCACCATATTAATAATATAATACTTATGTAGGCCTATATTATTGATAAGAAAATAATTTAAATGATATAAGATATATATATACAAAAACATATGAAATATAAGTCATAGATTACTGAAAGAGTCTTATAATTCAAATAAGCTAAGTTAATGATTTTCAACATTTTAATCAAATTCCAGAATGGAGAGTCATTAGTGGTTTTAAACATACATTAATACATGGCCCAATATCTGCACATGCAGGTAAATGGCATCTTTGGTAATGACATCCATATGAATATGCAGACAGGGTTGTGACTAATGTTTTTCTTCACCAATAAAGTTAGGCAGTATTTTTGGATTCTTATAAAAGGGTTAGACTATTCATTCGTATTGTATGCAAGATAGCAAATGAAGCTTAGGAGTCCATATGTATGCATGTGACCCTATGGCTTCTGCTGACAGAGTTCGTAGAAATAAATTATTTTGGTTTTCCTTTTTTTTAACAGCGTTGCGCCTCTGTACCAAATTACCGGTCCATAATATCCATATTTTGTCTGGTCGAGGTCAACGCGTAAGATTGTAAGATGATGCGGGTTAAGAGTAAGACAATGGATACGCTCAGAATCATTTTTTAGCATCAGGAAAAGACTTTACGCCCCTGAATAATTACGTCAAAATGGTTCAACTCGGAATGCTGAAAAAAAGGAAAAAGAAAAACATCCCAAATATACCCCGTTTAAATCAAGTAAATTGATTTTGATCTTTTTAAAATGTGGCTAATTAAGGTTAACAGGTATTAATAAGAATATTGACTGGCTTTACTTTCGGGAGACACCACATATTTCCCTCACAAGACCCATATTACCCTCGTCTTCGACTCGTGGCAATATGAGATTTGTTTGGGAAACATCTGCGGTATCTCCCTCAAGACCAGTCAATTTCATATAATTACTTACGTCCATCTACACAGTGTGGCATGAGCATCAAACACCGTACCAGAATAACAGCAAAGTACACACAGCGAGACATGTTCTTAGAGAGTTGATAAACAGAGAGAGACTGTTCTTAGAGAGTCGATAAACACACAGAGAGAGAGTGTTCAAAATAATGACACTATATCCCAATTGGTTGAATATTATATAGTCAATCCAGAAAGTCTGTTTTTCTAATTAAAAATGGAAGACTTTAGAAAATTATTTTCTTTATCTATTGCTTTCTTAGTACACCGACCACAAACATGACTAATAAAACCGCTTAATGTTGTTTTCACATAGGCCTAGCTGAATGTGGAAGCGTTAAAGTGACATTCGAATTTTGACTGGGCTTCATATTTTATTTTGTCATGTCGGCTTGATTCAAATTTAAAACAAAAATGTCTTCATAGTAACGTGTATTATTTCACCAGGTGGACTTGACAATGCAAAACTCACATCGAAATGAATTCCCTTAAAATCAACTTTAAATAAATTTTAAAAAGTTCATGACGTCATGTTTTGTTGTTGTTGTTTTTTTTTAAAAGAGTTTTCTAATTGTGTAGACGTGCTGCCTGAAGGAGGTTACCAGGTAAAGAATGGAAGCTCTTGTCTAACAATTATAACAATAATGGTGGCTTCACGCGTGACGCTTGCGCCGATTTTAGAACTTGAAATGCTTTGTGTCTGCCGAATAGTCAACTGGAACGAGTAGCGAGGAGAGGTTTGACCGTCACGCCAAGCCACCTTTTTTAAAAAATAATTATTTGGCAAAAGCTTCCATTCACTAACTCTCAACCTTTTACATGTCACGACACAATTCGAAAAGCCTCTTAATATTTTACCAAGTCGACAGGTCGAATGGCCCTTAAACGCTTTCATAGAATTATAGAGGTTGCAAAACATCTTCACTTCCGAAAAGTATGTACAAGTAGAGTACAAAGTTCAGTGAAGTACATCGGGGTAGACAGGGAAGAATTACAGGATTACAGAATTATTGGGGCATGCAAACATCTGAATAAGCCGCCCCTCCCCCCGCTCAAGAAAACCTGGATCCACCGCTTAAATAAAACACTTTTATGGCATTCTGGTGGGAGTAAAGAAGAAATGTTTGTTTTTATGTAAAACTGGGAAGCTATTTGTGATTTCCGAACACAGTCATAGGAGCATTATTTCCTCTTCTTGTTTTTCCCCCTCTCTCTTTCTCTTGAAATTAAAGCTCCGTGCTTTTTCCTATAATCCTATATATGGTTACAAAACCATATATAGATACAAAGGTTATATTTATCAAGGAATCTTACGATCACGAAAAGTGTCACCGAAAATGGCTAATTAGCATAAATTGTGCAAATTTGCACATTCTTTTTTTTTTTTTACCCAAAACACGATCTACATAGTATTGACGAAAAAAAAAAAACATCACAAAAAAGCCTAATTAGCATAATTTATGCAAATTGGTCCTTTTTTCCCCAAACAAGATCTACTGAATACCTTACACACAAATAACTCAATATTTTGCACAGGTATTCTCTAAATAAATGTCTTGGGATGTATGCATTGGATTAATTTACAAAAAAAAAAAAAAATATTTTTTTTTTTTTAGCTCATTATATATTCATGACATTATTACTAAAAAACTAAAGTTAACTTTAGTTAACATTCTAATCCATTCATGCTCCAGAGACACATTTCACCAATAAGCATGCAAAGTTTGAACATCAACAGACATTCCATTCTTGAGATATTTGGTTTTGCCAAAAAAAAGGGGGGGCTATTTTGCATAAATTATGCTAATTAGGCATTTTAAGTGATTTTTTTTTTCGTCCATAAGATTCCTTGATAAATAACCTTTCTACTGATGTATGGTTTTAGAGGAGCATTTCTTTTCATTTCTTCACAAATTAGCCAAATAGAAGGGTAACAATTTGCCTATAGAATGCAAGTTGAGCAGCGGGGGAAGAAATCATCTGGAGGTGTTCAAGCAGCTAGGTGGCTGGTACTGGTATCCTGAGGGAACACTGCAGGGTTTTGTAGAGAGCTTGTGTTGCAGTGCAAGGCAGATTGGAGTCATTGTTGGTCTTGGCACATGCAGATCGGCGTATCTGATGTGCAAGACAACGGTGGTCATCTGAAGGTGCATGCAGGAGCAAGCTAGAGACAAGGCGCCTGGAGGTGTTTCCGTAGCTAGGTGGTTGGTCGTCTAGATGGTGTTTCTAGATTGTGTGGTCGTGTAGACCAAGGAGTAAAACTGGAAAAGGACTAAACAAGAGTTGTCTACGTCAACGGGGGTGGTATACGGCTACCCAAATAGATACACGACTCAAATTTTCAACTCGACCAAGAATTCTACCAGCAGAGGGCATCCTGACAAGATATCTGCTGGGAGAAAATCTTCGTGGTCACCGGTTTCGTCACATATGGCGTCAGGAGTGGGATCCACTGACCATGACACATTAACCTAATATGGAGTATCAAGCAGCGCCAAGAACATGGATGGCCTACTTGAAAAAGAGTTTGTCGAAAATAGACAAAACGTTGGAGCAGGTACGTGCTTCAATCGGTCTGGCATAGAACGCAGACAAAGGACAGTTTTCCCGGTATGTGAGGAGACAAGCTGCACCAGGACTGACTACAGATTCACATATGGGGTGCAACAGGTTGGAATTAGTCCAATACCAAGGCAAGATAAATTGCAGAAGTCTTCTGCATGACCAGGCGTTCTTTTTGGAACACCACATTTCATACCACATTTTTCGAACGTGGGGCGGATTGTTTCTTGCTCAACCTCGCACTCTTGGTGACGCAGTGGATGCAGCTTTGCAATAATCAAGGAACTATACAGCCGGAGAGTCCTACTATCGATAGGATAGTAGGAAAAATATTAGATGCTTTTGACAGAAGAGATAGGGAGAACTCGCCCAAGACCAGATCAGTTGGAGACACGGGCGTAAATCCCGGGGGGATACATCCCCCCAGATTTTGGGGATGGGGGGATGCCCTGTACAAACATCCCCCCCCCCCCCAGTTTTCAAGAAAGAAATGAAAAAGAAATTACACTAGATAATTATGTTATTGGTTAAAATAGCGCTCTCAATACTCTAAAATGCCTCTTTTTTTTACCCCCAAAACCCAAATTTTTCTGCTCGGTCGCTATGCGACCTCGAACTAAGTAACAAACAGTAACCTAAGTATAATATATACACAACAAAAAAAGTAAGTCCCCCCCTAATCAAAATGATGTAACTTTTGAAGAAGCTTGTTTTGAGTACAATAATTTGGAGGGAAGTTTTATCCACTTATTGAGTACCTTCTGTGAAAAAATGACATCGATCACTAGAGACATGCATGAGTGATCAACGTTTAAACCAAAAATGGACATTTTCAAAAGTCACAAGGGTAATTTTCGAGGCAGTAAAAATAGCAATTTTGTTAAATTTTCATTTTACCTTGTGTTTAGTTGTTTTGTAGGATTTATCATCCAAAATTTGATCATCCAACACCAATCTCGATACATTTCACTATTTTTCATGGATGAGTGAGCACAATTTTAAGAACTATTTTCAGGCCTCCAAAAACGGTAAAATCCAACAATTTTATTTAAAGAATTGACATCAGATATTATTATCAACATTATCGACACATTTTGTGAGAAAATGAGCACTATTCGTTGTTTCATGGACGAGTGAGCACACTTTAAAGGTGACTTTTGTGACTTTTGTATTGACAATTTTGCCTTTAACACGTATTTATTCATGCATGACTCAAAGGTTTTTATCTCATTTTCACACATAAGTTAGTCGATAAGTATATAAACATAACCGCCAAACGATAATACTCAACACCTTTTTGTTAAAAAGTTCCAGCATGTTGATTTGCGTCCTTGTTTGGTTTGATTCTTCGAGATTGGTACACAATGTGCAAATCGGAGAGAAATCAAAATTTATAACAAAATTGAAATTCGACTTAATTTCATGATGATTTTGTGATAATCTTACTAGGTTTATTTTCACGAAACAATTGGCCGAGCAGCACAACTTCAAGGTCGGTAGTAAACTCGGCACAAACGCTAAATTGAGAATATGGATGAAGGCACGGTGGGGGCCAAAGCTCTTGAATTCCTTCATATTATACATATTTTCTGGACCATAATTACATCGCTCACTGAACGCATAGAAACACTGGGAATTTTCGTGAAACTCAAAATCAACAAGAACTATCAAGAAGGTCTGTACAGTTAATCCAAAGTTAACAGTCGGATTCGAATTTTTAGTCACCAAACGAAAAAATGCTTTCACGCTATCAAGCTGCTTCATTTAACGCATGGATTTTTAATAAAATGCCATAGCATCATTTAACAAAATTATTTGCCATACACCATAACAAAAAAAATGGTTTATAAAATGATTTTATTACACCAAAAATTGAACAATACTTTACCAATCGGAATTTTAAAATATCCTTTTTTGTTTTATTAAGTGTTCATTCAACCCGTGATTCGTCATGGTATGTTTAAATACCTCCAGATTGCAATATTCCGTCATAATCAATCATGTTTAAGGTAAAAATGATTTGAAAATGCCAGTTTTGCAAATTTTACCTCATTTATCATCACGACCGTGAAATTTAAATGCAAAAGTTCGTTTTGATGTGTTAGAAATTAATGGCAACAACCCTTCTGAACATATCTCTTTGTTTTAAAAGTTTGCGAAATTTGTTCCAATCATTATTGAATTTAGAAGTTATGAAACTGCCTGTGACTTCGAAAGTGACCATTTTTGCCTTTCTGACTGTGCTCATTGAAGCATGACTTAACGAATTTCAGTAAAATTCACCAAAATGGAAGCTCATAAAATTACCTACAAGTACATGTTATAACATTCGTAAAACTCCTATTGGTTCAAAAGTTACATCATTTTGATTAGGGGGGGACTTACTTTTTTTGTTGTGTATAGTTGGATCCGTCTGTCAAAACCCAATACACCCCCTCTCCTCGTCTGGGGACAAACCTTAGGAAAGGGTGTTGTTGACAATCAAAAACATTAATGTAGTTGTGTGGAGGGTTTAATTGGGGCCTGCAGCCCACAGAATTTTTGTAGCAAAGGATGTGGATTCGTTTTCTATCGCTGTTTTTTTAAACAAAGTATGTAAAATGTATCTTATAAATGGATACTAAATTATTTTCTGCTCGCACTTCGCTCTCGCTGATACTAAATAGGATTTATAATCTCAAATTTTAAGCTTAAACATTTGGGCTCGCGCTTCGCGCTCGCATTACTTTTTCTATTACTAAAATGAACAGGAATCAAGGCTACCATTATGATTCTTAAAAGCATACATTCAAAGACAAATTTTCTTCGTACACCCTCCCTCTTCGAATACTATATATTATATAGACCCAATATGCCTATGAAAGTTTCCCCTTTAACAGAAAAAGTGCCCTTTTTTCCATCGAGACCCCACTTTCAAATTCGTGACGCCGCCTCTACTGTGTGTTTTTATTCTGTTTTGTTCGATTTTTTTCGCGCTCGCAGATACTATAAAGGACCTTTAAAGCACAAAAATATATTCTATTTCAGCTTAAAATTTTTCGGCTTGCGCTTCGCGCTCGCATTACATTTTCAATTACTAAAATAAACTGGACTCAAGGCAGCCATTATGATTCTTTAAAGTATACATTCAAGACAAATTTTCTTCGTATCTCCTCGCTCTCTGAATAAATTTCTCTTTAGATCTATGCCTCTGATCTAAAGTGTCCCCCTTTTCAGAAAAAGTGCACTTTTTATCGAGACCCCACTTTCAAATCCATTCTGCCTCTACTTCATATTTTTGTTTTTCGTTTTGATTTTGTTTCCCGCTTGCAAATACTATATAGGACCTTTAATGCACAGACATATTCAATTTCAGCTTTAAATTTTCGGCTTGCGCTTCGCGCTCGCTGATACTAAAAAAGGAACTATAATGCACAAATAACTCCAATTTTTAGCTAAAATTTTCGGCTCGCGCTTCGCGCTCGCATTAGTTTTTTTTCCATTACTAAAATGAACAGGAATCAATGCAGCCACTGAAGCTAGAAGCATACATTCAAAAACAAATTCTATTCACACTCCCTTCCTCTCAAATCCGCCACTGCAACTGCTACCGTATATGGGTATTAATAACGTTCCATGTGTTTTAGAGCTTGTGAATGCCAAACAAGATCGGGACGAGTTGGCAAATTATTTCGCTCATCCCCCCACTCCTCGACACGGATTTACGCCGTTGGTTGGAGAAGTGGCTCCCTATCCTAAGAAATATGTCGGAGAAACAACATCATCTCCAGTGGTAGGAAAGAGGGATACTGACCCACGGAAAGAGGTTTCGCCTGAGATACCACTGAGGTGGAAGACAGTGTGACGGGCACGACAGCAGCCAAAGATAAGTCTCCTGAGCCTTTTTTATATCATATTCTCAATTCTCCCCTCTCACCCCCTCTTCGGGGTCTTCCCACGAGTCCTCGGTCCCACGAGTCCTACGTCCCACGAGACCTCCGGTTCCCACGAGTCCTACGTTCCACGACGGCCGAATATGTCCCACGAGTCATACGTTCCCACTGATTACCTAGTCCACGAGTCCTTACCGACCCACGAGGCCCGAGAATTTTTCCCACGAGTCCTCGTCCCACGAGTTCCTTCACGTCCACGAGGTCCTACGTCCTCACGAGGAGCTGAGATGTTTCCCGACGAGTCCTCGTCCACGAGGCACCCAACGAGTGCTACGCCCAGACCAGTAGGTCCCTGATTTCCTCTCACGGGGCAGTCTTGCCGTTAACGTCGCACGAGTCCTCCTCTGTGCGGACGTAGGACTGTGCATAAATACTCGGCCTCGTGGGACGTAGGAGCTCGTGCGGCCGTAGGTCTGCGTGGGACGATAGGACTCGTTGGGACGGTAGGACTGCTGGCCGAGGACTCGTAGGGACTGAGGACTCCGTGGGAAAAATACTTGCGGCCTGCGTGGGACGTAGGACTCGTGGGAGTAGGTCTCTGGGACGTAGGACTGGCGGAAAATAATTCGGCCGTCGTGGGACGTAGGACTGCAGTTGGACCGAGGTCCTGTGTGGGACGTGGACTCGTAGCACGAGGACTCGTGGACCCTCCCCATTTCTTCTCGTTTGTATCTCTGATTCTCCCTGCCTCACGAATGTAATATCCTCCCTATTCCTCCCTCTTTCAATATCGATATATGGAATGCTTGTACGCATCAGCAGGTACACCATTTTCTGTCTCACTGGAACCCCCCCCCCCCCCAAAAAAAAAAAAAAAAAAAAAAAAATAAAGTTGTTTTGTTTTCCCTCAAATTTGTTGTGGCATTGTGCTTTCTAAACCACGTATAAATGATATTGCTTTTACAATTTGGAGCTTGAGGTCACATGATTATTTTTTTAGTAGGGGTTTTGCAATTTATTTATTACAGTAAGTCAATTGCTTCTTTTTTCGAGGAGCGAACGTTTTGGACAGAACGTGATTTTGAGCAACATTTTAACTGAACCTGTCTGTAAAAATACAATGGCATGTGCGGTGAGATCTCTTCTC
>CALNVZ010000674.1:448120-474850 GCA_940671915.1 Paracentrotus lividus | reverse complement strand
TGCCAAATAGATTTTTCTTGATTATAGGAATCACGAATCGATCTATATCTCCAAGTAATAGCCACACGCAATGCAGCCATTTTGGTTGGTATTTAATGTAAATGCTAAGGAATGTTCTTGATTGATACCCGGCTTTTGGATACGAATATATGCAATAATTAATTTCCGATTGTGATTAAAATTTTTATAATTAAAAACAATATGTTTCCGCAACTTTAACTTCATTTTAGTTTGTTTCACGCTCTGTATTTAGCAATTCTTAAGACCACCATGACATACCAAAAATTTGATTTTCTGAGTGTTGAGTTTTTTTTTCCAGCTTCGGCAAGAAACTAAACTTATCCCGATTGCATCGGCACATCTTGGCAGCGCAAAAAAACATGCCGCGATGGAGTATGGTCAGAGGTTCCTTCGTTTGAGCATCGCAGATCAGGCAAACTGCGAAGTGCAGTTGCGATAGGAAACGCGAACGCGCCCGATTATCTGTTGAAGACGCTACACGACTACGTCGTACTTCTCCAATGCACATCATCGTGGCCATATGTAGCATATGTTATGATGAACACAATAACTTGTTATTGTGAAGGAAATGGTTATGAATGTATGAGAAGATAGTTCCTCTTTGTATTCTTTGCCATCTACTATCATAGTATATTGTAGTTTTGAATCTTTAAAAATGTCATCTTTCAATCTCAATTTCTTTTTAGACACGTTAAATAGAAAATGAAACTAGGAAATTTTGTAATTTCACAAAAATACTTCTCTCTATGACGAGCTATGATGGTGCAGAATACTTCTTCCCACGAAACAGGCTTTCAAGTTTATCAACCAATCTTGTGCATAGCTTTAAGACGTTACCTGATGAATAACAACATGATTATCTAACTAGACAATCATAATTCATGATTGATTCTGAATGAAAGGTGATGGTCATTGATGGTGAATAGCCAGTTTGTGAGATATCGTATAGGTATGGCAGGTGATTGAAGATAATTTTTTTTTTATCTCAGGTGGAGGATGTAGGTTGTATATGAAAGTTTGTTAGGGTGTTGGTAGATTTGCTGGTGTGATGGATTATGATGATGATGGATGTTGGCGTGGTGATGCAGGGTGGGTGTTGTGATTATGCTGATTATTGCGCGATGAAAATGAAGATGACGAGGGATATTTGTAAGGGTGTGAACAACACCACTCACCACCAGGCCGCCCTCATCATCCATTAATATCATTAGCATAGCGTTCCTATTCATACCATTGGCCATTTAGAGTTTCAAAGTCAAATTTCTAAATAGAAACTATATTTGTTTACATATTTCTCTAATCATGTCAAAGTAACATTACACAAAATTGATTTTGGATCACTGAACTTGTCAATTATTCCATTATAATTATAATCATAATTGGCGTGACATTTTCTAAGAACAATAACAAAAGGATTAATGTCCAAAATCTGATGACTTGTTTGCTGCTCCCCCGCCCCTGATTTTCACTGGAAACTGTTTTCCGATCAATCAATTGTCCTTTCATAACTTGTTTGTATCTAGTGGAGTTTTTCTCTATGCTTTTATTAAGTGCTACTTTGCTATTCTGGTTACGCTGTCTTCTTCCCCCTCATACTCCTACCCATGGGGGGGGGGGGGGGGTGTTTAATTTCATTTGAGTCATGTACAATACAAATCATGAGTGCTACAGTACAGGTGTGATTTTTGCTTCTTCTGATGATTACAACTGTTCTTTAATAAAGGTGGAATATTTTCTGGATTCTGGCATAACGATGCATCATGTTGCTACCGGCTTGCATTTCTTGAATAGTGCTGATGCGGCCGGTTGTAACCCAACAAGGGGTTCCGAAAAATGAAGAAGAAAAAGAATGACGCAAATGAAGCACCATGGGGGTTCACAAAATTTTTTCTTTTTTTTTAATCTTCGTGAAGGGTTTTGGAGAATGTTAAACATTATAGCCAGGGTCCGAAAAGTAAAGCAGTGGACAAGATATCAAAAATTAAGCCGGATTGCAAAATTCCTGTCGTCGTTAAAATAAATAATTAATTTTAAATAACTAAATAAAAATTAAATTTTTAAATAATAAAAGTATAAATGGACCATATATTCCATCTTTATGACGGACAGTGTATATCGAGCTATTGAATTCCCGCGGTCTCCTCTGGTGAAAGATTTATACAAAATAGGAGGTCAGTGATGCTTTCTTCATAGAAACGTATTAGCCCATGCCAAGATGCATAATAAAGTTCCTATTATCCAAGACAATTATCCCACGAATGTATTAAGTCTGAGGCAATCTTGGATACTCGCGCCGGCGTATTGCCCAAACGACGTCGGTTGACATTCGTGTGTCTTCGGGTAACTTCTATTACGTTCGCGTGTGATTCATGTGCCATCGTGTAACCTTCTAAACTTTGCCCGAACTACATGCCCCTTCGTATAACCATCGCACCTAAACATCGGGACAGTGTGACGCAGGCTTACATACATACATACAGTACAATACAGCATAGAGAAATGAGCGGCGCGTGGCATGAACATGCATGTTTTTTTTACATGCCAATGCTCAGTTAATGTTCAACCGTCTGTCTTGATGCACAAGCCCTTGCATGGCATCATCGTCAAATTGAAAATTAACTGAAAAGTTTACGCACTGACAATTTGTTGACATTGAGGAATTTTTTACCTCTCATTCCCTTCCCGGTCTCGATCGCTTGACGTCTGACAGGGGGGGGGGGGGTGTATGGGGGGCCGAAAAGAGCAGAAACGGTGAGAAAGGGCACCAGACTGACGTAAACTTATGGGCGCCAGTTAACCTAAAATTGTGGGCGCTATATGCGATCTTAAAGCTGGGTTTTTTAAAGGAAAGGAAAAGAAGGGGGAAATCGTAAAAATTCACGCGAAGAGATTCCCCGTATAAAGGTTTTCGTAAACAAGATTACAGTGAACACCGAGACACCAGCCATTATGGTTTAATGGCATTTTTAGTAAAAACAAAACAACAAAACAAAAAACAACGCAAACAAACAACAACAACACAACTTTGTCCGAAATTACGACTTTTCTTGGTTTTAGTTACATAGCATGGATATATCCCCTATATCCTATCATTTTCGGTTTACATACCAACTTGGTATTAGCCTAACTGTTGGTTTTCAATTTTTTTTTTTTTTTTTTTTTTTTTTTTTCAATACGCACAACATGGGTAAAACCTTTTGGTCTATTGACGATTTGGTCTCAATTTCCAATTGTCTAAGAATTTGACCGGCGATCGATGACCACTCTTGACTTATATGGTAAATGATGATATTCATTCTTCTAATATTTACAAAGGTGGAATTAGCGCCTTCTTCTGTTAAAACATTATACGTGTAACTCGTAATGTGGGCGGTCACAACTCGTCGTAGATAGATAGATAGATAGATATTTATTGGTCCTTCTTTATACAATGTAGTACAAGATATCACTAGTACATTTAAACTTCTCATGTTTTACATTGATCATAGTAAAGTAAGCAAGAATATGAAGTTAAGTTCTTGTAAACAGGTAAAAGGAGGACGAGGAGACCCTGGTAAAAAGCTCAGCTTGTAGGGATTAGGGTCCCCTCTTAACTACCATTTATAATCATGTTATTACAGTGTAAATTGAGTGAACATATTTATAAATAGCTACGTAGGATAATACGAAAAAATGTTTTGGCATAACAGAAGCAGAAAGGCTATGTACATAGGGAAACAGGACTAGAGACAGTCACGAAACAAGAAACAAAGGAGAAAAATAGAGAAGAGAAAGAATACAGCACAACATAATGACAAAAAAACAACAACAACAACAAAACAAAAAAAAAAAAAACACACAACACTGACAAAGGAATAAACAGTTAGACACAGCATATTGAAAGAAAAGAGAACAACCATATCATGCTCAGATGACTATCGTTTACATTATAATACTTGAGAGTCCACAATAATTGTCAAGGAGATGGACTTAAGTACACGTTTAAATACAGATGGGCTTAACAGAAAGCTTGATTTTGTTATCGGAGAATTCCAAAACCGAGGTCCTGTATTAGCTAATGTGTTAAAGGCCAGTTTTGTCCTCAGTTTAGGTAAGTGGGAGGCAGAAGCATCCCGCGTCGTAGGCCTACGGGGCACGTGCCATCACGTAGCCTGCGTTGCATGTACAATGCACGCACAGTCCTGGTCAACTTCTGCGATTCCTACGTTTCTGGTAAAGGGTATTGTAAAAACTTCCTGCACATCGTACATGCATTGTACCTGCAAGGTACTCGCTGCACGAAAGAAGGTACGTGCGCAGTTGTGACCGCGCATAAGCCTATCGTGGAGGGGGGGGGGGGGGGTAGGTGTTAGCGAAGCGACAATTCCTGTCGTACCTAAAGGTGTGCAATTATAAATATAGCGTTAGACGAAGAGAACAATATGATCTGAATGAAGTTAATAAAATGTCGGATAATGTATTTGTCTAATTCACGAATGAATATTTGGCCTATTACTAGGCCTATACTAGTTACAGGTAATGTTACTAAGCGCAGGTTGACCAAATGAATATTAGACAAAAATTGGGAATTAAACAAAATGGTAATAGGCAAAGTAGTAATTATACCAAAAGGTATAAATCAGACAAACTTGTTGTAGATGAAATGGAATTTGTTCATCTTTATTATGAAATAAATATCAAGTTTACCATAAGCTATAATTTCTAAATATGGGGCTCTCAAAGTTGGGTTTACTTTTTTTTTTCTCTGGGACGCAAGGTACCAGTACACAGAGGGTAAAGCTAAATTATCAACCATACATCTATTTTATTATATTCCGGTCACAATGCTTATAATTAACAGCTTGTTATCAATTCTATGCGGTTTAGGTAACAAATGTATATATATATGATCTTTCGTTTAAAGTTATGTTGTTGTGATGCATCCATTTGACAATTTTCAGAGGACTACATTGTAAGAAACCATATGATATTCAGTGTAGAACGCATATATATATATATATAATATATATTTAAAAAAAAACAAAACAAAACAAAACGTACGATTCATCAATCCTTAGATTAAGGTGGATGTTTGGTATCATCATAATTTATAAATGGTAGAATTTTTTTAATTATGAAATTAGCTTACGGGTATATTTGGCGTTTTGAACCACTTGCCAGCATTTGCAATTAATTAATTTTTGTGCAATATTAAATTTGGCATCAATGATAAATTACGCATAAATTAGCGTTTTCGGCACGAAGCTCTTAAGAATATTTAGGAATACCAGGTTAGGCGGAATGTCATTTTAAAGCTATTTACATATGCAATGGGACTACAGACTTTAAAATTCAAATAAAAATAGATTTGCATGTAAAAAAATAGGAAAACCACGATTTCGTGGAAAATTGAACCTAATGTACGCAAGGTAACTAATTAGTAAACTTCCTTATTTTTACCAAAACTACGATGTCATTCCATGCTCTAATATAACTACCTACATGTGTAATTTCATTGAAATAACGGTGATGAAGTGAATACAGGAGAACTGTTCAAAACTTATAGATCATTCAAAAAGCGAAAGTACATCAATTTGCATATAAAGTTTCTTGAATAATGGTACAACAATTGCATGGCTCACACATTCAATAAGAATATCAAGAAAATATTTATTTCAGGCTATTCATAATTTCCCTTGCCCCATTTTTAAGTTATATAATTAAATATGTTCTACCTTAAAATAGTTGTATCAAAAATACCAATCAAAGAGCCTCAACACAATTGTTTAATATTGCTGTTACCAACTGAGCTATTAAGCCTTTTATCACACCGTGAGACGTCTGATATGCATTCTAATCATTTTATACATTCAAACATCTTTACTACTTGTCATCTTTTCATATAGGTTTTCCCGGCCAATTTCATACATTTATCATCCGTTTTCATTTAATATGTATGCAAATTCGTGTGTTTAATGCGACAGACTGACTTTAGTCAAACAATATTCCTTGTTCATGCTCTCAAATTCTCTTTTAGGCACACAGAGTAATGGTTGAAATATTCAAATTCGGATTATAGTCATTTAATTTCAAATTTGTGCATTCAAATTAGTGCGAATTTGAGTATACGGAATGAAATGTCGACGGGATGAGGACGAATTGAATAGTTATGTGAAGTAGAATGCGCAAATACGAAATCAATCACAACAATCGTTAATTTTGATGATTGAATACGATTTTTGATCAGCGTTTTTCCGAGAATGAATGCCTCTAATATGCAATTGATTGATAAAACAATGAAATTGACCGGGAAAACGATGAAACTGACCGGGAAAACCTATATTAAACACCACATCCGCAATTCTTATATGAGGTTCATGAAATATGAACCCAATTTTCTCTTTTCAGCATCATTGATCCTACGAAACATTGACATACACTGCATTTCCAAGCTCCTTATTGATCTCAATGATTGATTTTATAATCAAAATAAAAAAAAAAACAATTTACATGCCGATAAAATATGCATGTTACTAAAATAAGGTTTTATCTAAAAAAAAAAATAATAAAGATTTTTACCTGATTTCAACTGCTTGTCCCCAAGTCATATAAACTAGAACGAAAAAGCCAACAACGGCATCAGTTCAGAAAACTTCTAATTTACATTATAGTAACATTTCTAAACTATTAAAAAATTACCAGTTATTAAAAGAAGGTATAAAATACAAAAGCTTTCAGATTTTCTATATTTTGATGGTCATTTTGATGACGCTTTCAAAAAGCATAAAACTGAACAAAAAATCTCCCAGTTGTTTGTTGAATTCGTTTATTTGATGCACCAATATCCAAAGTAGAGGTGTATATTCACCGTTTTGCCGATTTTGGAGTATTTCGGTGGAGTTTAGAATCATTTCCTGTCAAACTCGTTTTGACAACATGAGAGACACACGAAAAGAAATAATCAACGAATGCTTCGTTGAACAATAGAATTAGCTCCGCCCTTTCAATGTCGGCCCGCTCCAAGAGAACACACAACCAATGGACGAGGAACATACGTGTACATGCAATTATAGTTTATCCGACTTGCCAAAGGCTGAGACCCACCCACCCTTGCCCCCACCCCATTGGCGGCGATCCCGGGGGGGGGGGGGACGATTTTTTTTTCTAGTGGGGGGGGGGGGTCGTCCCCTCTCGATTTTTAAAGCTTAACATATTTTCATGTAGTGATTAGCCTGTGAAGCTAATAAAGCGGTAAAATGTATGTCAAATACAATCATATGGGCAATTCCATAGGTTGGTGGACATGAGCTTACAAATTCAAATTCAATGTTTTTTTGAATTTTTAAATACTTTTAGTCCTTCATACATGATAGTTTCAGGAACAAAAAATTAAAAGTTTATTTTCATATACTTTGGAAAAAAATGGTCGAAAGTTGTGTCTTCCATTCTGTACCAAAATACAAGAAAAATAGTAAAAAATGAAATATGCCTTATTACCATTTTGTTATTGCAACATCATACCACTTTATATATTTCTGAAGTTTAGAAGAGTCAAATTACTTAAAATGCACAACAGCTTTTCAAGAAAATTTGTAGTACTCATTCAAAAAGAAATATTGTAAACCGCTCAGGTGATGTAACGTGAGTAATCAAAAAAACTGACTTTGTTTTCTGAGAGAAAAATTCTTCACAGTTAATTGGTGGGACTTTAAATTCTCTTCCTTCAAACAATATTTGACACGGTGGATGACTATCAAAATCATAAAAAAATACCATTTTAATAAAATGTAAAGAAAAACTGTAACGGTGAGGTAACCGTCTGTACGTGAGTATACCATCATGTAACGTGAGTAACCAGTATATATGAAGTTACAGGTAACATTTCTGTGGGTTGCAAGTTTTTAAGTCTCATGGTGAGTTGTGAGTTTTTTTGTTAGATTAAAAGCAAAATGAGGGTACACTCTTTGATGTGACTCTTTTTTTCATCAAAAATATCAGTGGTCATACATCCACAACAAATTGAATAGAAGTATTCACAATGCGAGAGTGCATTAGTAAGACTCAAAGTTTAGATAACCAAACTTTAAAGAGTGTTCGAACAATACATTGAATGCCCTAACCCGTGACTGCTTGAAGGGTTTTTTTATTATAGTTTTTTTTGGGGAATTCTAGAGCCCATATTTTGGAAATATTCAGCAAAATATATGATTTTCATATTCAATATATTGAATTAATATCATATTATTTCATATGTATTGAATTTTGGATTTCAATAGTTTTGACGAGTTTTTTTTTCGAAATTTTGAGGACATTTTGACGTTTCAAGATGCAATTTATCATCGAAAAGTCATATTTTCAAAAAATTATGATGAATTAATTATAATTTTCAATTTCAAACATATTTAGTTATTCAATTTTATGATCTATCTTGTAGAATGATATAATAGGAACTAAAAATAAACTTTTGTTTATCTCATTTAGTTTTAAAATATATTGCGTCATAAGCCATGAATTTCAAAATGTTTGCGTAGTCCGAAAATGTGCATATTTAGCGGTATTTTGCACAATTTTTGCCATTTTTAGCCGTATTTTTGTTATAAATCTCACATAATCATCCAATTCAATTTATATTGTTTAATCTTCAAATTAAATATGTTTCATCATTCATCATAGTTTAGCGTGCCTAATTGTCCTCAATTAAAGAAAAACATGGAATGGGCCACTTTTCTGCCCTTAGCAGGTGACGGTTAAAGTTGATTACATGTATACCACTGTGCCATCAAAAAGCAGGGAGTAAAGAAGAAGGCCATCCTACACACATTATTGAATTTTAGTGACTTTTATGTTGTTGACATACTGGACAAAATGTAACGTGAGTAACCGTAAAGTGAGTAACCACTTCATCTGCACCCCTAGTAAAAACCATGTGTCTTTTATTTTTTTAATTATATAAAATTTTGTGCTCCTAATATACTTCTTTGAAATGGATATAATCAACTTCCATAAAGCTGTATAGGAGGAACTTTTCACTGATGTCGACTTTTCATTTTATGCATGTCCAATCATGTTACGTGAGTACCGACACATTTTAGAAGATTTGCCAGGAGCATAATAAAAATTTCTCAAGTTTTGTTTTTTTATACAAAGGATAGTCAGACTGTGTACTTTGTTGTGATAAAAGTAGATGTTTACTTCCTTATCAGATAATAATGGAGTTACAGCTCCAAGTATGAGTCAAGGTGTCTCCAAATGTAACGTGAGTAACCGTGGAATAGCCCATATGCTAAATGTTCTTATAAGGCAAAATTTTCGGCTCGCGCTTTGCAATCGCAAACATTGTCATTATTTTCTCCATAATGTGCGAAATATGCGAATTTTGAGTGTATTATTTTTCACTTTCGGGTGTTTCCGTCCCCCCAGTCGTGACATGAAATCGCCGCGCTTGCCCCACCCTCATCCTATGCAGTAAAAATTGTAAAGCCACGTGAATATGACTATCAGATCATGATATATTGCATGATCTGCACCCCCCCCCCCACCACAACTTTTAAAAAAGCTCCTTATTGGCCCCTGATTTATCATTGATTTCTAAATTTACCTCCCCATTCCATAGGCCTATGCCTGAATGGATTTAATTTTAAAATCATTTCGAATAGTTAATTTATTCATGGTAGGCCTATGCTGCCCTACTTTGACACAAGGATTAACATGTAACAAAAGTGAAATTACCTGTAAAAATTTATGCGTTAACAGTAGCCTATTGATGTCAATGTTATCCCATGATCATGATGATGTCTTAACGTATATTAATGAAATTTGGCCAAGAGCATGAAGAGGAAGATGGCACGAAATATGAAAACATCAACCTTGAATAAAAAAATTATTGGCATGTCGATATATTTCTTTTGTCAGAGTAGGGAAGTATGCAAAATGGTATTGGGGGGGGGGGGGTTATGTCTCCTTCTGCACGAAGGGGCGCTTAAAACTGGAGGAAACTGAGAGAAAATGAGTCTGCATGGGGAAAGAAAAGAAAGTTGAGAAAGATGAGGGAAAACGTGGAAGAAAAGGGGGGAAAAGATTGAAAGAGAGAGAGAGAGAGAGAGAGATGCCGAAAGGGAGAAAGAAAAGGAAAAATGAGAAGTAAATACGAGGGCAAAGAGGGAGACAACAGGGAGAAAAAAAATAAAAAAGTAGAAATATATTCTTTTTAAAAAGGGGGAGCTGGAAAGAAACGGAAAGAAGAAGAAACGGAAAGAAGAGAGGAAAGAAAATAACAAAACGTGGTTAACGTTATAACAAATATGACGTCTTCTTAGTTTGAGATCATTTTGGTGCCCTTGCCCATTAAGTTATTTGGTGGCCCTGTGAGTCCCTAATATTGACTTGGTGCCCCTTCCCCCTCCGGAGTATTTTTCACTCTTAATTATTCTAATATCATTCCCCCCTTTTTCTTTTTGCTCTACTTCTTCCTCTCTCTCTTTCTAATTGTTTCAATTTCATCCCCTCCCGAACTCCTCCCTGCTTCCCCAAGCTTCCTTTTACCCTTTCTCATTCTGTCTCCGCCCCTGATTTTTTCCCTCCTTCTTTATTACTTCCTTTCTCTCTTTCTCCCATGTGTACGCGCCTATAAATAATATTTTAGCTCCTGGCCCCACCCACCCCCCTTCCCCACCCAAGGAAATAACTTCAATGAGAAACTGGGTTGACGGCCGTTCGGTCATCTCAATCCATTGAACAAGCAATCGATCATCAATCAAACAAGAATGACAATCATGTATAGATAACTTCATGCATATTTATAATTTTGTTACCTGGTATTATTTAACAGCATTCAATGAATTAATAACGCATGCTGTCAAACAAACAAAGAACGATCAATTAATCAATCAGTAAAAAGCACGCAATCCAACAAAGACCACATGAAACAAAACTGCATTTAATTAAACAATAATTAATTAATTAACCAATATAGTGCGTACCGGAAAAAAGGGTAATTTGTTTTTGGAGGGGCCATTATTCCAAGCTCATCTATTTTTCATAATTATTTCTATCATACAGTTAAAGACAAACTCCTTACCCATACAAAGATACTTTTCTTGAATCATAAATGTAACGCATAACCGAATATTATTTATGTAAAAATAGGTGACAGGTACAAAATCCATTTCCAAGTTTTTGTTAAAAGATGAAATACTGAGTAGTACTGTTGTTTTCAAAGGAGTCACACATCATCACATGCAATCCTATTCAAAGCTCTGGGACAGCAGGGACACCATTCACTCAGTCTTCTTTCATTTCCCTAAATCATGTGGAAATAGATTCTGTACCTGTCATCTTTATATGCAAATTACTCAATTATGCTTTACATTTATGATTCAAGACAGGTAGCATTTAAAAGGATTGTCGTTATTATTCGTTATAACTCACAGATGACTTGCATTCGAGAAAGCCATGGAAACCAAGCAATAATTGATTAAATTAATAAAGTACAGGGCCGCTGAGCGTTTTTGAAAGAAAAGAAAAATTAATCATCCAACTTGCTACAACTGAGTATTTATTATCCAAATATATCATTATAAAGAATATGAACAACATGGTATATGATATCATCATAGGATAAATGGCATCGGAACGATAACATGATTGTTTCAATTGCAAACCGAAGTAAAAACATGATGAGTTGTATATCCATATTATACATAGTCTATAAGTAGACTTAAAAAAGTAGAAGATTTACATCAATCCATCCATTTGTTTGTGCAACACGAATTCACGTGTTTAATACAGAGGCCGTGGAACCATGAAATGGGGTTGGCTGCAGCAGCCCCTCCCCACCCATATTCACTTGAGTAGACATTATTATAATGCAGAAAAATTATCAAGATTGTACTTATTCTCGTGCCAGCACTCCCCATCCCTCCACTTTTAAAAACGCCCCATGGTCTCTGTAAAAAGAATCATTTTAGTATCGTGCTTAGGAAAATAAGGCTTATAGCTTTACATTTGCGGTATATTATACAGTGCGTCCCAGAAAAAAGTTAACCCAACTTTGAGAGCCTCATATTAAAATCTTGCAGTTTGTGTGACCCTTATATTCATTTCATGATAAAGAGTAACTCATATTCTATTCAATGATACTGAATATATACAGATATTATATAGATACATAAACTCGCTATATATTTCAAGTTGCACAAATCAGCCATGAAAAACATGTACATATACAATAAAGTGTGAACCGTTACCATAAGTGAACAACCATTGATTAAATGTTACCGCCAAAACAAAACTAATATCAATTCCTGTTCTAACTCTAACCATGTAGCCAAATGGCCAATATGACCTGAAAGAATCAAAGGCAAAAACCAGAGTATAATTTTAAATCATCAAACTGGTGACATCACAATCGTTCCTGAGACAATTATATTGCTCCGATCTATTTCGTCTAAGATGAAGGGTTAGGGTTGCAATATGTTAGGTTTAGTGTTAGGTTCAGGGTTTATATTAGTAGTCATTCGATTCGTGCATGAATTTTACAGTTACAGCGGAGCAATTGTCATGAGTCCGGCATACTTTATAAACCCATAGTAATTGCCGATGCTATTATATATGACTTGTATAAGTGCAACATAATGTAGACCCCCACCCCCCCCTAAAAAAACAACAAACAAACAAAAACAAACGAAAAACAAACAAAAAAACAAACAAACAAAAACAAAAACAAAACAAAACAAAACAAAACAAAACAAAAACAAAAACAAAAACAAAAACAAAAACAAACACAAACAAACAAACAAAACACGTGGAATATATCTATCAGCATGGTCAGAAAGAGCTCTGTATGTTGTATTTAACTTTTACATGAGCATTATTTACAAGCCTATTAATGAACTATAAAGAACTCGAAATGTGGGCCTAAAAGTGGAAGCTACCAAGAAATTTTCTTGAAGATGAGCCTCTTGAAAAGAATCTACATAATTATTATTAATGGTTTGATTAACAGTGGGAGGTTTCACGGTGCACCACTGTCTTTTTTTTTGGTGGTCATTAGTAATAAGCAATAAGGACCTACTCACTCTCGACGTTTCGGTGCATGTTCTCACCGTCTTCAGGAGATCGCGAATCAGGACCATGCACTCAGATCATAACCTCAAAAAATAATACTTGGAGCACAGTAAAAACCTTCAAAGAAGTTCAATAGTATGCTTTCAACCACTACACCATCACTTTTTCGGAGGAAGAAATAAGCACGCAAATAATAAATGGGTCGGGTCGTTTTAACATAATCTACCATACACTCTAAAAACAAAATAAAAGAGAGGAAAGGGGGTAAATCAACCTTTAATGAAGCCGAGGAGTGACAGTGACAGAGAAAAAGGGTTTCACTCCTTTATCCTTTCCACCCCTTTCCACCCAATTTACCACACTTGTGTTTTTAGAGTGCAGACTTTAATTAAAATGACGTAATTGTTGTTTAAAAAAATACATCAGTGATAGATATATACGGTCTTCACCACTTAAGTCATATTTCTCTGTATAATATGCCCGAAACTGAATATCAGTGGTTCAGATCAGTCAATTAGAGATCAGAAGTTGGTCCAAGTCGGATTCCAAAGGAACTTTATCAATTACCCAAGGTATACGGACCACTACTCCCAATACTCTGAAGCATTGGCGGATCCACGCGAGGGCGCAATGCGCTCATACCCCCTTTTTTTTCCTCTCTTTTTTAATTTATTCATTTATTTTTTTAAAAACAATTATGTTTAACAAAATGCCTTTTGCGTCCCTCCAAGTCTAATTTTAAATTTTCCCTAGGCACCCCGTTCTTGAATCCTGGATCCGCCTCTGCTATACAGTGTGTTCCTAAAAAAAGGTAACCGAAGTTCAAAGGTCAGTCATTTAAAAAGTACATGGTTTATTCTGGTGATTTGTTTACTAAATTATTGAGTAATATATAGTGATATTGAATAACTCATCAACTTTAATTTGAGACATTGCTAATATACGTCTAAATTGTCACGGGTCAACGAGTTAGGGTCCTTTGGTTGTGAAAGGTAAAAAACCCAATTTTCCGGGTTTTTGGTTTGTAGGGTACGAAACCAACTTTTCGCAAGTTTTTGGTTTTGTTTTTTCTTTTCACACCAAGTTTTAATGAAATGCAATCTCATTTGCCAATGTACCTATCTCACTGGCAATAAGATGGGCTCACAATAATGAGTCTTTTGAGTCTCTGAGACTTCATCGTTACGTCTCCTGAGTCTTCAGGGCGTCGCAAGAATATCGAACAAAAGTCTAAAGAAATGTCAAACCTGTTCAATATCTTTTAATAGCTAGAAAGTTCCGACAACGTCACTGCAACGTCGTGGATACTTAGGGGACGTCGCGGCAACCCCGCAGAGACGTCACAGAGACTTGCACACCTCTGAAAGAAGCCTGCTAAAAGATTGTGCATGTTTGTCTAGTCTTCTCGCGACTTCCTGGAGACCTCACTCCGACTCAAGAAACTCATTATTGTGAGCCCATGTTATTGCCAGTGAGATAGGTACTTTGGCAAATGAGATTGCATTTTATCAAAACTTGGTGTGAAAAGAAAAAAACGATACCAAAAACTTACAAAAAGTTGGTTTCGTACCCTACAAACCAAAAACTTGGAAAAAGTGGGTTTTGTGCCTTTCACCATGACGAACCAGTCCGTTTGAGGACGGTATACCCCTACTTGCAACTCTATTAGTTCACTTTTCCAAGTGTGACCAGGGACACGAGAGGAGACCCTGGTGTGACAAACACCTCAACCAGATATCTATCTAAAAAACATCTGTTCCTTGACCTTGGTCCAAACAGTGGTCACCCAAAGTCACAGCTGGGGGCCAATATTGTTTACATTAAACGATCAAGATGTCTGTATCGATACATTTTTATTAGTTTTCTATTCTTGTACTTTCCTTATTCCGAGGTCGATTTTCTTCGGTTGAAATTGAAAATGAATTAACATTTGATTTCTAAATATAATATGCCTGTGAAAACTTGAAATATATCAAATACAATCATTTTATTTTGAAGGCCCACTCATAGGCAGAGCTACTATTACGTAACATCCCAGCTGTTGTTTATCATTTACCCCTGGCTCAACGCTCAAGCTGGCCTGTGGAGTTGTAAAGTTTAATAACAGGGATTATCTGGCCATGCAGGGTCGATAGTGCTTGGAAATAGTTTCAAACGAGGTTTTTTGATAAGGGGGTATGGGACCTGAATACGGAGGGTCAGCTCAGGTCTGCTTGCAAACGAGGGGTTGACGTAATGACATTAAAAGGACCCTAACTCTGTGACCCGTGACAATTTCGACGTAAGAAATGTCTCAAATTAAAGCTGATGTGTTACTCAATATTTCAGCAAACAAAGCACCAGAATAAACCATGTACTTTTGAAATGACTGACCTCTGAACTTCGGTTACCTTTTTTTTTTTTTTTAGGAACACAGGACTGTATAGGCCTATACTCCTCACGCGGAAAAGCGTGGTTAGCTCTGACGACCCCTGCGCATGACTGTGCAGGAAGGGCAATGTAGGCGTGCTATCCCATCATGCCCACCATCGGATCTCAGTGGTTCCTATGGGAGTAAAGAAAGATTCGAAAAGAAAATAAGATTTTAGTGAAGAGAAAAAAAGTTAATCAAAAATATTATCAATTACAATCGTATACAATCATGATGAATCTGTTGCATAACCTCTAAAGAGTTGACTCGCATCCCACCCTCCCCCCCCATACCTGGTGCTCGTTCCGGATTTTTAGAGATACCCTATCACAGGTGTTTGGAAGGGAAGCCAAATCAAAATTACCCCTATTACAGTCTATTGGAGGGGAAGCAAGCAAAATTACCCCTCTACCACAGGTTTTTGGACCCTTTTCGGGAAGGTTTTGAAAACTACCCCTAAATAGAAATATTTTTAATTATGTTAAAATATGCGAAAAGTCACCTATTTCAATGATTTTTTTTTCGAAAATCCAAGTCCGAAACTTTTGATTTGCAAACAAAAATACGAAAAATTATACCCTGAAAGCAAATTTGAAATTTGAATCATAGTTTTGTGAAATGAATCAGTTTGCTTTACGCACATGATCTTCAAAATATGTACCTTTTTATCAATCACACAATAATTATGGGAATTAAAATGAAAAGGAATACAAAAAAGAAAAAAGTGCTCGTGAACTATTTTGACTTGATTTGCTTACAATCTCCAAAATTAGATTTTCATCATCGTTATCATCATCGTCATCATCATCTCTATCAGTCCTATGCGACCCTGATGGAGGCGGTGATTCAGGGGTAGAATCGATGCTCCTCTCATCTGATGGATGGACACCGACTGGGAGTAGTGGCAGATCAGAATTTTCCTTTGTCTTATTAAGATAAATATGATGTGATGGAATTAATGTCTATCCTAATTATGAGAACGACACAATTATTCATTGTGTGTGTGTGTGTTCTGTGTTGTTGTCTGTGCTGTGTGTGCTTGTTGTGTGTGTGTTATGTGTGTGCTGTTAGTTTGCAATTTTGAGCGGCCCTTCCTGTGCATCGTATATCTTTTATAGAGCACAGGCTCTCAGTACTACAAGGGGCGGATGGAATGCGGGGGGCGGGCAACAGGCGCGTATCCAGGATTGGCTACTCCGGGGGGCCCACAGGAAATGGCGCGGCGGGCGGCGCGATGTGATTTTGCTTTGGCGCTCGCCTAGTGGTGGCCATCCAATAAGGTTACACTGCTATTATTTTCCACGTTACACCGGGCGTAGCCAAAAAGTACACTAATTTTTTTTATTTTTTTTTTTTTTTTTTTTTGGGGGGGGGCGGCGGGGGGGGAGGGGGGGGTAGGTCGTTCTTAAATTTTTTCCGGCCAGCGGCAACCGAAAGTTCATATATCAACTTAGGGTAGGGTTTACGAGGTGCAGTCAGCTCAAAATCATTGCCCGTTTTTCCAGTGTTAATTTTTTTTTTACATTTTTTTTCAATTGGCGCCCCCTAAGGTCCACTTGGCGCCCTTTTGAGGCATTTTACTCCGGGGGGCTCGGCCCGTAAAGCCCCCCGCCCCAGAATACGGCGCATGGGTCAAGCGGGGCACCTTGCTCCCCACTTTGTTAGCATTCTAACAAAGTGCCCCTTTTTACCTTAAAAAGAGTCAATTTCATGCTAAAATAAACCATTTAAATTCCTTGAAAGTCCCATTGAAAGTAATTTTTTTTGCACTGTGCGAATCTTGAGTGATAAGAAATGCCATTTTTCCTTTATTGGTGTCTTCTCAAATTTAAAATTTTCCCGGCTAGGTCGCCATGCAACCTCACAATTAAAAAGAAAGAACAAAAATAAGAAGCAGAATGCATGGAACAATAAGGCCTGATCTGGAGACACATATTCTGAAAAGATGCACATATGTTTCAAAGCACATTGGCCTTAATGTGGGGGGGGGGGGTAGGACCCTTACAAAAATGTCTGTGGTATTCTATGGTATTTTGAATGTCCTGTGGTATTCATATGTATTTCTGTAATGCTCCTGTGCGTTTCTACTATGGTATTTCTATGGTTTGCAATAAAATACCAATGAAGTACGCATCAGGAAATACAAAGGCTAAGGGTACCATAAAGAAATTACCATACAGCAGTGCGTGTGGTTATTGGCAACAATACCATATGTTATGGGTATTGCCGAGTGGTTTTTTGGCACATAAATACGCAATAATGTGATGGTATTTTGTATGGTTTTGTTTGGCAAAATATTCATAATAATGGTATTGCTGGGTATGGTTTTTTGACACAAATACCATATGTATGGTTTATTTTTGCTCCTGTTGGTATTGCTTTTTTTTGGCACAAAACCAAATGTATGTATGCTAGTATGTTTTTTGCACAAATACCATATTTTGTATCCTTGCTATGGTTTTTTGGCACAAATACCATATGTATGGTATTGTCTGTATAGTTTTTTTTGCCAGCAGAATACCATGCGTATGGTATCTTAGTTTCAGCAGAATACCTATCCATCAGCAGACATAGCAAATCATACAGTAGTATTGTAAGCTCTAGGTATTCAATTGTTGAAGACTTTAAAGGCAAAATTACAGGCTAATTTCTTCTAATAAGTGAAAATGACAGCCATGTCCGATGCTTACTTTCCTGTTAGTACCACAGCCAGTTAATAACAGGCACTCATACATGCAGTACTGACCAGTACCAGCTAGTACCATACATTACACGCAGTCAAGCATATCATACAGTAGTAAACCATTGAAGCCGCAGACCATCACAGGCAGTACACACAGCAGTAATCATACTAGTAGTTATGTTAACGCTTTAGTTATTCCATTGTTTTGTTTGAAACTTTAGCAAAGATACAGGCTTGATTTCTCAATAAATGAAAATGACAGTCATGTCAGATATTTTTTTTTATTTTCCTGCTCAATTTTTTTTTTTATGTAGAAAGTTCCATGAACCGTTAAGGTCATGTGTCAAAGTCATGTTGGGGTATAGTAAAAGGGTGGAGGCGTTACATTTTGGAGGAAAAATGATCACATTTTTTCACATAGCATGAAAATGACGTACAACCATGAGTTGTGCAATAACTCACATTGTAGATAAATTATCAGGCTTTATGTCTGTGAAGTTTCAACTTTGTTATGCTCATGCTATGCTATGCTAATGCAAATATAATTTGAGTGGAGTAGGGTAAGGGGTGGAGGATCTACGGTCGCAGCACGTTTGAAGCATATGGAATTCCATTTTTTGTTACTTTTTTTATTTATTGTTGCATTAATTCTTTTTTCCCGTTCTATTTGGTCTTATGGTTGATTGATATATCATTCTCTTTGGATATTTCTGTGTTCTAGACAGATAACAGAAGTAGTATTTTTCAGAACTTATTTATATCAATTATTTAATCAATTAAACATACTTAATGCATCTATCCTCATAGACAATGCATTGGAAGGGCTCGAAATTGTCACAATGCCTGTGCAATTATAACAATAATTGTGCTTTTTTTCGCCATTTTCTTTGCATGCATGTAGAATACACAATTAAGTGGAAAATTTCTTGCAATGAACATGTTAATTTCTTGCAATAAAACATTGGTTGTTTATACCAAGTGTGAAAGATAGGAATTTATCCTCTTTTGCACCTATTAAATTTTCTCGCTTGTGACACCCGTAGCGTGGTTAAAAACGTAATTTTTGTGTAAAGTTTAATATTTTTTAGAAGCATAGCGTCTATTATCACATTCCAAAATTGATTTCATTCATTTGGTCAAAATTAAGATCATTTCGCAGTAATTGTGACATTTATTAAAATGCATTTTCCGCAGTAACACTCTGTATAGCTTTATGAGACACCCTAATACAGGCATCAAAAATTATGTTAATCATCTGGCCTCTATACAATTCCCTGCTTTCAATAAATAGTAAACTTTTATATCGTTTTGACTTACCACTAATAAACTAGAGATGTTTGATTGTGACAATGTGACATTTCTAACAAATTTTTTGTGCATGTTACGGCATTTTGCACCACAATCATGACAGTGGCCTTAAATCTGCTTACACTCAAACGGTCACGCGAATGGGAATATACTGCCGCAAAGAAAGTACCCACTTCTCAAAGGCTGCACACAAAAATTCCACCCAATAGAATAAACAATTTTGTCACAGGTATGGTGCATAATCATTACAATCACATACTCAACAGAGTGATTATCTTTATTACAAAATAAAATGTGCTATATACAGCATCTTTGGCCATGATCAAAAGCACAAAATGTAGACAGAATGAGCCGTCCATGTTTACCGACAAAATCAATGTCAAGGATGAATAACAGAACACAACAACAATGTTAATAATGTGTATGCCCTCTTCGTGCATGACACATTCCAGCGCATCTCTTGACTGCAGGCTTGACAAGTTGTCTGGGCGTAGTTCTCGAGGGAAAGTTCTGTCGATTTCCTGGCAGGAGCTTGGATCAATGTTTGCCGATTTGGTAGAGGCTGTTCCTTTGATCTCACTGCCGCTGCAAGTTCATTCCACAGAAGGAATGGACAGAACTTCCCCAGGATTACGCCAGACAACTTGTCCAAAGGCATGCGTCAGAGATGCCTTGGAATGTGTCCAGGCACGAGGAGACATACACATTATTGAACATTGTGTTTGTGTCGGTTTATTTCATCTTGACATGTTGAACTTTGTGTAAAATCATGGACCCGGTCATTCTGGTTAACGAGGTTTTGGGTACTTTTGATTCAGTGACCAGAATGCTGTATATGCCTTGTATTTCTGTTGTAATAAAGATTAATCACTTCCTGTTGGGTATTGTGATGTAGTAATGGATTATTGCACCATACCTGTGCTACAAAATTTGTTTATTTCTATGGGGTGAATTTGGTGTTGCAGCCTTTGAAAGAAAGTGGGTACTTTCTTTGCTGGCCAGTTTATTATAGACTCGAACGGAATAAGGCGTCCTCAATATTTGCTATACCCAAAATTCGAAATAGAATGATCTATTCACCTATTATACAGAAACTAATGACAATTTTAAGAATATAAAGTTGAACAAATAAAACATTATTCCACAAATACATATATCGACCTGAAGACCATAGTTAAATCGTTAAATAATTGTATTTTATTTGTTTGTGAGCGCGAAGCAAGCTGTAAATTTTGCTTTATAAAAACATTAATCATTTTTTCACTAGCTGATATCACTACCCTTAAAGAAATACAATTCCGAAGCGCGAGTGAAAATCTCATTAATCAACGTTTTACAAAATAGATTATGTTTTGTAATTCCCTTTCTGATATGGTCACTTCCCATAACTATACGGATCTGAAAACAAATATTTTTAAAGGAATTTTAAACGTTTATTCCATCAATTGGACAAGTGGCAAATGCAAAATCTATCCAAATACTTAGAAAATGAAAACAAAATGTGAAGCTTTAAAAATCAAGAGGGGACACGTCCCCCTGATTCCCGATTATGGAGGGGAATTAATTATACACTAGATACAGTTTAAAATATAAAAGAATAAATGAATTATAGGGACCTGAAGAAAGATTATTAGTTAAATTATTGTCTGGGGTTTTTTTTTTTTTTTTGGCAAGCGAAGCGCGAGCCGAAAATTTTCCTTTTAATGATCTGAACCTGGTAAATTTTACGCACCACTGTGCCTCTTTGTCTATTATATTGTACATATATTATGTTAAGCTCTGAAAATCGAGGGTGGACGATCCTTTGCCAAAAGCAAACATCGAGGGGGGGGGGGGGGAACTCGATCGTGCCCCGTCCACCCGGGATCGCCGCCAATACCTACCGTTTTGTGTATTGCCAAAGGATATTTTTTCTAAGGCGATAGTTTCTTAAGGAATTGACTAAGTGGTTTTTGACCAAGTCGACTTGATTAGACGAAATGGAATTAATGTAGAACCAAATGGTATGAATTTGACAATACTGATTGAAAGGCCAAACATCCAACACGGATGAAACCAAACGGCATTAGCAAAGTGGATTAGATGTTAGTTTACTGCTGATAGTTTGGTAGTCGTAATGGTATTCCTGTGGTACTTCATGTGGTACTATGGTATAGCTATTTGGCATACATGTTTTTGATGCACAAATCAGTATTTTTGTGAAACTTACCCTCATTAACTAGTAATCACTGCATATTAATATTTTTTCTTTTAGGGAAATATATTTCCTAAACACAAAGTAACATCAAGAGCGATAGTCTTGACATTTGCATTATTATTAAGAAATATAGAAAATAACTAACTGTAGACCCAAAATATTTTTGCTAGATAGTGGTATAATCCAGTGTATGGCATCTTCAGTTGTCTGCAGCAGTCCGGTAAATACGCGTGTGGTATCCCTGTGTTAACGGCGAAGTGGTGTTCCGGTCGTAACGGTAATGTGGTAATCCTGGTAAACTCTTTGTGTGTATTGTGTGGACATACTTAGTAACTCCGATGCTGGGTGGGGACTATTTTTGCTGTATGGTACTGCTTGTATGGTACTTTCTGTAGGTATTGTGCCAGAATACCATAGGAAATCCTGTTGGTATTTGTATTCAAAAACCAAAATAGGAAATCCTGTGGTATTTGTGCCAAAAACCATAGGAAACCCTATGGTATTTGCTGTATGGTACTCCTGTATGGTATTTTATGTGTATTTGTGCAAAAACCATAGGAAATCCTGTGGTATTGTCCAAAAAACCATAGGAACCCTATGGGTATTTTGCGTGTATGGTTACTCCCTGTATGGTATTTTTATGTGGTATTTGTGCCAAAAAGACCGTATTTTTTATGGAAACCCTATGGTATTTTGGCTGGTATGGTCTTGTATGGTATTTATATGTGGGTATTTGGTTGCGCAAAAAACCATAGGAAAATCCTGTGGTATTTTGTATGGTACCATTGTCTGGTACCACACGATATTTTTGTAAGGGGACTACGGCCCCTAAACTTAGTTGTTTTAAAGTCTATTTTTATGCCCTTTCTAGCGCTTAGATAAAACAAGTAAATTAATGAAAGCCTATTTCAAATCGGTTGTATACAAAATAACGTCAATTATTTTACAAATTGCTTCAGTTTGCACTTCAAAATTTCCTTAACGAACTAACAGACTTGTATAGCACCACCTCAAGTCCTCAACTACTCGATTCTGCCCTGATTCCTAACCCATAATGCAACATCCTGAGTAGTGTAGTCTAATAATACAGGCCCATTTGAGTGAAAATACACTTTTCACTGCTCAATGAATTCACACCATGATAATTATGTTGCCAAGTATCAAAGTGCATACTCTTCCCAGGCGCGGATCCAAGAAAATCGAATCGAATGCATTTCGGGGGCCCAATTGTCCGGGGACAAAGAGCCACTTGTGTTCCCAGTCAATAGGGCCCCCGAAACGCATTCAATTCGATTTTCTTCGATCCGCGCCTGCTTCCATCAAAACATTTTAGTTTTCCACCAAACAAAATGACTTGTAGGTTAATTTTTTCACTATTTTGTTAATAGTTATATAAAAAGGCATACTTCAAGACTATCAATGTATAACACACAGTCAATGAGAGTGTTGCTCAGTTCGCTCTCGCTTTAAAAGGGGGCACTTTTAACATTAATATCTGCCCCTTTTTACCACATTATGTCTTTTCAAACCCCAAAATTTCCTCCACGGACGATATGCGCCCTCATATTCTCTCACTCCTATTCCTCGCCCCTAGTTATCATTATTTTATTTCCCCCCCCCCCCCCAATGTGTACCCCTTTCAAATCCTGCATCCGTCAATGGGCCACAGGAATCCTGTGGTACAAAAACTGGAATAGATATAGGCCTATGGACAAAATAAAGGCCAGTGCAAAATGACGTTGCTGTCGCAAGGAGGAGATTTCGTGTCACGACAGGGGCGGAAACACAATTGATAATCATGATAATACTCTCAAGCGGAATAAAGCTTCCCAAAGATACATTTGTATATGAAAAATTCATAATAGAATTGCCTACTTCGCACATTATGAATATAAAAATTATTTAAAGAACAAAGCGTTGGAATAAATAAAACATATTCAATGAATACAAACGGCGACCTAGGGAAAGAGCATAACCCTTAAGAATGGTCTTTTTATTACTTTGCGAGCGCGAAGCATTAAGTATTGTATTTGACATATATTTTTCGTTTTCACTAGCTGATCATTAAATTAAAAAAATTTAAGCTTGCAAAATCGAGGGGGGTCGATCCCCGAGAAAAAAAATCGAGGGGAAACACGTCCCCCCCCCCCCCCGATCGCTGCCAATGTGCTGGCGTGAAATGCAATATTATAATTCATTCCATTATTTGGACGACCATTGTATGTAATTTGATTAGACCTTGAGCCTCCTGCTCACCATGCTCACTGTATATTCAGAGCAAAGTTTGATAATATTTATGACTTCTGCAGGAAAGAAAAAAATGAAGGACGACAAACTCTACCTTGAAAGACAGTTTCAACTCCGTCCCATCTGTAAGCTTCACAGAAAATTGGTTTGATTGAATTGGTAACTTTAACTTCAATTCTCCATGAAAGCTGGTGTGTGGACAATCTAGTGATACCTGCATGGTCAACGATAACAAACAATTAAATTAGGAAAACACCTACCCATATGAGATGGGGTGTGCTGAAGCGGGGAATATATTATAGATTAAAAAAAAATTAATATTAAAATGTTAATTGTTATATTGATTATATCAGAGGCGGCGGAATCGGGGGGGGGGGGCACTGTGACCCCCACTTTTTCATCCACCCTAAAAGTGCCCCTTTTCATGACTAAAAAGTGCCCTTTTTCTTAGCTAATAAAATGCCATTTTTATACTAAAAAGGGGCACTTTTAATACAAAGTACCCCTCGTTACCCAAATTTTCAGCAGGCCCGCCCCCCCCCCCCCCCCCCCAAAAAAAAAGGAGGAGGAGAAAAAGGGAAAAAGAAGGGAAAAGGGAAAGAAAAGAAGAAAAAGAAAGAAAGAGAAGGGAATAAGGCCCGATGCTCGTACAATTTTCGCCCAACTTTATTCATTATAAGAAGCGCGAAATAGGAATAATTGGGTTCTAAACGACCATATCTAAGGCCTTTAATGTGGGGAGGGTCCACGAGGCCGATTTTTTCCTATTGTATTTTGCAATATACAGCTTAAACGCCGTCTTTTTAAGAAAAAGAAATACATTACTGACGAAAAGTAAAAAATAAGGAAAATATTTAAAATTAAAGTTTCAAAATTTCACAAAGATAAGAGGCCTCGTAAACCCTCGGCCTCGAGGGAATGCTAGAAAGTGCCCCTTTATTTATTCCATATATCTCTTAAAACCCCAACTTTTCGGCTCGCGCATATTAAATCATAATGCACAATAACTCCAATTTTTAGCTCCAAATTTTCGGCTCGCGCTCGCAGTTACCCATTCAGTAGGGTATATAATGCACAATTAACTTAAAATTTTCAGCTCGCGCTTCGCGCTCGCGGATACTAATTAGGGTCTACAGTACACAATTATCTAAAAAAAGAAAATTAAATCAAGAAAGTGCAAGGAACAACTTGTTGCGTCGCTTGGCTGGTACATCATGGGGTGCATCAACATCTACCCTTCGCACAGGTGCTCTAGCTCTGGTCTACAGCTCTGCTGAGTATGCTGCTCAAGCATGGTGCAGGAGCACACACACCAAAAAGCTGGACCGTGCACTAAATGACACCATGCGTCTGATCACTGGATGCCTTCGCCCAACACCAACTGATCTTCTTCCAGTCCTAGCTGGAATTGCGCCACCAAGACTACGTCGAGAGCATCTAACAGACAAGCTGACAACCAAATCCTTGGCTGATGATGACCACCTCTTACACAAAATAACAACAAATTCCCAGGACCTAGGTCGACAACGCCTTCGATCACGCCGACCTTTCTCCCGACACGCAGCCGCCCTCAGCAGATCAGAGTTCAGTCTCATCCAGGAATGGGAAAAGAGCTGGGAAGAGACGATTCTCCCACGGCAGTTCACTACTCCCCTTGGCATCAAAGCTCCTGCTGGCTCTAATCTACCTCGGAGGGAGTGGGTAACACTCAACCGGCTACGAACAGGGGTTGGCAGATTCAATGCCAACATGCACCGATGGAAGCTTCGCGATTCACCAGCATGCATCTGCGGTGCAGATGAGCAGACGGCAGATCACATTATCTACAGCTGCCCTGACCTCCAACCACCTGATGGGATGACTGACCTAACAAGCCCAAATGATGCACAAATCAATTGGCTCACCCAACTTCGAGAAATAGCCTGACTTACAACACTACTTACTACTATAACTCATACGAAAGAAGAAGAGAAGATCCATATATCTTTTAAAACCAAAAAATTTCCGCTCGCGCTTGGCACTCGCTGATGCTTAATCATAATGCACAAATAACTTCAATTTTAACCTCAAAATTTTCAGGTCGCGCTTCGCGCTCGCGGATACTAAAAATGGTCCAATTATCTAAAAATTTTAATACTAGAAAGTGCCCCTTTATTTATTCCATATATCTTTTAAAACTCCCAAAGTTTCGGCTAGCGCGTCGCGCTCGCGGATACTAAATCATATTTTACATAATGCTTCGCGCTCGCAGATACCAATTTAGTAGGGTCTATAATGCACAATTATCTTAAATACTTAGCTACAAATTTTCGACTCGCGCTTCGCGCTCGCTTTGCTTTTTTTCATTATTGAAATACAAAACACATTTTTAAAAGCATCAATTAAAATGCAGTTTTTTGGCGCACCCCCTATTCATCCAAATACATTTTTTTTTTTTTTTTTTGATAGTATTTTTTATTATTTTGTTTTCATATGAGTAAAAATAAAATTGTTTAAATCCCTCGTTTTAGGTCACTATAGGCCTATTATATCGAGGAATGTTTCAAACTCGCGCTTCGCGCTCGTTTGCTCGCTCCGCTCGCAAGATTTTTGTTTTCAGAGTTGGGCCCCCCCCCTTTGGAAAATCCTGGATCCGCGCCTGTACCCTTAGGACAAGCATTTCTTAAGACCAGTAGTAAACCCCGGACAATTATGTGCGTAGGCCAAAATCTACATCACATAACATAAAATTCATTGGCCCGTATTCTGTTGCGGTGTTTAGAGTTGTGCTGTCGCACGAAAATAGTAAGGGTAATGAGACGAGAATGCAACGCTGATTTG
>CALNVZ010000674.1:393752-445711 GCA_940671915.1 Paracentrotus lividus | reverse complement strand
GGGAGTTTTTTCTCGTACGGTGCTATTGTTCGATTCTATTGTCAATTGCCGTACAACTCTAAACCACGTAACAGAATACGGGCCATTGAGTCCAGACATGCCAGAGGCCGCTTTTAGGGTTATGTAACAGCTCTCTGATGCTTTCTTTGATCATTATGACAACAATATAGGCCTGAATCAGAGGCGTCGGAAGGCTCTGAAGAGACAAAGGATTGGAAGGGCAAGCCACACACAATCCCTTGCCCTTCCAATCTTTATCTCGGCAAAGAGTTCCGACGCCTCTGGCCTGAATGATGTTAGGTGATTCGGATCAACTTTTGTCACATAGGTGGTTGGCCGGGAGGAAAAGAAGAGAAATGTAGTTAGGTTATGAAAAATTTAAATTCGAGCGGGAAAGCGGGAGATTTGTCAAAGAATGCCATCGGAGTGCGATCTCCAGCTTAAAGCGGGAGAGAATGAGTCTCTATTCCCACAGAACTGGGGGGTTGGGGTTTCTATGGACCTATATGGATAGCCCCACAGAAGTTGGGATTTCTATTGGTAGTCCAATTCTCTGGTTATTGTGTGTTAATTGCCATAGAGGGCAATATTCCGACAGAGTTGTAGGGTGTTTATCCAACGATGGTTGACTGTGTCATTCCTTTTATGTATGATGATTATTTCATGATGAAATGAATAAACGAAACTGAGATTTTTTTTAAAAATCCGTGATTCATTCTGAACATGGAAAGGAGCTAAATCCACGAAATCAATAGAATTCAGAATTAAACACGATTGTTCTTTTAGACATAGGCCTACTTAGGGGGGAAAATGAAATAAAATGAAAATGATGAAGTGTGTAACAATTTGAATAATATTTTTAATATATTTCTATTTTCTTATTTAACATGTTTAAACCATGGACTCCTCACCTTGCAAATCCATTCAGAGAAGGTGGTGTCGCAGGATGCACTCATTTGTTTCTGGTAACCATGATTACTGTCCATCGTCATCTGAGGGGAAAAAAAAATCTCATTTGAATAAATGTATAAATTACACAGGCCTTAGATAATGGCCCATATTCACAAAGGTGTGGTAAGTTAAGCCTAACTTAAACCTGTGTTTTAAGTATGGGTAGCAAAATGTGACACAATCTGTCAATGTTGTTATGCTCCTTATACGTTTACTGGATTCTTGAATTGAGGTATAATGGTTAGGAACACTTTTTTTTTTTTTACTTATCATTCCCATATAGTTTTTAATAGTGTCAGTATTTAGGGTAAAATGGGGTAAGTGGGACACTGGGGTAAGTGGGACACTGGGGTAAGTGGGACATTTTGAGGGAATTGCATATATGCATATGATTAAGACATGCCTTTATAATAGTGGAGGAACTATTTTAGCGTGAGTAAACATACATCTAGCAACAAATTAAATGCCTGTTTGGGAAAAAATTGACAGTTATCTGAAAAAAAAAAATCGTTAAAAATCTGTAACATCTCACGTCTTGACAAAAAACGATTGACACCTAGGTAATTTTGAAATTACACAACTATGCAAACTCGTCTTTGTGTTTTACAGATTACTTTTGTTTTAGGGGTAACGTGGCATTGAAATTGTTCACAAAATAAATTTAAAACTAGAAAATAATCTAAAATGAAATAGGATGTAAACAAAAGACCTGAAGCAATTGTTTTTTATTAACTGTGGGACGCACCAAACAAAGTTTGCGAAGACACTGAGATCTTCATTCCGCACATTTATATCACAATTCATTGTATGTACCCACTTACCCCAATTTGACGGGGTACTAGTAACAATAGAGTAATAATGATAATAATAATTATAATATCAAACGATTTCTCAAGCATTATGTTTTTTTTATATAGGCCTACATGTAGACTGATAAGACTACTTTCAGCATTTTTTGTTCTTTTTTTTCAGTTCTCATTATTATGTATATTTGTTATTCTTAGGGCCTATCGGAAAAAAGACACTTCACCAAATATATTTTGTCAACGAAAAAAAAAGAGCTCATAAAAATTATCTTCGCTGAAGATAGTAGAGATTCTACATGTATAAACTATATATAGCCTATTTATGATTTTATCCTTTTGAATGTAATAATATCCGAGGTGATCAAAAATCGATCTTGCTCTCATAGGTAACTGACGACGAGCACAAACTGGTTAGGGTATTCCCCGCAAGTGACGTCAGTTACCCGATTGATCGTGACGCACCCATTTTATTTATAGTACTTTAATATCTCATTTGCATGCTGCATTCATAATGCGCACGATGCTGTAGGCCAAAATACATAATGTACAATACTCAGACAGTGTTTACCATTTTTGTACAATCGTACCGGGAGCCGCGTCGCAGTATAATGCCACGACGTGCGAAAAACACACCGTGATGATCTGATCGAGGGAAGTGATAATTATTCTAACATTTATTTTTCATCTGCAACACTATGTTTTTAGTTGAACTGCAACTTTTGAAATATGATTAATGTCCTTTCATAGATACATGTGTGTTCCGTATACTCTACCTCTTGTTGACTGTACAGTCGGACCTGGTGGGATTTTTACTGTGGAACTAGCTTTATCTTATGGTGTGGATATATTTTTATTATGTACTTCATGTAGCTGTGTGCTTTATAATAATGTAAATGATGTTAAGGTAAGTACCAACGCTCGAGAAAAATGGGATCAATCTAAGTGCTAGGGGGGGGGGGGGGGGGGGGGGGGCTAACGCCATCAATTTCATTGAACATAGTAGAACATAATCAGTAATTCCCTCAAAAAAAATATCTCCTTATCGATACCGCTTCATAGTGGATTAATTTCATATTAGGTCAACTGCATGGTAGG
The DNA here is from genome assembly GCA_940671915.1 of Paracentrotus lividus. Lineage (NCBI taxonomy): Eukaryota > Metazoa > Echinodermata > Echinoidea > Camarodonta > Echinidae > Paracentrotus > Paracentrotus lividus. The sequence continues at coordinate 442,859 of CALNVZ010000674.1, read as the reverse complement.
CATATGTATTATGCTGCAGTCATACAGACATTTACGTTGCGTCCAAAAATTATTTTCTTTACTGCGGATCCCCACGGAAGCCTCCCCGTCATAGTCAGCAGTGAAAATAGCGATAATTTCGTCCATCCAATAAAACAAAGAAATGATGAAATAAGATTACAACAACAAAAACGTAACTATACGTAAGTGTCTGTATGACTGTTGCATTTGTGACCATTTTTCTCTTTGATGTGTGCTCACCCATGGCCATGGATTAGGCCTGTACTTGATATATCAATCTAATTTATACACATTTCGTCACTTTGAGCAAGATCGAGTTGCCTTTTTCTTGTTTTTGCTTCGCTCCCACATTGGCAGAACTCTTATCTTACATTAATTCGAAAACAAAGCGTATATACCACAAAAAAATGATACCGAAATGCGTGGGAAGTATTGCAAAATGAATTGTTTTTTTTTACATGAATTACGATAATATTTTATGAGTGTTTTTTTTTTCTAATTCATTTTTTTTTTTTTTTTTTACTTAATCGGTAGGGTCTAAAGTCTGTAAACACAGACTTTAATTTGACACATTATCCAAATCAAACCAAGTTTAGAGTGAAGACTAGATGTCAAACTTTTTCAGATCAATTCTAGTTGTAAACTTAATGGAAGGAGGGCGCTACCATTTTACTCAAAGCTAACGCGTCCATAGACTTTTGCACGGTTTTTCACATTATTTTCTTTATTGTGACGAGCAACTACCTATTCAAAGAAATGTTCACTTTGAAGAAGTACGCTAAGAGTCTGAATTTTTCAAAAATATGAATAACGTATTGCAAAGGAAAGAAAAAGTCCTGTCACTTTTGTCAATTCGAAAGCGTAGTCAGATCAAATTCCTGTACAATATGGTATATTTTGCTATCAAAATAGCTCATGCAATGCATAGTTTTGATCCTTGATGCCGCATTATTTTATTATAGCTTATTGTTCACATAGCAATTAAAAGCTTGAATTCTCAGCTTTCCGGAGATGGTACATTAATTTTAATTCGCTGAAAAAAAGTCCTGTCATTTTGAACAATTTGATCAATTTCTTTCATCTTCCTGAGCTGTTTGCTCAAACGAATGGACAATACCATTCCACTGCAGGGTGTCTTCTTACGCGAGTTTTTGTTAGCAAATTATTGATAGTTGCAGCCAGGTGTATAAATTTCAGGGCCGCTCAGCCGTATTTCCAACGTCACTTTGTTGCGTCTCCCCTCATCAATAATGGACGCGCCTTGTTTAGTTACAATTTAATGCCACACAAACGTATACGTTAACTTTACATTTTACATAGAGTAGAATTGATATGGTCCTGTGTAGCAGAGCAGCACGAGTGAACTTTAGATTCTGCAATTTAAAACATGCACTTATACAAAGACGCGTGCTTTGCAAACAAGATACATGTTACAGTGGCGGATCAAGGATTTCCTTACATGGGGGGGGGGGGGGGGGCAAAATCGGAACTTCAAATTTCGATATACCCAAGCAAAAAGGTTTTTTTTTCGTTTTTTTTGGGGGGGGCGGGGCTGGGGCGGGCCCGCTGAGATCCTGGATCCGCGCCTGTGTAATCTCCATTTTTTAATTTTTTTTTTTTTTAATATTATGATTATTCATTATTATCATTATTTATTTTGTATTGTGCAAAAAAAAAAAAAAAAACAAATAGAAAAAAAAAAAAAAATAACCTCCAAATTGCCAATATTTGCCAAAATTGCCAATAACCAGGCGGTAAACATCGAGAAGAACTTTTGCACTGTTATTATTTGCCGGAGTGAATAATATGCTTACAAGTCATGTAGTCATTGTGCATTATAAATGTGTAAGGTCGATTTGCATAAAAATGAAAGAAATAGCATTACTTTCCTATAATCTAATTCAATATAATTCCCGAGAGTGGAGAACATGGATAGATACTAATCTACATGGATGATAGAAGGTACAACTAGTGCCCCACCCCCTCAGATCCCCCACCCCCAAAAAAAAGAAAAAAAATTTGGGCCATAAGATTGCAAAATTATTGGAAATGTGAATATAAAGATTAAGATTGAAGTTACACCCAAGTCCTATCAAAATTAGACAGAGAGGGTTTGACACTGAAGTCACACCCGCTGAAGTCGGCGCACTGGCGACGAGTGTGCGTCTGTGGGCTGATATGGTCGGTCTATTTCCACTCGCATTAAAGGACTCCTCCAGGCTGGAGATTTGCATTATTAGTAAAATAAAGTAAAATCTAAAAAGCACAACACTGAAAATTTCATCAAAATTGGATCACAAATAGCAAAGTTATGAATTTTCTTAGGTTTTGAAATTTTTTAGGAAACAGTTTTTGCCATCTTCAGATTGGCAAACTGATGATGTCTCAGTCCCCCTACTTTCTTTGTATTTTATTGTTTATTTTTTAGTACAAATTTGTTTTTAAGTAGCTATCTAGGCCCTATCTATCTTTTGGAAGAAGATTCCAAAACACACGAGGAAACGTAAAGTTTAGTAAGATCTATCTGTGACGCACCTGTGGTCTGCATGCGGAAAATAACGTCACAAATAAAATCCAAATTAAAATTGGTACTTTCAGGTAGGCCTATACAGGTATGTAAAATTTTGTGATATTTATTTCCCTTTGTATGTTGTCTTTAAACCTACCATAGTTACTTTATAAAATAAATAAATGGAAATAACGAGATATCCCGAGAGACAATTTACATCACCATTTCAGGTTTCTCTGACCAAAACCCATACTGTTCTAAACATATCGACCTAGTAATATACGGTATAGTATTATAATACCGAGTAGTGTTTGAATTATAGTTATTATTACCATAAAAACGTAAAAAAATGGCCCGGTAAAATGGAAAACTGAGTAAGTTCACTTACCGTTGAAGCAAATCGGTTTTAGTATAATTAACGGGTAAACTTGAGCATTGAAAAGGCTGAGGAATATATAAGGTTCACCAGAAGTTATAGAATGGCTAATATCTAAATAGTAGTTGTACACGTTGGGAAACTTCCAGCCACGCGCATGCGCAGTCGGGTCAAATTCTGATACTTACCGTCATACATGTAATAGTTCGCTGTCGTATGGATGTATGGCAAGCGCGCGGTCAAACAGAGGAGTCCCCTTTGTTTATTTGGGATAGGTGGAGCTTTATTTTATCCACCTCGCGAGGCTTGCGCCTTGCGAGAAACTAGTTGTTGTTGTTGTTGGTTTAGTGGCGTGCTATCCTTCATTCAAACAACTTTAGTTCAAACATTTATATACTAGAATATTTAATGGATTTATTCTTTAGTGGTTAATAAATCTTCATTCTATATTCAATTTGATAATCGATCACAATAATAGAATTTGCACAACATAATTCACCGTATGTAATATATAATTTTTGTTTTTGATTCTAAATATAAGGAGCCTATCTGGGATTTACTAAGATTTCAAATGGAAGAAGAAATTAACATGTTGAGTTTGTTTGTTTTCATTCATTCAAGGGAAACAAAAGTTGATATGTAACTAGACACATATTTACCATTACTGAACATACACCCAGATGGAGACGTCTCTAATACTTTTTATCCGTCGCAGAGACGAAATTTTCTATTCTGTCGCGGAGACGTCTCCGCGAAGTGAGATATACCACCCTTAGTGAACACGAAAATGACCATCATTACTCTGTTTCTTAATAGTATCTCCCTATCTCACCGGCACCAGCCTCCCCCCCCCCCCTAGGCCCTCCCTTCAGCACGTTGCACTGCCCCTTCTATAGGAGACTATTAAAAAAACATCAAAATACGGCAGAACAAGTTCAAAATACATGCTTAGCGTGCGTTGCTGTGGCACACCCCAAATTTAGCCGATTTTTCCATCGTGACGATTAATTTACTATACATGCTATACATGAATATGTAATTGTTTAGAAAAAAAAAATCCAATTAAGTTTTATTGCAATCCTCGTCGTGGTCATGGAGCTCTTTTAAACGACATAGTTTCATTGATTTTCAAGATTCAACCTAATCTATGATGTGCGCCCAGCGGTTGTTACACAAAATCACAGTCAATGAATATCAAAAGTATACTCTTACCCCAGTTATTTGAGTAAAAAATAACGATAACAAAATATTGGCAAAAGATTCAAAATGATAGTCAGAAAATTTGTTGTTTTCCAACTGAAAATGAATTATTTTCAGGTATAAACAACATTTTGTTTTCCTTCTTTTTTATTTATTAAAAAAAAAATTTTAACAGTATTTTTACAGTGTACCGTATATGTTAAAATAAATAGATATCCTTTATACAATATTTCTGGTGTCTAGCCAATGTTATCTTTATTTTCACCTTAAGCTTGAATGTCATCATGATTTTCTGAATAATCATTGAAAAATATATATATATATCCAATAGAATTACCTCTAATACGCAGGTTATTTTGTACAATACTGAATTGAAATAATCAATAGTATATTATAACAAAAATATAAAATAGGGCGTATTTTACTCACAGTTTATTAAAAGATGCCGAAAAAATCAACTTCTTCTGCGATGACATAGGGCAAAATGTAAATAAACGTGCCACATCAGAATGAGCTACTGTGAAATATGGACACAATGCACTGTAATCTATCTGTAGTCTATTTTTTCATACCCTATTTTCCCCTCATTTATATAGGATAACATTTCCATGATTTCTTTAACGTATGTATTATGAGATGGTTAGTTAATCCTGCTATACAGTTTGATGATCGATCCTCATGGAATGAATTCTACAGATCACACTTATTTTAATATCTTTAATTTCAAACTGTCCCCAGACTTACCAAAAGAAAAACAAAGTTGTTCTCTTTTGTTTCTCTCCATAATTTATTTATATGAACATATAGTTCATTTTATATTTACATTTGGTATACACCTAACAAATCGCTGAATGCTCTATAGGGAACCTAACAAATTAATAGATTAATATTTAATAAGATAAAAGTTGAATCCAACCATCAAACAAGACAAAAATTATGTTACCACCGCGCTTTTGATATCTGCAACTAGTAATGAGTCTGATATGAGAGAATAGTGCAATTATTGACTGGCATTGAGAGGAAGAATGTGCATGCGCATAATGCTAGTTACAATTTTTTTTAAATTGAATTGAGGACACGTGATCATGCATGGTCGCAACACACTAAATTAGCATAATCGAATCCGGGAAATACCCCGACCGCGTATCAATGATGAGGTAATGGTTTGGAAAAGAATTCATATAAAATCAATGAAAGGTATTGGAAGAAATTCTTTTTTACTTTTATAAAGAGTAATCATTAGTGCTTCAGATGAGCCCTTTTTGAGAGCTAGAATGGGAATCAGTTGAATTTTATGGAGAACTTATTTCATGGTGTAAGAACCCTCAACCGGAAGTCTTGATGGCACCAAATCTGGTATAGTCTCATTCCAGGCTGATTTTTATTAAAAATGAGCCGAAGAATGTCACTTGATATTTTGATGAGACAAAGAGAACATTACTACCTAATTGTAGAATAGGTTTGAATATTCTCATTATAAACAGTTATTTTTGAAGATTTTTTGCATTTTCATTTTTAACACATACCCCTATGGGAGTTGAATTAGGCTAATGGGCCCTGAAAGTATGACCGAGCATATACATCGACTTTCCTGTTTGATATAAAGCGGGTATCACAGCTTTTTGACGTTATTTGCAAACAGATCAGAGAGTGTGATCAAAATAATCCCGTCCCGGGTCAATAATGACTACCATACAAGTCGTATAAACTACTACTTGAATATATTATAGGTTTTCCCGGCCATTTTAATCCTCCATGCAGTCGGTTTCACGAATATTCATTCAATTTCAAGCGAAATTGAATGTTCCATTAACTCCTTACTTCAATTAGATAAAGATAACGTTCAATTTCATTTCCTTTACTTCGATTTCATAAAAGACTCGATCAAACAAAAATGTCAGAAGGTGTAATCAATTTCGCGCCAGCGAGAATTTGCGCTTGGTTTTGACATTTAAATTCACCAGTGGATATTTCAAATTAACACGTGTTCATTCAAATTCATGTTACATGCTCGTTCCCAATTTTCCGGGAAAAGGGTATATTTTAGGGGCTCAGGTAGGGGGAAACCCGAGAAATGATTTAAATAGGGGTCTTTTATCATTCTCTCCCCCACCCCACCCGACCAATTTTAATTAGGAATATTTCGAATTTTTTGAGGACAAAACCGAAATAGCCTAGTGTCCCGAATATGTGAAAAGGGGGTAATTTTGCTAAGACAAAGTATGATTGACCCCTGACGGGGGGGGGGGGCGGGGGCTTTAACTTCTCTTCAACTTCAATAGACCGTCCAAATTACAATGATGAATTAAAAGGTTCATAAAATAATGAAACAAACGGATACAATGACACATAAAGTACACATCAATTGATGGAAAATGCGCATATATCTAAAAATATTAAAAAGAAAAACAAAACAGAACAGAGAGAATGAATAAAATAATTTAAAAAAATATATGAAAGAAAAATGATGAAATATGGAGCCTTTGTTTGCTGGCACATGTTTATACATTTCAGACGATGATTAAATGAAGGAGGATTATAAAATGAAAATTAAATAATGAATATATAAATAATACAAATAACATTGCCATAACGTCATTTCCCTGAAGAGGAATGGAGAGGGTGGTGCGTATGGAGGGCCATCCACGCAATATTATATCATATATAAAAGAAAGATAGAGAATGAAGATAAACTAATGAGAGAGAGAGAGAGAGAGAGAGAGAAAGCATGGAGCTTTTTCACGCACATTTCCCTACATTTCCGAAAATGATAATAAACGAAGAAAGATTATGAAATCAAAATTATATAATGAAACAAAATATATACATTTAACATTGCAATAACGTCATTGCCCTGGAGAGGAATGGAGAGACAAGGGTGATGCGTTCATCTCGATCTCTCTCCATCTCGTTGGCCTATATACCCGAAGTGTTAATTGTTTATCAGAATCTATATGTGGGATATGGTGATGAATATGATTCATCATATTCAGTTATAAGCACAAACACTATGACCATTCCTTTCAAAGATTGACTTTGATACATATTAATTTCTTTTGCAATTATAAAATCCTGCGTTAGCACACCATATACCATACTTGGTGAAATTGACTACGTTTTGCATTAAATAGATAGCTTTAAAATGAAATAGAAAATACAAATAAGTACAAATTAGCTCTTGTTTACATTAAATGTGAAACTGAATATCACCATTGTGAAATAGACGAATTTTTTACGTCTTTGATTGACTAAAGTACCTTTTCGGTCGCTGTTCACATTGAATTGAATTCCTAAAGTGCGATATTGAAATGTCAGTTTAAGCACAGGCCAAAAAATGAGCTAAATTGAATGCTCCGCATATGTAATTGAGTGAATGGGGAATGAAAATGGCCAGGAAAACCTATATTTATTCCATACCAAACCAGGCTGTCACTTGAGTTTGTATAAAAATGGATGGGCTGAGCTGAAGGGGGGGGGGGGGGGCTTATCATGCTAAAAATCACAAATCTATAATAACTTTGGTGCTGTTGTTTTTTTTGTACCTTTTGTTGAAAAAAAAAAAGTGGGAAGGGTTCAGGAGGTTCAAGCCACCCCCCCAGCCCGAGCGGCTTTGCGGCCCCTAATAATGAATTTTGACCATAGATTTAGACATGAAGTTGTTCAAACACAAATAGTAATGTTCGGTGAAACGTTTTTTTTTTTCGCATGAAATTGCAGTGGACACTAAAATTAACCACCGTCACGCGTGGTGTATGATAGCATTTTGAAGTAGGCATCTTTTGGAAGAAAACTTATTCAAAATACCAAGAAATGTAAAGCATATGTCCCACTTTTGATGTGAATTTTGGTTTTGTTCTTCTGGACTTATGTCTGTAAGATTTTCTGTAAAAAAAAAGAAAGAAAAAAAAAGAAAAAAAGAACAAGATACTTCGAGATCTTCTTCTTCTCGAGTCCTTTCTCCTATTCTTCTGTTTTATTTGTAATTATACCTGATTACATTTTAAAGATCATAGTATGCATTGTATATAATGATTCTTAGGGGAATCCGAATTAGACTCTACCCATTAAGTATTGAACGCAGGCGATCCCATTAGGCGAAAGAGAAGTAAGATTAGCTTGGGAGCAGGGGAAGGGGAGAAGAGGGCATTGTAGAAGGTGACTCATGGTCTCCTCCTCTCCGCATTCGCATACTGGCCTTCCTTCAGTGTCGATGCCCCATTTGGCAGCAACGGCAGACTCCAGCCCGCGGCGGTTCAAACAGAGCCAGAACGGCCAGGGTTCACAGGATCCTGATGGGTGGAACTCCTTGGGGCCGATGATGACATTGTGAGGCGCAGACTCAAGACGGGTTGACCAAAGGTCTAACCTAGTTGTTGGGGCTCTGGTTGAGGGGCACGGTAGAGTGAAGAAAACTATGCCTGGATCTCAAACGCTTTGTTGTTGGCAAGGCATTGAAGAGAGGGTGGAAGGGATCATTTTCTTGTAGTTTCTCGTTTTGAGAGAGTGCAGACCTCCTGATGTGAGGAGGGGCGATGCCACTGAGGATGTAGAGATGATGTTCCTAGCACTGACCTTCTTCTTTTTTTCAAGATGTGATTCTTGTAGGTGAGGGAGCGATCTAGAGTGACCCCAAGGTAGACTGGGTTGGGAGTGTGCTCTATAGCCTTACTATACCACTTGACCTTTAGTTGACGGTTGGCCTCTCTATTTTTAAGATGGAAAGCGCTGATCTGCGTCTTGGAGGGATTCGCACGAAGGTGGTTGGATCCATAGTATGGGACGAGACCATCCAGAGCAGATGATAGTGTAGCTTCAATTTCCTCGAATGAGTCACACTGCGAGGCGATACAGAGGTCATCTGCGTATATGAAGCTCCTAGTTTCTGGATGGACTGGTTGGTCATTGGTGTAGATGTTGAAAAGAAGAGGGGCAAGGACACTCAAGGGAGCTGGAGGTAGGCCATTCTTCTGGGAGCGACATCTACTGTGGCTCCCATTGAGATCTTCGAAGAAGCGCCTGTTGGATAGCATTGATTGGTTGAGCTCTGTGAAATTCAGGTCTTTAGTCAGATCAAAGAGCTACTTGGCTAGAATCCGATGGTTGACAGTGTCGCAAGCTGCTGATAGGTCTACAAAAGCAGCTCCTGTGATCAGGCCCTTTTCAAAACCATCGTCAATATGCTGAGTAAGGTTGAGTATAGTTTGCCAGTACAGGACTTTCCAGGTCTGAAACCAGCCTGTTCAGGGATGAGATGGTCACCCACAAAGGCGGCAATCCGATTCAGCAGGAGACGCTCAAACAGCTTGTAGATACAAGAGATATCGACATTTTATGTTTCTGGGCCAAGATTATCCAATGCTATTAGCACACACATTATTTGCATTATTTTTAAATAAAAAATATTGTTTTGAAATATAATATAATTACTACTAATAAAATAGACAATAGCGTATTCCACTTACACTTAATAATAAAACAGCAACAGTAGATGACCAAGAAAAATTAATGCTCACTCCATTTGTAGCAACTTCCCTTGCAATGAAATAATATTAAATGAAAATGGAACTCTTAGTTTGTTCTTGTAAAAGTAAACATAATACCGCTGTGAAACGACCACGCGAGGATGTTGCCCATTGTGGAGACTCTGAGGCAGAAAAAGTTTGTTACAGAACACGTGGGGAATAAATACCACGATCCAGCGCCTCTATTATTGTGTGTACCCCAACTGTAGGTGAATAGTCTACAACTCTTTACAACACTTACCAAATATTTATTTACAGGATGACAATTTGCTGGCAAGGTTTTGGTTGGTTAGTTTCTAATAAAATTTCAGTGGTCACCAATATTAACCACGGGTTACGACTGGTTTATTAAAGCATTTTGAACATGATGAGTACTACATGTTTTTGTTTGTTTTTGTTTTTGTTTTGTATATGCATCTTTTAGAAGAAGAATAATTCAAAATATTAAGAAATGCAGCATATATCAGTATACTGGAGTTTAACTCTCCATATTATATCACATTTTTGATGTTCGAAAATAAGGTATTTTTAGTTTTTATATATATAACATAACATGATTTTGTGTTTTTTTTTTCTTCTAAACGTCTGTAAGATTTCCTGCAAAAATAAAAGTAACAAGATACTTTGAGAGACAACAGATAAATATCAGTATTTTATGTTTCTGGCCCAAAACTATTCAATGCAGCTAGAACGCACATTTTGCATTATTAAATATATATATATATATATACATTTTTTTTTTTTTAATATAATAATATAATACAATAGATAAATATCAACATTTTATGTTTCTGGGCCGAGATCATCCAATGCTGCTAGAGGACACACATTATTTGCATTATTTTTAGATAAAAAATTATGTTTTGAAATATAACATAATAACTAATTGTAAAATAGAAAATAGCGTATTCCACTTACACTCAATATTTAGACAGCAACAGCAGATGACCAAGAAAAATAAATGATCACTCCGTTTGTAGCAACTTCCCTTGCAATGAAATAATATGAAATGAAAATTGAACTCTTAGTTTGTTCTTGTAAAAACAAACATCATACCGCTGTGAAATGTTCCATCGACCATGCGATGTTCATGACTATAGGAGACGGCATCTATATTAGGAAAAATACCACGATCCAGCGCTTCTATTAACTGTCCATGGTAATAGGGGAGACCTGGGACAATTGTAACAGTTTTTTCCAAATTTTAAATATCAACTTTATTAAAGCCAAATACTTGCTTCAAATTAAATAAAATGAAATATGCATATCTTAGCTTGACATATGAATAGGTTTGGGCTAAGTACAACAAGTTATAATTTGAAGCCATTACCATTTCAAAACAAGAGGTCGAGTGTTACAATTGCCCCGTGTCCAGGGGCAATTGTAACAGACGTACGGGGCAATTGTAACACATAAAATTATCAAAGCTATGCACTTGACAGATCGAAGATTTAAACATCATTAACCACATAAGCTAATTATAATAAAACATGACAATGCTTGACTCATTTATATTATGTTTTCCACTTGCTATATTCATGATATGGGGCAAAAGTTATGATCTTTTTTTAAAATTTTTTTTAAAAGGTTTTTGGGGCTTCACCCTTTAACTGTAGAACTATAGAACCTTCATCAATTCATATTTTGGTTCTTTATCTACTTTGTACCTACCCAATATATCTTTAAACTGACAACTGTGGTATATAACACTTTATACTAGGCCTACGCCTTTTGACTTTAACACATTCTTTTCAAAATAAAGTGATACATTTCTGATAAGAAGTAAAAAATGACAGCTTTTTTTTGGTTGTAAAATCAATCTTAAAAATTTACGCCACTTTTTTTTTCTGGCAAAATCAATATTTCTTTGCCCTGTTAACAAAACGCATTGGACGTATATTTTCAGGTATCATATTGAAAATATATCTTAATCTTTTATGGGGGCTCCCATCTCTCCCTCTCTCTCTCTCTCTCTCTCTCTCCTCTTCTTTTTTTTTTTCTGTCTTTCTTTTTTCTTCTTTCACTCCATTATACCTTCTTACTTTCCTATCTGCCCTTCCCCTCTCTCTCTTTCCTCCTCCTCTCAATTTTCCTCCCTTCCTCTCTCTCTTCTTTCTCTATTTTAATGTGTGTGGTTTTTTTTTAATAAGAAAAAGCAAATCAGGGGGGGGGGGGGGGTCTAGTGTTTCTTTTTTTGTTTATACCATGTTACACTTCGAAAATCAAATCAAATATAGGTTCACAGTTATCTTATATCTAATTCTCATGTTTGAACTCATAGATAAGGTTACCTTTTGTAATTGTAAACAAAGCACTATAATTCACTATACATTCAAACATATGAAGTTATGATGTTCTCTAGTAAAGTGACATAAATTATCAAAACAACAAGAATTAAAAAAAAAAAATTGAGGCTCTGATTACAATGAAACAAATGATAAACAAACTAGAGGCACTTTTTCGGACAAAATCAATATTTCTTTGCCTTTCTAACAAAACGTATTGGACAGATAAGTTCAAAGTTATTTAATTCTCATGTCTGATCTTATAGATATGGTTACCTTTTGTTTTTGTAAAGCATTATAATTGATAATCCATTCAAAGTTATGAAGTTCTGATGCTTGAGCTTATCGACGAGGCTACTCTTTGCTGTTTTTATTTATTTCCAAGTCTACTCCTATTTACAACTTTGGCATTAAAAGGACCTAATGTTCACTCTCTTCATATTTGTTTACTTTTTCGTTTCTAGTAAAGTGATATAAATGATTAAAAAACAAAAATAAAAAACTTGAGGCTTTGATTACAATAAAAGAAATGATAAACAAACTAAAGACACCCTTTTTTCGGACTAAATCAATATTTCTTTGCCTTTTCAACAAAACGTATTGACAGGATATGTTTAAAAGTATTTAATTCTCAATATCTGAGCTTATAAATAAGGCCCTTTTATTTCCTTGTAAATAAAATAAATGATTGACGGATACGTTCAAAGTTATGCAATTCTCATTTCGAAGTCCCCCCCCCCCCACTTTCGTCAGCAAACGTGTACAAAAACCGACAAAGGACCATACATTTTGTGATTTTTAGCCTGTTCAGCCCCCCCCCCCAACCCCTTGCCGCTCAGCCCCTCCACCGTTTCAAAAAACGCTCCGTGGCCCCTGATTGGTTATATATTAGCTTGGTGTTGAAGCAGCGGAAAGCTGCGCGAGTTCCTACGGCCGGGAGTTACTTTAACAGAAATGGTCCTTAATGCGGCGGTCACAACTCGCCGTACCATCGACGTGCAACTTCCTACGATGGATTTCGTAGAAAATTCGTGCAGCGGAGGTACCTCACAGGTACAATGCATGTACGACGTGCAGGAAGTTTTTACAATACCCTTACTACAGAAACGCAGGAATTGCAGAAGTTGACCAAGGACCTGTGCGTGCATTGCACACGCAACGCAGGCTACGTTGATGGCACGTGCCCCGTAGCCTACGATGAGTTGTGACCGCTGCATTAGGGGTAGCCCCGGGACGCTACCACGAAGTGGCAGCGTCCTGAAAGAAACCCTTCAAAATTTTTAAAGTGCGATTTGGAATTGTTAAAAATACCACTAAGAATCGGTAAAATATTGCAAAAATATAATTCATTTAATGTCACTAACCTAAACAGACTAGATGCAATTCAGATATTCCTAAAATATTGTGTGCATTTGAAGAAATCTTGTATTTTCCAGTCCATTTCAGAGTCTCCTGCGATCTCTGTCAAAATACTAGCGTGTAGAGTATATAGCTGCTGCCGATGTCGCGCATGCGTGTTGCAAACTAATCACGCGAATGTGACTCATTTAACTACACTGTAACAGCAATTCTGATGCCATTTTTTTGCTTTATTATCATCATAAAAAATGAGGATAGACATCCGGCTAGTATTGTAGGAACATAAACTAATAAATTAAATAGGTTTGTCCATCTTTTATTCCATAATTTTGACATTTTTGTCTGGAAAAGAGAAGGCACCTCGTGTTTTGATGCTTATAACTCGCAGCCCGTACACGAAGTGTACGGGCTGCCGCAGTAAGGTTACGGGCAATTGTAACAGCTTGTTACAATTGCCCCTGACAGAGGCGACCATATTTGGAGAGATTTTTTCTACCTTAGCTTAGGTATTCATCGTTGTAACGTTAGCAAAATATGGCCTAAGAACATAATTTCTAAATATATAAAAATGACAGCCGTAGCTCATCCACATATTTGTCCAGAAGAAAAACAATGGGTAGGGGAGACCGGGTATGGAAGTTACACGGGTCAGTTGTTACAGTTCTCAGTGTGCTAAGTTGGAACAAGAGAGTTCGTGCTAACTGGCATCTATATACAGCTTACACATAGCTGTGATGAATTGCCGGTCGTGAGGTTTTTCCGTTGCTTTATTAAAAAGTAAATCAACAAAAACCATTTTTTACAGTTCCGAGTGAATTTTTGACAAAAATTAAAATTTGTAATAGTTCTTACAACTGAAGGCACATGATGATAGTCTGGTATTGTGAATATAGTACATGTATGTCACTAATATACCCCTGAGCCATGCCCTGTAATTCTGCCTAATGGCTTTGCTACAGTTGATTTTACTTGTAAAATCACCCATGGGTATGGTTGTTACAACAACCTACCTCATGTCGATGTAACAACCTACCCCAATTACATTACACATGTAAAGTAATTTTGTTTCAATTTTCAGGGGTTAATATTTTGATATTTCTATTATTACTTTAGTCTATGCTAGAGCTCTACTTGATCTACTGTTAACGATACCAAGAAACTGGAAAGTTGAAACAAAGGTATGGTATAAGAGATTTACACATTTTAACAAATTACCCCGTATGTTTACATAGTAACAATTTACCCCGTATGGTGTAACAACCTACCCCGTATACGGGGTAGGTTGTTACAAAAAAATGTCTTCATTAATTAAGCTGTAGTTAATTAGTGTTTACATGTTTTCAAGTTTTATGTGCCTCAGGTTTTAGCCAACATAATAGGCTAACTACAGACCCAAAATGGAGTGTGTGAGTACTTTCATTAGAATTATCTGGCCCAAAATGTGAATTTTGTAACGTCCATACCCGGTCTCCCCTAATGTGAAATATTACTTTCCTGCTCAAAAAACGGGTTTTCTGCTGTAGAAAGTTCCACGAACCGTTAAATCTGCTAACACTCATACAGCATGTGGAGCGATGTAATACGCATGTTCTGTACAAATTTTAAGTTTATAGCTTGTTTCTGCTAGGAATGGGAGCCCCTGTTACAATTGCCCCGTGTTACATTTGTCCCCGGTCTCCCCTACATTGTGCGATACATTACAACACTTTTTCAATATTTATTTACAGGATGACATTTTGCTGGCATATTTTTGGTTGGTTAGTTTCTAATGAAATTACAGTGGACACGAAAATTAACCACGGTTACGACTGGCTTATAGCATTTTGAACATGTTCAGCACTACATGTTTTTTTTTTATTTTATTTTTTTTATTTTTTATTTTTTTGTATATGCATCTTTTAGAAGAAGAATAATTCAAAATATTAAAATTGTAGCGTATATCATGTAGGGGAGAGCGGGGTTATTTGGAACATTTTTCACAAAAATGGCCGTAAAACAAAAGCGGATTTATTTCAAGAAACAATAAACAATTAAGTTGAGTGTATATCTGTATGCTACAAATGTACCCCATAAAATTCTTAAACTTAGTGATGGTTCCGGAAAAAATCCACCTTCAACAAGTCCATGTCAAGTGTTCCAACTAACCCCAGACACGGGGTTAGTTGGAACAAGGTATGGGGTAAGTTGAAACATTGTGCATTATATCATATAAAATTATATTTAAAATACCTGTATCATTATTGCATGGGTTCAGCTAACTTGCTTTATTGGTTCCAATTAAAATATTAAAGATTGGTGCTCATTTTTTTTTTAAACTTCATGTTTTATTACACTTGATAGCATCCACTCAGATACAGATATTCTAAAGTCCTGTGAAGTAGCATTCTGCAATATATTTTGTTTAAACCAAAATAAAATTGTACAATGTGCACTAATATACATTTTTACGAATATTTCGGAACACTTCATTGAATTATAAGATTTTTATTTTTTTATTCAGCTGAAACCTATTTACTTGGTACATGTTCCAACTAACCCCGTTCAAAATGTTCCAACTAACCCCAGAGGCCCATTTGACATTTGTAAGCTTACAGCACAAAAGAGGGACAACAACATGCCATATATTTAACCTTGTTTTGTAGCTTGGTATAACTGTTTGTTATAATCAAAAACTGGCCAACTTAATTTGTGATCTTCTCTGAGATAATAAAACATTTCTAAAAATGACAAAATTTACTCAGAAGTTGAAAAAACAAACATTGCTTTCTAACTTCACGAGGCTTGAAGCATGTCTGCTGTCTAAAATGTGGTGGATGGCAGTTGCTAATAGCAACAACCTGAGGGTCGATTTGCATAAATATATTTATAGACGTTCAAGAAAATTACAATGTTTCAACTAACCCCGTGTTCCAACTAACCCCACTCTCCCCTACTTGAGTTCCACTCTGCATATCTGAAGCCCGCCCCCACCCGGCTCCGCGGTCCCTGAAATGGTCATGCGTCATCAGTCATTTTTGGAACGTTATAGTTATTTGTTTGATAATAGATCCTCAGGCTGATGAATTGCATATGCTATGTATTCTTTCATTCCAATCAGAATTAAGACTCGATCAAAAATACTTGTCCGGGGGGTAATTGTCCGGGTGTTAATTGTCCTCGGTGGGTAATTGTCCTCAGGGGGTAATTGTCCGGGGGGTAGTTGTCCTGATACGGGGTCGGATATGTTAGAATAATTATAGTGGATGTGCAAACGTAGAAAAATGAGCATGTAGCATGTTGCAATGTATTTCATTGGAAGAACCGCTGTAACGTCACCAAGCTGACCTGAATATTATTGATCGTTCAAGCGATTGTAAAAGGGGCAGCGAGCCATGATTCACTACGCAGTACTGCCAACCTAAAATCGTATTTTTGTCTTTTTCATTTGGATAAGGGGTACCAAACTCATTAAATGTCAATAATTATTCAGATCATAAAAATGTCAATCCCTATCTACCTGTCGACCTGAAAACCTTTTATTATTCAATTATTTTCAATAGAAAACAAGGTAAATATGCCAAACATTTTGACAAGTGTGTCATCCCTGCACCAAAGGCATTCGTTCTGGTAAATGAGGGACATAGACAATTCATTGAACAATTAAATGTTTTCTATGAAGACAGGTGCGATGTAGTATGGCATGATGGTGATGTGCATTCATAGACATCTACAGATCTTAGTACCCCCTTAAGAAGCGAAAGAGGATAGAAAAAGTACGGAATACGATTTTTTGTTGGCAGGTCTGACTACGATTTTGTATCCTCGTCACTATTCATTGTGTGTTATACTCCCACACATTAAATTTTTATTCCAGAGTCTGTTCTATTAGTTTCCAGAGCTCTGCTGTAATGGCCCTTCAAGAGGCTAGCGAAGCCTATTTGGTCGGTCTGTTCGAGGACATTAGTCTATCATGAACATAACAAAAGTTTTCTAAACACACCTGTGACTAAATTCCCGTTTGGTCGCATCCTAATTATGGT
The DNA here is from genome assembly GCA_940671915.1 of Paracentrotus lividus. NCBI lineage: Eukaryota > Metazoa > Echinodermata > Echinoidea > Camarodonta > Echinidae > Paracentrotus > Paracentrotus lividus. The sequence goes on along the minus strand of CALNVZ010000674.1, from coordinate 425,589 downwards.
CTGATTCCATTTCGTCTGCAACCAGTTCGTCTAAATAAATTTTGGTTTAATGCTAATTTCCCTAATTTCCATTTTGTCTAATTCCCATTTCGTCTAACCTTTCACAGACCATAGATTCTGATAAATCGATGTTTAACAGGTAATATTGATATTTACATTAGTCTATTTGACAACATTTGCCATAATGGTGGTAGGCCTATCTCACTTCGCGGAGATGGGTTTGAGAGAAGATTTGGGACTTGTCGCGGAAACGTTTCCGAGATATCAGTCCCCGCGACGTTTTATGAGTCTCAGGAATCTCGAAACTGTCTTAAAACCGTCTCAAGTAATAAAAAATTAGTTTCCGCGACCGAAAAAAGTATACTTTGTTTGTCCATCGCCGGAGACAATAACTTTTCTTTCCGTCGCAGAGACGTCTCCGATACTTTTTTCCCGTCGCGAAGACGGATTTGGAACTACTTTGAGATAGTTTTGAGACGGTTTTGCGCCATTCCCGAGTCTCATGAAACAGGGACTCAGGAGACGTCTCGGAGACGTCTCCACGAAAAGTTTTAAAATCGTCTCAAAGTAATCCCAAATCCGTCTCAAAACCGCCTTCGTGAAGTGAAATAACACCATTCGGTTGCCAATGGTAGACAGGTTTAGGCATCGATCTTGATTTTGAAACTAACATAAACATGGCATGCATTGGCTATTAATATTTTAGCTGAAGAAAACTAGCTCAAACCGGTTCATGGCTAGACTATTCCACGCATTTGTAGTACATGTAACGTGACCCATTTCACCAATCACAGTCAGACACATACAGAACCAACTTACAATACGTATCTCGTTCCAGTACCACACCCCATTCCAGTAAAACCGTTTCGCGAGCTCGGACGCAGGAAATAGTATGTGCTGAAGGAACAATATCAATTTTTCATCTCTGTTTCTGTGTTCAATTCGATAATAAGTAATAAAAATGTATCTGTTCTCATGGAGTCGGAGTTGTTTGTGTTTTCATACCATGTCATTCTTGCATTCTTGTACTTGTATTGCTTGACACTTACTTTCCAACGGACTTGGTGGAATGATATATTTTCATTATTATGGTGTGGTATAAGTTCTGTGAACATATTCCATGTGTGTGAATAATAAAAAGTAAGTAAGACAGATTGAATTTACATTCACTTTTAGAAAAAGCCTACTTATTGTTGAAAAGTTAACATTAACATGATTAAGGTGGATCTCAGAAATTTATTTATATACTTACCCTGTTCAATATTATATTTACAATTTGTTGGATGCATAAACACAGTGGCGGATACAGGGTTTCATTGGGGGGGGGGGCAAATAGAGATTTGGGATGGGGTACGTACTTTCACTTGGTGCGGCCATTTATTTATTATTGCTATTCGGCATGGGAGGGAGGGGAATAAGGCCGATAATTGGGAATTTTAGACACTTATCTTCTAAATTTGGGGTTAAGGGGGCGGGGGTGATCACCCCCTGTATCCCTAAAAATAAATCGATAAACCGTGCAAATTAATATTTCCTCGTTATTAAATTTAGGCTTAAGGGATGCAGTAACATTGTATGATATTCAAACTCACGTTTTATTCGATTTAGCTTATTTTGCCAACATAATTATAAACACTTAGGTCAGTCTCGTATCTCTTCAAAATTGCAAGCTAATTGTTCGCTTTACCTTCGAGATATCAATGATTTCATACTCAAATTTTATAAACCAACCCCGGATGGTTTATAAAACCATGTGCTTTTTCCACATAGCACAACACACACCCATTTCCTTGTATAGTAGCCGTCCCTAGCGGCCTGGTATGCTAGCAGCAGAGGATACTGGTGTTCGGTTGTATGCTTGGCATTGTCCGTTACACTGTTTTAAGGTAGTAGATGAATTCCATTTGATTTGAAACTTTCAGTAGTTTGTTATTACTGTTGGAACAATATAATTTTATTAATCTTGATCTAATTGCTCTTGTTTTTGAAAGCTACTAAATCCCTTTAATTGAATACAGTATCTAAGTATGATCATAATGATAATGATAGTCAACTATTGTGCTTCAACATGCATCAAATAGGCCGACGTATTTAAATTAATATTTTTTATCCATTTTTTTTCTTTTCTCTTTTTTTTTAAATCCATTCTTTTTTTTTTTTTCTTTTTTTTTACCTTTTTTTTTTTTTTTTTAAGTGAAACTTTACTCTTTGGCGTTTATAAATGATCATAATCACCTAAATTACAGGATTCATAGAGACACCATGCTGAGATAGATTTGGCGTGTTTGAGCATAAGAGACAGACCTGGGAGGGGAGGGGGGGGGGGGCTAAGGTTGTCCCCACGTTGTACTCATTACATTATTGTTAATCTTGTGCTTTGAAGATTCATGCATTTGCAATTCATTTATGCGTGTTGAAAATACTCGTTTTAATTGTATGAAATGAAAATGAGTGAATATGTATAATACAAAACGTAAGAGGCAGTGTTACGCATGTATTTTGCACCTCCTGACTATTATGTTTTTGCAATTTATTGATGTTATGGGACAGGTTCAAATCCTGTGAGATTCGGTCAAATTATTGATCAATAAGAATCTTCTTCGGTGTCCATACATCATAATATTGCGTTGCTTTATGGCTTTGCTCATATTCATTAACAAGATCCTTATATGTTACTAAACAAAATGCGATCTTCTTTTTCTTTAACCTGAAAACGAACAATTTTGAGTGTTAAAGTATCCTCATGCATAGTATACGCTTAACTATCTTACCGAAACAAATAAAGTGAGCGCGAAGCGCGAGCTGAAAAAAGGAAAAGAAAAGGAAAAAAGATCTGTTAACTAAAGCTGAAAACTATACATTTTGAGCGTTATGTGCTTAAAGACAGGATAATATTATGTTTCACAAAACAAATGTAATGCAAGTTGAATTGTCATACTATAGTTCAGTTGAATCATGAACCTATATATCAGGGGCCGCGGAGCCGGGGGGGGGGGGGGGGGGCTGCAGCCCCCCCCCCCCCACACTTTTTTCAGCCAATGTGTACAAAAACGCTAAAATGACCATACATTTGTAATTTTTTAGCCGTTCACCCCCCCACAATCGGCTCAGCCCCTCCACTTCAAAACGCTCCGTAGCCCCTGTAAATAGGTCCATGGTTAAATCAAGGAGCTTCAAAAGTATGAAAATTGACCTTAAACTTCGGGTGCGCGCGTTTACGTACGCCGACGTGACGTACAATACAGTCAGTACAGGAACAGCATAGAGGATTGAGCACGCGCGGCATGAACATGCACGTTGCATGTTTTTTTTTTTATATGCCAATGCTCAGTTAATGTTCAATCCTGTCTTGATGCACAGCACTTGCATGGCCATATCGTCCAAAATTGAAAATTAACTGAAAAGTTTAGCACATGACAATTTTTTTTATATTGAGAATTTTTACTCTCATCTTCTTCCTGTAGGTCTCGATCGCTTCATTTTTGACAAAAACATAGAGGGGGGGGGGGGGCATTTGGGGGCGCCGAAAAGAGGAGAAAAGGTGAGAAAGGGCACCAGACTGACAGTAAACTTATGGGCGCTAAATTAACCTTAAAATGGTGGCCGCTATATCGTTCTTAAGCTGGTTTTTAAACAAAGGAAAAGAAGGGGGGAAAAAAATCTTATAAACATTCCGAAGATATCCCCGTAAAGGTTTTCGTACAAGAATACAGTGAACATCAGCCATTGCGGTTTAATGGCATTCTTAATAAAAACAAAACAAAACAAAAAACAAAAAACAAAAATCAAAACAAAACAAAACAAAACACAACAACAAAACACAACTTTGGTTCGAAATTACGACCTTTTTCTTGTTTGTAGTTACATAGCATGGATATATCCCCTATACCCTATCATTTCGGTTTACATAACCACATGGTATTAGCGTACTGTTGGTTCAATTTTTTTTTTTTTTTTTTTTTAATATTTTTTTCAAATACGCACAACATGGGTAAAAAACCTTTTTGTCTATTGACGATTAATTTTGGTCTCATTTCCAATTGGTCTAAGAATTTGACGGCGATCGATTGACCACTCTTGACTTATATGAGTACGATAATATTCAGTCTTCTAATATTACAAAGGAAAACAAATTACTTTGTTGTTTAATCAATCTCCTTTGCTTAAGGCGAATTGTGGAATAGCGCCCTCTTCTGTTAAAAACATTATAGTATAACTCCTAATTAACTCGGCGTATTATAGTATATAATGCGTGCATATAAAAATTTCGTTTTCCATGAACAATCTTGCAATTAAACACAACCTTTCACTTTTATGTATTTAATTAATAACATTTGGGTTTTTTTTTTTCTTGTTTTTTGTTTGTTTGTTTGTTTGTTTGTTTGTTTTTTTTATCTTTTCAAAATACTAATTTAAACCATATCTAACAAACTTCACAAAGGAAAGTCGCTCGTGGGCTTAACTTTTTGAAGCTGCGCCAAAACTATATACACGATCGAGCCTGGCGAATAATTCTTCGAGATTGACAAGCGCCATCTATATGAGAACTAACCAACTCCGTAAGCACTTTTCCCTATCTGGAGGGGGGGGGGGGGAGGGGGATAGGTATTAGCGACAAGCGACAATTCCTGTCGTACCTAAAGGTGTGCAATAATAAATATAGCATTAGACGGAAGACAACAACTATGATCCTGAATGAATTTAAATAAAATGATCGGATAAATGTATTTTGTCTAATTCACGAATGAATATTTGGCCTATTACTAGGCCTATACTAGTTACAGATAATATTATTTACTAAGTGAGGTTAAACCAAGTGGACATTACACAAAATTGTAATTAAAAAAAAAAATGGTAAATAGGCAATTGAAGTAGTAATTATACCAAAAGGTATAATCAGACAAACTTGTTGTAGATGAAATGGAATTAGTTCATCTTTATTATGAAATAAATATCAAGTTTACATAAGCTATAAATTTCTAATATGAGGCTCTCAAAGTTGGGTTACTTTTTTTTTTCTGGGACGCAAGGTACAGTACACAGAGGGCTAAAGCTAAATTATCAACATACACTAATTTTATTATATTCCGTCACAATGCTTATAATTAACAGCTTGTTATCAATCTATGCGGTTTAGGCAAAGACAAATGTATATATATATGATCTTTCGTTTTAAAGTTATGGTTGTGTGTGATGCATCCATTTGGCAAATTTTGCAGAGCTACATTGTAAAGAAACCCATATGATATTCAGTGTAGAACGCATATATATTTAAAAAAAAACAAAAACAAAAACAAAAACAAAAACAAAAACAAAAACAAAAACAAAAAACGTACGATTCATCAATCCTTAGATTAAGGTGGATGTTTGGTAATCATCATAATTTATAAATGGTAGAATTTTTTTAATTATGAAATTAGCTTACGGGTATATTTGGCGTTTTGAACACTGCCAATTTACAATTAATTAAATTTTGTGCATTATTAATTTGGCATCAATGAATAAATTACCCCCCAACCCTTGCCCCCACCCCATTTGCGGCGATTCTGGTGGGGGGGGGGGGGGGGGACGATTTTTTTCTGGGGGATCGTCCCACCTCGATTTTTAAAGCTTAACATATTTTCATGTAGTGATTAGCCTGTGAAGCTAATAAAGAGGTAAAATGTATGTCAAATACAATCATATGCTAAATGTTATTATAAGGCAAAATTTTCGGCTCGCGCTTCGCGCTAGCAAACATTGTCATTAGTTTCTGCATAATGTGCGAAGTATGCGAATTTTAAATTGTATTATTGTTCACTTTCGGGTGTTTCCGTCCCCCAGTCGTGACATGAAATCGCCGCGCTTGCCCCACCCCCATCCTATGCAGCAAAAAATTGTATAACCACGTGAATATGACTATCAAATCATGATATATTGCATGATTCCCAACCCCCCCCCCCCTACCACCACCGCCACCACAACTTTAAAAAAAATCCCCTAATTGGCCCCTGATTTATCATTGATTTCTAAATTTACCTCCCCATTCCATAGGCCTAGGCCTATATGCCAGAATGGCATATAGGCCTATGCCTGAATGGATTTAATTTTAAAATCATTTCGAATAGTTAATTTATTCATTGAAGGCCTATGCTGCCCTTCTTTACCAAAAGGATTAACAGGTAACAAAAGTGAAATTACCTTTATAAATTTATGCGTCAACAGTATTGATGTCCATGTTATCCCATGATCATGATGATGATGATGTCTTAACGTATATGAAATTTGACCTAGAGCATGAAGAGGAAGATAGCACGAAATATGAAAACATCAAACTTATTGGCATGTCGTATATTCCCTTTGTCAGAGTAGGGCAGTATGTAAAGTGGTATTCGGGGGGGGGGGGGGGGGGGTCATGGCTTCTTCTGCACGAAGGGGCGCTTAAAACTGGAGGAAACTGAGTCTGCATGGGGAAAGAAAAGAAAGTTGAGAAAGATGAGGGGAAAACGTGGAAGAAAAGGGGGAAAAAAGATTGAGAGAGAGAGAGAGAGCGAGAGAGAGAGAGAGAGATGCCCAAAGGGAGAAAGAAAAAGAAAAAGGAGAAAAAAAAAAAATAAGAGGCCAAAGAGGGAGACAACAGGGAGAAAAAAAAAAAATCGAAAAAGTAGAAATATATTCTTTTTAAAAAGGGGGAGCTGGAAAGAAACGGAAAGAAGAGAGGAAAGAAAATAACAAAACGTGGTTAACGTTAAGACAAATATGACGTCTTCTTAGTTTGAGATCATTTTGGTGCCCTTGCCCATTAAGTTATTTGGTGGCCCTGTGAGTCCCTAATATTGACTTGGTGCCCTCCCCCTCCGGGGTATTTTTTCACCCTTAATTCTTCTAATATCATTCGTCCCCCTTTTTTCTTCTTGCTCTACTTCTTCCTCTCTCTCTTTCTAATTGTTTCGATTTCATCCCCTCCCGCCCTCCTCCCTGCTTCCCCAAGCTTCCTTTTACCCTTTCTCATTCTTTCTGCACCCCTGATTTTTCCCCTCCTTCTTTATTACTTCCTTTCTCTCTTTCTCGCATTATGTACGCGCCTATAAATGATATTTTACCTCCGGGCCCCACCCCCCCCCCCCCCAAATAACTTCAATGTGAAACTGGGTTGACAGCCGTTCGGTAATCTCAATCCATTGAACAAGCAATCAATCATCAATCAAACAAGAATGACAATCATGTAAAGATAACTTCATGTATATTTATAACTTTGCTACCTGGTATTATTTAACAGCATTCAATGATTTAATCATGCATGCTGTCAAACAAACACAGAACAATCAATTAATCAATCAGTAAAAAGCGCGCAATCCAACAAAGACCACATGAAACAAAACTGCATTTAATTAAACAACAATTAATTAATTGACCAATACAGTGCGTACCGAAAAAAAAAAGTGTAATCTGTTTTTGGAGGGGCCATTATTCCAAGCTCATCTATTTTTGATAATGATAATAATAGTTACATTTATATAGCGCTTAATACATGATATCCACCTTGGTGTTTCTAAGCGCTTATAGTGTTAACTAATTATTACCCGGCTTAGCTAGGCTACCCCGAAAGGTGCTCACAGCATTCAAGGAATTGCTTCCTACCGGTACCCATTCACCTCACTTGGGTCAAGTATTTCTATCATACAATTAAAGACAAACTCCTCACCTTTACAAAGATACTTTTCTTGAATCATAAATATAACGCATGACCGAATATTATTTATGTAAAAGTAGGTGACAGGTACAAAATCTATTTTCCAAGTTTTTGTTAAAAGATGAAATACTGAGTAGTACTGTTGTTTACAAAGGAGTCACACATCATCACACGCAATCCTATTTAATGCTCTGGAACAGTAGGGACATCATTCACCCAGTCTTCTTTCATTTCCCTAAATCATGTGGAAATAGATTCTGTACCTGTCATCTATTTTTGCAAATTACTCAATTATGCTTTACATTTATGATTCAAGAAAGGTAGCATTTAAAAGGATTATTTTTATTATTCGTTATTACTCACAAGTGACTTGCATTCGAGCAAGGCATGGAAACCAAGCAAGAATTGATTAAATTGATAAAGTACAGGGCCGCTGAGCGTTTTTGAAAGAAAAGAAAAATCAATCATCCAACTTGCTACAACTGAGTATTTATTATCCAAATATATCATTATAAAGAATAATATATGAACAACATGGTATATGATATCATCATAGGATAAATGGCATCAGAATGGTAAAATAATTGTTATAATTTCAACGCGAAATAAAAAAAAACATGATGAGTTGTATATCCATATATACATATAAGTAAACTTAACATTATAAATGTAAAATATTTACACCAATCCATCCATGAATTGTTTGTGCATTATGAATTCATGTGTTTAATACAGAGGCCGCAGAACCGTGAAATGGGTGTAGTTTCAGCCCCTCCCCACACCTAATCATTTGAGTAGACATTTTAAATATAATGCAGAAAATTTTTATCGAGATTGTGCTTATTCTCTCCCCATCCCCCCACTTTCAAAAACGTCCCGCGGTCCCTGTAAAAAAAAAAAAAAATAATATGTATATATCCAGATTACAAAAATAGCCTTATACATTTTTTTTTGCTATATACACATATACTAGTACTTTGAAATAACTCATGCGTTGGTCACAACATGTCTTGCGTGCATCGTTCAATTCTCTACAAATTTCTTAAAGTCCCCGACCGGACCGAGAAATCAAAACCCAAAGTACATATAAAACGAAAGCTAATAATCTTACATAATACAACAATTCCAAATTCAAAGTATTTCATTAAAAAAGTGATGAAACCTCAACCAGGCCATCCCTCCCAAATACTCGAAAAATTACCCCTATTTTAATGGCGCGGCTGATGACGTCAAAGATGTTAACGGAATGCTATGCCAAATGCTGAATGAATTTGCATTTTCATTTCATAACAATAGATTTCTAGTACATATGGGGTCTATTGTTCTGACATAGCAATACAAACTTGTTTTCTAAAGGCGAAACCCAATCATGCAAGGCCGTAGCATTCCCTTAACATTCTTTGACGTCATCACCCCCGCCATTAAAATAGGGGTAACTTTTCGAGTATTTGGGAGGGATGGCCTGGTTGAGGTTCGATCATCTTTTTATGAATATTGTTATGAAAACTGAATTAAATTTTTGTGTATTTATGTTATACGCCTATATACTTAACTTTCAATGGATGTAAGGTTGTATTTACTTCGTCCACGATCTTTAAATAAATTCTAGGTTGAACAAACTTTTTTCCTGACACGAACGGAGCAGGTACGATATGCTGCTTTCTATAGAAACTATATATCAGTTGTGACCTCCGCACTGGATAAAAAAGGAAGATGTAATTAATGTATTTCCCCAATAGGCCAAACATTTTTCTGCTCACAATGTTCAGTTAACCCGGAGTTACCCGGAGTAAAAAAAAATGTAGCCAGGCACTGCAAGGGCGCGAAGCGCCGGATCAAAGGGGGGGGGGGGAGGTGTGGAAGGGGGTATACCCCCTTCCACGGTAGGGAGCTTTTTCAATTTGACATTTGAAATGGTGCAATCTGATGCATACTTTAGTCATCATTTCTACAATTCTTAAAGGTAGGATGTGTGTTAGAGCGGGCAGATGGGAGTTAAGCGTATACTCTGAAGCAGTGGTAGATCCAGGCGGGGCGAGACGCAATAATTGTCGAATGCCCCCTCATTATTTTGTTTGTTTGTTTTTTGTTCGGGTTTTTTTTTATCACTCATTAATGAGACATGATAACACGAGAGAAAATTGCCTTCTGTACCCTCTCTATTTCCAATATCTTAGACCCACCACTTCTAAAACCTATTTAAGCCTACTCCTCGTGTGGAAATACGGAGTTTGCTCTGATGATCTCTTCTATCCCATCATGTCCTCCTCCAGATCGTAATGGTCCCTGTGGTATAGACGATTTGAGACGAAACATAAGATTTTAGTGAAAAGAAAATAAATCAAGAATTACATGAAATTGCATTATTAGTTCATTGTTTCTCTATCACTATCATTACATAGTTGATAATATGCTACTGGTCAAAACTTAATGGTAACTGTATTCAATCCGTTGATTAACAATCAAACATACAAGGGATTTTCCTGTAAGGCATGAAATTTTCTTGGCCTTTTTCAGTAAATGTGTACAAAAGAGATATTATTGCCACCTTATAGTGATTTTTTTTGCAAGTTCAGCCCCTCCCCTCACTTTCAAAAACACTCCGCAATCCCTGCACAATATAATTACGAAGGTAAATCAAATTTTGAATGTACCAGCAGCTCTTTACATTGTTAAATCTGATCTTGTTATCCTGATTAAATATGTTTGAATAAATAAAGAAAGAAATAAATGGTGTAACTTATTACATCAAGGAATTAAAAAAGTATATTGTGTTTATGAATTATTTTGATTTGCTTACAATCTCCGAATCCATTACATTTTCAGCATCATCATCGACATTATCGTCTCCATCAGTCCTGTAGGAGCCCGGAGATTCGAGTGTACTCTCGCTGTTAATGTTCTCCTCATCCGATGGGTGAACACCGATTGGGAGTAGAGACTGGGTAGTTGATTCTTTCTTCTGAAATGACAGATATGCAATGGGATCACGCCTAATTATTATAGGACGACACATCGAGGAAATACTAGTAGGCCTACCTCGGGAAATAATAATAGCAAAAATAGCGATTTCGTGCTCTTATATAGAAGAGCAGGTAGTACCACTGCTTAAAAAAATAGGGTGTTGCACCCAGCTAACTTTAAACAGCCAAATTAGAGGGATAATTTTGATTGGAGTTTATGGTGGTATCTCACTACCCGGAGACGGTTTTGAAACTTGTCGCGGAGACGTCTTTTTAGACATCTCCTGAGTCCCCGCGACGTTTCAAGAGACTCGGGAGACTCGGGGATGTTGATGCTTATAAATTTTGGGTTTGAGTTATATTCAACACCCGTGGTGTTAAACATATAAATATATGGTTTTTGTTGTGAGTGGTCTATGGGGGTCAGTACAAAGGATATTTGCCAGTGGGGCAGTTGTCCTTGAAGATACCGAAGATACCGAAGATACCGAATAATGAAATAATATTTGTTTGATTATAAATTCTCCGCTTATACTGAGTTGGAGTTTATGGTGGTGTCTCACTACCCGGAGACGGTTTTGAAACTTGTCGAGGAGACGTCTTTTTAGACATCTCCTGAGTCCCCGCGACGTTTCAAGAGACTCGGGAATCGCAAAACTGTCTCAAAACCGTTTCAAAGTAGTCCCAAATCCGTCTCCGCGATGGGAAAAAGTATCGGAGACGTCTCCGCGACGGAAAAAAAGTAAACATGTTTCTGCGACGGAAACGGATTTGGGACTACTTTAAGACAGTTTTGAGAAAACGACAAGTTTCAAAACCGTCCGAAAACTGTTTCAAAACCGTCCAAAAGTAGTCCCAAATCCGTCTACGCTAAGTAAGATGCCACCAAAATTTAGATTTATTGTGTAGGGAAAAGGCCGGATTTTATTTGGATTTTGTTCCCAAATTTGATTTTATTTTATTATCCATTCATATTTTGCTTGAGCAAAATACAATATGTCACCTTGATGACAAACATAATGAAGTTATGAATTCTCCAGCGTACAAAATAAATCAATTAAATAAAAAAAAAAAAAAATAATATATATAAAAAAAGAAAGAAGAAAAACTCTTACTTTCAAGGACAATGTCATCACCGTTCCATCTGGAAGTGTCGCTGATACCTGATTTGGTGGCTTGAATGTCCATTCTCCTTTGAACTTAATAATATGTGGACCATCTATAGATAGCGATACCTGATTAACGAAAATAAACAACAAACAAACAAACACATTTATTTCTAGAATAGGGAAACCCCTACCCCTTTTTGAGAAATTATACCGAGTGAGTAAAAAAAAAAAACTTTACACCTAGAAAAATGTCAATAAAAAGAAAATCAATTTATAAACCCCAAATTATATTATATATTCTGAAAGAGTAACTCCTCCGGCATCTTCTGGTACCATTTTTGTGTGGTATGTCTTAACGCTTGGATGAACACTACGCATTGTTTGCGAACATGTCAATTTCGAATTGTGCCAGAATGGGAGTGAAATCAAAACAACAAAAAGCTAGAAAAAAGCAACTTCATCCTGATTAAAATAAGCACAACTTTTTAACAAAAATGTTTTCCGCTTAATAACTTGGCAGGGGTGTTGTTACACATATTGACTAAATTTTGGTGGCATCTTACTTGGCGTAGACGGATTTGGGACTACTTTTGGACGGTTTTGAAACAGTTTTTGGACGGTTTTGAAACTTGTCGTTTTCTCAAAACTGTCTAAAGTAGTCCCAAATCCGTTTCCGTCGCAGAAACATGTTTACTTTTTTTCCGTCGCGGAGACGTCTCCGATACTTTATCCCGTCGCGGAGACGGATTTGGGACTACTTTGAAACGGTTTTGAGACAGTTTTGCGATTCCCGAGTCTCTTGAAACGTCGCGGGGACTCAGGAGATGTCTAAAAAGACGTCTCCTCGACAAGTTTCAAAACCGTCTCCGGGTAGTGAGACACCACCATAAACTCCAACTCAGTATAAGCGGAGAATTTATAATCAAACAAATATTATTTCATTATTCGGTATCTTCGGTATCTTCGGTATCTTCAAGGACAACTGCCCCACTGGCAAATATCCTTTGTACTGACCTCCATAGACCACTCACAACAAAAACCATATATTTATATGTTTAACACCACGGGTGTTGAATATAACACAAACCCAAAATTTATAAGCATCAACATCCACTGGTGATAAATTAACACCAGATTGGACGTTAAAATACCCCGCATTAACTATTGGGATTTATTTTAACATCACATGCTGGTCTCAATTTGACACTATGCAGGGTGTCAATTTCCTATCTGACATCATGGTGATTTAATTCTTTTTGATGTTAATCTGAAATCGAAATTAAAATTGAAATCGGTGTGGATGCACAGATGCCGGGTCGATGTAGATCATGTACAAATTAAATTAATATGAATCATAAAATTGAAAATGATTTAATTTCCAGTAATTAATCTTCCTATTTTTTTTTATTTTTTTTTGACTCGGTGCCTTACCTTACAACTCCATTCCAGAGATACAGCATCATGGTTCCTGGACATCATCATCTGGGACAGAAGGAAAAAAAATCACCTCACTACATAAACAATTGATTTAAAAAATATATGTTGTCTATTTATATAAAACACGTCATCAAAAAATCTGTATTTTTTGTTTTTCCAAGCTCCGTTCGATTGTTTCATGGAGGAGGAACGGTGAGTTGGTTATTTTCTCGAGCAACATTATAACGTTATAGGGATGTTGAGTATAAGCTTACACATCAATGACGTAACTAATGGGAGAGAGGAGAGAGGAGAGGGGGATGTGGAGCGAAGGGTTCACGGACCGGACCCTAAGCCCAAACGACACACGCAGAAAGGACTAACATGGAACTAGCCGTCGAGCAGGGGTTCGCTTGACCAAAAAATAAAAATAAAAAAAACAAAAGATAAAAGAAAACAAAGTGAAACCCTCCACTTTTGGGCAGAAATGTTGCAGAAACAATGCATAGAATACTCTGGTTTAAGTTCCCCTACTCGGATTTTTTTTCCCGCTCGCGCTTGCAACATTGTAGTTTGGAGGATGATATCCTTTTCAGAACAAATTACAGGAATGTTTTCTGTTTGTATTTGCATGTGTTCTATTTTCTATCTTAAAATGAGGTTATCTTCAATTGTATAAGATAATATAATAGACCTAAGGCCTGGTTGCTAAATGCGCTTAATTTGCCTTGCTTTCAGGTCATTACGAAGGGGAAAGAGAAGGCCGTACCAGTGGCGGATCCAGGTGGGGGCGCAGGGGTCGCGCGCTCCTCTATAATTTGAAAAAAAAAAACAACACAAATTGACTATAGCCTACATATTAAAATGGAAAATTGTCGGCTGCGTACCCTATTTTCCGAATTTTTCGGGATGCGCCCCCCGTATTTCTAAATCCTGGATCCGCTACTGCGTACACATGACTTGTACGAAGTTTACGAGCTAGAATTTGAAAAAAATAAACAAAAAATAAACAAAACAAAAGCAGATACGTTTGAGGTCCGTATGTAGAACGATTTTCACTCGAGCTTTGCATCGCATGTCTATGTATTTTAAAAAGGCTATCGATCTTCTTTTTCAGCAAAATATGCAATTTTTCTTTCTTGCTACGCACGAATTGTTGTTGTTGTTGTTGTTGTTGTTGTTTTTGTTTTTTTTAGGGAGATAATCATAGGCTTGTGAAAATTTAAACAAAAGAATCACTAGGCAAGATGTGTGGATAAAACACAACATTTATGTCAGTATATAAGGAAAATTTCCGGCTCACGCTTCGCGCTCGCAAGGTTCACCCCCAGATTATGAACCATTTGCTAATTCTTGATACCCGGATACGACCTAATTAGACACAGTTATAAGGGAACGGGTTGGGTGTCCTGACACTCAATTTTAACTAATCATTTGTATTCGAGCAATGTTTTTGAAGTTTTTTTTTAGCCCAGAATGTTAGTTAATATTGTGGAGAACAAAATGATGATAAACGCTATTCAATGCATATTTTTGGCTCAACGCACCCAAAGAAAAAAATACAAAGCTTCAATTTTGTTAAGTGTCCGGACACCCCTATCCTATTAGAAATTTGTTGGTATTTTCTTTCGCTCGCGCTTCGCGCTCACATTTTCTTTAGAGTAAGGTGATCATCAGATTCTAAAGGAATGAAAACAAAAATTGTATTAGTAAGAGGTAAAATGTGTTTAAAATACCCTAGTATACTGTCAGGTCATGATAAGGCAAACAATTTGAATTCCCCAGCGTACAAAATAAATCAATTAAATAAAAACAAACAAAACTATTTTTAAAAAGAAGGAAAGAAAAACTCTTACCTTCAAGGACAATGTCATCACCGTTCCATCTGGAAGTGTCGCTGATACCTGATTTGGCGGCTTGAATATCCATTTTCCTTTGAACTTACGTGGACCATCTAGCGATACCTAATTAACGAAAACAAACAAACAAACAAACAATCACATTTATTTCTAGAATATATAGGGAAACCCCTACCCCTTTTTGAGAAATTATATAAGCAGAAAATTTATAATCAAACATATATTATTTATTATTCGTTTTGTATTTTCAGTATATCTTCAAGGACAATCGCAACACTGAAAAATCACAGCAAAAACCATGGTGTTATTTTTAACACCAGTTGACCACGAGTGTTTTGGTGATAAAATATTAAAACTACTGGATGTTAATTTGACACTTTTCATGGTGTTAATTTCAGATCTGATACTAGTGGATGCTGATATGATTTTGTCTTACACCACGGTCGTTGATTTGACACTTTTCATAATGTTAATTTTTAATATTTAGTTACCGTCATAAACTGAAGCAAAAATTTGCTGTTATATGTGTTCATAATATCTATAATTAAAACACATAAAATAATATATTGCTTTCATCTTTAAAAAAAAATCAAAAAAAATCGACAAAGTGGTTTTTCATATTTTGTATTGACACCACGCGATGTAAGACCGAAATCTAGCACTAGCCTACAATTTTAACACCAGCTTTGAATTGCATAAATAACACCAATATTTTTGTTTTCAGTGTGGTGTACAAAACTAACATGAATCCTAATCTGACAATTTCCAGTAATTAATTTTAAATTATTTTTTATGTCCATGACTCACCTTACAACTCAATTCATCAGATACAACATCATGGTTCCTGGACATCATCATCTGAAATAAGGACAAATTAAAGAAAATTATCTCACTACATAAACAATTATGTTGTCTATCACGTCATCAAATTAATATTATCCATATTTTTGTAAACGAGTTTTGTTTTTGCAAGTTCCGTTTGATTGTTCATTATTTTGTTGTTTTTCTCACAATCTTTCGTTATACAGAATTTGATATTATCAGTAGGCCTATGTCTGAAGTTTAGATTGTGTCTAACAAATTAATGTGTAATATGGATGGTTATACTCTAGAAGTTAATTGTCGTCCAGGTGATTCAAGGGGAGGGGGAGTTAGTGCTTATATCAATTCATCAATAAAATATGAACGTTTGCAATATTCTGTTAGTCAAACATGCGGAGTCACTATGGCTCCAAATTGAACTTAGTGGAGTTGTAAAAATTCAGTTGGAGTAATTTATAGAAAACCTAATACAATTGTTAAAGAAATTGAAGATAGCCTGTTGAGGGTATTGGAGACAATTCGAGTAGATAGGCAGAAGTGTGTACTTTTAATATCAATATTTTAAGTTTTGATGACACAGCTGAAGGGTTTCTTACATCATTGCAATGTGTAGGTTTAGATCAATTGATTTCATCGTCTACAAGAGTGACTAGTGATTCCTCGACATTGATTAACCACATTTACTCTGTCTGAAATTCACTCGGGTACTAGACAATCTGATGTGTCGGATCATTTTACAATTTTTGTTATTTTTGATAATATGATAAGAGTGCAGCCTGACAGAAAGAAAAACTAGATATCGATGTTACAAAAAATAAGACGTTAATGATTTTCTACGAGATCTAGATAACTGGGATGCAGTTTATACAATGTTATAGTTCAAACGAGGTCAATGCAGCTTACTCCAATTTTTGCAGTTCTTTCTTAACATATGTAATAAACATGCATCTTTGGTAAACTAAATATTTAGCCTTGAATATTGCAAGGAAATATGATATCTATCAGAGTAAAGCACAGTTTGTTTTTTAGTGGTTTAGTCTAATCACCGTCAGGATCTTGTGGATAAATACAAGAAGTACAGAAACGTATTGACGATTCTACTAAGAAATGCAAAACGAAACTACTATTGTGATTTGATACAATTCTTGGAATCTAACGATTCATTATATGACCATCAGTACGGGTTCTGGAAGAAATATAGTACCAAATTTTCCCTAATCAACTTAACAAATGCAAAATTAAAATCTATAGATGAGGAGAAAGTGACACTTGGCATTTTTTAAAATAGATTATAAGAAAGCATTCGACACCATTAATCATGATGTACTATTCGGGAAACTATCAAATTATGGTATCCGAGGATTACCTCTCCAGTGGTTTCAAAGCTACCTTATTAATAGATATCAATTTGTTCAGTGTGGCCAAACCTGTTCAGCAAGGAAGGAAATAATATGTGGCGTTACACAAGGATCATTATTGGGACCTATATTATTATTTTTTAAATCTATATAAATGAATTGCCATCAGTCACTAATTATTTCAAATTTCGGCTGTTTGCCGACGACTCCAATCTCTTTCATACTTTACCAGCTGGCCAACTAGGAATTGATGCCAATGAGGTGATAGGTACAGGATTGGTGTGTAGCTAATGAGCTGACAATTAAATCAATGAAAACCAATTTCATGTTGATAAGTGGTAGAAGAAGAAGAAAAAAAAATCAATGGTAAAATGGAAATAGCTGGAAAGGGAATGCACAAGAGTTGATGTTGCCACTTTTGTCGGAATTAATATTGATAGACATTTAGCTTGGAATAATCATATTCGTTCAGTTAACAGTGGCGGATCCAGGCGGAGGTGCAGGGGATTGGAAAACCGCTCATTGCCCGTACATGTTAATCTCTGAAAATTTCGGCGGCGCCCCCCCCCCCCATCCTTATATCCTGTATCCGCCACTGGTTAATCAATATAATATCCGGAAGAAAGATGGTATTCTATTCCAAATGCGTCACTTTGTACCCAGACACACTCTGATTTTATTATATAAAGCATTTATACATAATACTTATGGAATAGAAGTTTTAGTTAGGGCATTCCCCGCAAGTGACGTCAGTTACCCGATATTGATTGTGACGCACCGACTTTATTTATCTCATTTATTTGCTGCATACATTCATAATAGGCGTTGTGCGCGTTCTTGTACTTTACAGTACACTATATTGTTCACCATTTTACAATCGTACATAGTGAAGTCATGACATGCAAAAAAAAGCCGTGTGCTGTGCGATGTGTTGTTCTAAAATGTACTTTTATCTGCAACGATGTTTTAAGTTCTACTGCAATTTTTAGAATATGATCAATGATTAATTTGCTTTCATGGATACATTTGTGTTCCGCTATACTCTTGTTGAATGTGTACAGTCGGATTTGGTGGTATATATAGGATATAACCGTGAAACTAGATTTATCTCATAATGTGGATATATGTTTGTTATGTACATCGTACAAAAAAAAAATAAATAAAAAAAATTAAAAAAAATAAAAAAATCTCCTCATCGATGTGTAGTTTATGTCAATTATAGTGGATTAATTTCTGCATGCATATGGCGGGCAAATGTAACCATCTCTTTGATGTGTGCTCTCTCATGGATTAGGCCTACTTGATATATAAATCTAATTTGTACACAGAATATAGTCGGTAAAGGTGTATACTCCTACCTTAAAAAAAACAAAACAAAACAAAAACACTGCTGCCTTTATCTTACATCAGTAATTCGAAAACAATGCACCATTTTGTTTCCATTTAATTTAATCATTTTGTTTTACTCAATCAGTAGGGCCTAGGCCTATAGTCTGTAAACACATACATTAACTTGACACATTATCCAAATCAAACCAAGTTTAGGGTGAAGACTAGATTAGAAACTTTTTGTCTGTGTAGCAAAGCAGCCGTAGCACGTACACGAGTAGTCCAGAATCGGACGATTTTTATCGTTTCAATAGTATCCTCACTGTTCGCGCCATCAGCGGGCAGTCGCGAACAGTGAGGATAAGTGAAACGATATAAATCGTCCGATTCTGGACTTGTCTAGTACACGAGTGAGCTTTAGACTCCAAATGCTGTATTTGCATAATGCATTATGAATATGCATTTGCAAATACCGTGCATACACATACATTTAATGTCCATTTTTAATTATTAGGTGGTCTGTCTGTGACAGATCACCTCTTAATTTTGTCAGAATTTTCTTTCTTTATTTTTATAGTCAATATTTTGTCCGCACGATATCTCAAAATCGGCCGAGTCAATTTTAATGAATTAATGTCACTTATGGATGTCACTCTGGAAACGTGCAGCGAACTTTTCAAGGTCATCAAGGTCACGTGACGTCATCCAGACGCCATTTTGTAAAATTACATTAACAATCATAACTTCATGACCAATGACTGAAAATGACCCTATTTACATGACATAAACTTCACATGACCCTTGACCTTAGCAATAACCACAAAAGTCACCTAAGGGTCATGACGTGGCGCGTACGCGTACGTCAAAATTTCAAAATGCCCTAAATCACCTAGTATCAAGTTTGCATACTTTCAGGCAATTTCCAGCATTTCATAATTTTGCGCGCGCGTCATTGCGCGTTTCACTATAACGCAGCCTTCAATCGCGCCATTTTTCATTATGCCATCTAATAGAGCATTAATTCTGAACATTTTGATACATTTTCAACTTGATACGACCGATAATAAGGAAACTATTTTTGCTCATTTTGCACGCAATCTCTATTACGAAGCACTTTTGGTTGAAACACTAAAACTGCAAGCCCTCCTGAAATGACCATTCCCTCCGTCATTTCTGCTTCATTTTTCTCTGAAATTTTGATTAGGTTGTAGGTAAGGAAATTCCTCTTAAACATATCATACGTTTTTTCAAATCAGACTCCGGTATCATGACTTATATAACTTGCCGTACTTGAAATGTTTTTGCCGTCTGGAATTGTTCGTTTTACGTGTAATCCTTCATAGGATTTTAGCTCAATCGGTAAGGCGTCTGACTCGTAATCAAAAGACCGTGGCGCGTGGGTCCGAGTCCGGTGTGTCTACATATTTTTTTTTTTTTTTTTTTTTCATGTGAATGTCTTCCTCGGTCGATTTCAACACAAACAATAGCCAATAATGTAATAAAAATAAATTTTACTTTTTATATTAGTCAAAATGCAATTTTTAGTAGTTTATGTTACACAACCCTATTGAGGATAACTATTGCTTTGTACTGAGCGCATTTATACACTCAGTGTATTCCTCTTTGTTTCATCTTTTCTATACGCATCTTTTAACGTATTTCTTTGATTCTATTATTCTATCATTGATCATATTATCAATGTAAATAAATATCAAATCAATATCAATTCAATATCAATACAACCCTATTTGCAAATTTGACATAATTTATATGAACGTGTACCTGAAGCTATACTGCAACAGCCCTATTTCTTGATCGGTTTTTGCCCAGTTTCGAGTATGTTGTAGCTGACAAATTCCCTATCGTTAATGTGCTTGATCAGACTGAAAAGACAGACCACCTAATTCGTCCCCATGACGATTAAAATCTAGTTATTTTTATGATTATTCATTATTATGATTATATATTTTGTTTGTGCAAAAACAAAATAAAAAAAAAACATCAAAAAAAAAAAAAAAAAAAAAAAAAAAGAGGTAAAATCGAGAAGAATTTTTGCACTGTAATTTGCCGTAGTGCTATTCGATGGCATATGCCTATAGCTATCATGGCTATAGGCTTACAAGTCACTGACTGCACAGTCACTGTGCATTTGTCAACTATATAATAAATATCATTACTTTCCCATAATCTAATCCATTATCATTCCCGAGAGTGCATGAGTACATGGATAGATAGAAGGTAAGCCTACAAATAAGATTTAATTTACACCCAAATCCCATCAAATCTGGAGAGAGAAGGTGTGGCACTGATGTGACATTAGGGGTTGGCAACGCACAGCGCACTGACGACGAGGACTGATTATGGTCGCCCATATTTCCACATGCATTATGCCTTGGTCACATATCGTCGTACTTGCACGTGCGTGCTGTCTACGTGCAAAAACGTGGGCAAAATTTGGAAAAATCGTACGTCACGTACGTGGTGAGTACCGACTCGGTACGAAATTTGGTGGGCGCAGACACGACGCAGAACTTTTAGTGCAGGAGGAACTTTCGCTGCGTGCGGGCTACGTTCGAGCTACGGATTTGCCGCACGTACACGCAAGCACGCGCTCGGTACTGCCAAAGCACGGCGCACTTTGCACGTGCGTGCTGCGCACGGGATAAGTGCGTGGCCCACGGTTACTTTGCTCTTGCCCATTTCAACTGTTGATTGAGCACGCAGAACTCGCGTGGATCGCACGGACTAAGCAAGTGCTCCGCACTTACAACGCGCGATGTGCGCACTGATTTCTACTGAGCCGACGTACGTTTCGTATTCAATATTAATGTATATATATAAAAAATATGCTAGTATGTATATAAAATATAATTATGATAATATGTGTGTATGTACATATTTGTATATATGTCTCAACATTACATAGAATCTCCTCACCTGTCAAAAAGTATTGCAGCATTGAATTTTTTTTATTTATTTATTTTTTTTATTTTTTATTTTATTAGTCTCTATGATATTACATGTCATTGATGGCCTGAATATTGTCGACTATTTTTGTATGCCCTGAAATAAGAAAATCTTTAAACATGAGAACAGTGGATGATTTGAACAAGTCATTTCTTAAAAAGAACAACTGCCCCCCCCCCCAATTAAAATTATGGGAGGTGGGCATTATCAATAAATGAAAACTTAAAACATGTTTCATACTTCTCCCCAAAAAATGTTTACAAAAGAGATCGCATATACGGCAGACAGCATTACCAACAGATGAAATTTAATTTTAACGTTGACAAAGACAAATTTAGTCCTGTATTGCAAATACTGTTTGATGCAACTTTATTCCACCAAATCATAGTCAATTTATTAACATAATTATGTTGTAGTTTACAACAACAATCTATTTTTTTTTTTTGGTAAAATTTTTATTATATTTTGCTGGATAATGACTAATGACTGCCTGTCATTTTGGCACGTATCATCCGAGTACCATCGCATAAAGATGTTCCCCCCTAGGTGACCTCCTTTTTTATTTGAATTTGATAATGATGACGATGATCCACAGCATCGTAAAAACAAAGTTAACTTATTTCCAATATTAATTTGCAAAAAGCGAAACATTTCAACAGCATTCGAATAAACGTAAACAAATATTCATTTTACGATTATTATTACTTTTTACTGATAAATTCCATCTCCAAAAGTTTCTTTCTTGTTTTTGTTTTTTTTTTCCCCTTGGGGGTAGCCTATTTAGTCAATAGATTTCGTGAACAAAATCATGATACAAGTTTTAAGTTTCTCCGGAAACTGTTTTGATGTTTCGCTTATACATTTTTGAAAATGAAAACTCGCCAAAATGTACCATGAAACTGTCAAAGTAAAAACAAACAAAAACAACAACACTCAAAGAAGATAAATTTGTTTCTAGCTTTGCTTAAATTGGGTCCTATATTGCAAAAACAGGTTTAATGCAATTTCATTAGGTTTTGCTGTATAATCAATCATTTTGATGCACATCTTCTATGGCAACGGCGTAAAAGAATCTTTCTTCTCTATAGAGAAGGTGTTCGTTTTTTACTATGCAATTTGAAAAAGATAAAACTTTCATTTCATAATATACCAAACAAAATGTATAAATTGTTTGTAAAAAGAAAAAAAGCATGTATATCAGCTATGATGCAATACTTGTGATGGTATAGGTTTATATCAGTTTATGATGTATACTGATTATGATATCATAATATGATAATATAATAAATTAATCTAAATGAATAAATATAAATAAATAAAAATATATATACATTATCCACCACAAATATCGAGATCAAAAACTTACGTTCATCGCACTTGCACGCACTTACAACATGCGCGTGAGTACTGACACCGTACGTGATGTGCACTTGTAAGCACGGCCTCCGTACGATAACGACTCAAACGCACGGAGATCGTACGTTACAAGCACGTACAGCTCACTTACAACGTGCACAACGTACGATCCACACAGCCGCCCATTACCATACATGGTGTACCGGCCACGTACTTACACCTTGCGCAGTCCGTGCGTTGACGTACTCACGCCGTGCGCTTGCCACTTCCCTCCACGTTTTCAGAAAAACGTAGCGACCGTAGCCTCCTCCAACAAACGTACGGCCAAAAAAAACGTACGGCGGCTTGTGACCAAGGCATAAGATGACTATCGCAATGACTTCTGTAGTAACGATAGTAAAATCACTTGTACAGTCTCATTTGCTGAGCACACGAATTTTGACTAAACACACACACACACACAAACACCTCAAGATGAATATTTTGATAAAATACCATCGTAACCCTTTTTTTGGTCTATAGTAAGTGGCATTTTCAGTACAAATTTGTTTTTAAGTAGCTATAGCTATAGGCCCTATCTACACTGTAAAAAAAAAAAGAAGGTAACTCGCAAAAAAATGAGTAAACTAATGCTTTACTCCCAACGGAGTAAATTTTGTTTACGCTTAACAGAGCTAGTAAAAAGATAACGCGCAAGAAAATGAGTAAACATAATTATGCTTTAGTCCCAACGGAGTAAATTTTGTTTACTCTTAACAGAGTAAAAATGTAACTCGCAAGAAAATGAGTAAACTAATGCTTTACTCCCAACGGAGTAAATTTTGTTTACGCTTAACAGAGCTATATAGTAAAAAGGTAACTCGCAAGAAAATGAGTAAATTAATTGTTTACTCCTTTCGAAGCTAGGAATGATACATAGATGACTAAAAGTTACTCTTTTCTGAGTAACATTTGGCTCTACTGCATGAGTAATATTTTTTACTCAATTTCACGCGAGCATATGAAGTAATTTCCGGCCTCTGCGAGGCAGAGCTCGCTCTGTCGTCTAATGCGTGTAAAATAATGCGCAGAGCTATAAAGAAATGTCCCTGTATTAAAAACTAACCCCGATTACAACCCATCCCGGGTTTAATTCATATATTTAAATATTTTTCTCTCCATAATATTATTTTCGAGGTAATCTGTTGACTGGAAAATAACGCCTTCTCCGCGTTTGTATAATGGAGGACTATCAGTCAAATTTGTAAATTCTGTATTGAGAGTGTCGAGTTCACCGGAAAATTCGCCCTTCTGAGCCGGGTGGGCTGCACTTCATCACCTCACTGCTCTGAATTATGACAGGTTAATGGGCCATCCCGGGCTGAAAGTCAGACAGTATATACTGCTGATTCGGAAAAAAAAGCAAACCAAAATTTGATTGGATGTTGGGAAACTTACGCCTTTCTTATCGTCGAGCGCTTTGTCTGTACACTCGACTGCACTCGTACGTTCGGTGCGAGAGTGGAAGGACGTATGGAAGAGCCGTATACGGGTCATATTACTTGATATGTTACCTTTTTGCTCAGTATTGGGTAAGATTTTACTCATTTTTTTTACAGTGTATCTTTTGGAAGAAGATTTCAAAACACACGAGGAAAACGTAAAGTTTGGTAAGATCTATCTGTGATGCACCTGTGGTCTGCATGCGGAAAATAACGTCACAAATAAAATCCAAATTAAAATTGGTCCTTTCAGGTAGGCCTATACAGTTATGTAAAATTTTGTGATATTTATTGCCTTTTGTATGTTGTCTTTAAGCCTTATCTCTTACTTTTTATGGACTTTTGCTGAGAAGAAAAGTGGAAAAGGGCTGAAACCCCCCGCCCCCCGCTGCTCCGCGGCCCCTAGTAATGAATTTAGACATAAAGATGTGAATAGTTAGGAACACACCTTGTACTTTTTCCTTTAAAATATCACAAAAAGTTCTATGGTGTTCGGCGAAACGTTTCTTATGAAATTGAAGTGGACACCAAAATTAACCACCGTCATGTCACCGTATGGTTTATGATAGCATTTTGAACACTTTTTTTTTTTTTGTAAGTAAAATGTGGGCATCTTTTGGACGAAGATGATTCAATACACTACATGCACTAAGAAAATGTATATATATATTATGGACTTGGGTTAATTTCTGCGTATCATGTCACATTTTTTATGTTAAAAAATAAGGTATTTTCAAGTTTTTATTTATAACAGATATTTTATTTTTTATTTTGTTATTTTTATTTTTTGTATTTCTAAACGGTAAGATTGTAAGATTTCCTGCAAAAAAAAAAAATAAAAGTAAAATTATACTCCGAGAGACAACAGATAAATGTCATCATTTCACGTTTCTGGGCCAAAACTATCCAATGCTGCTAGAACACACATTTTGCATCTTTTTTTTGAAAAAAAAAAAAATATTGTTTTTAAATATAGTATACTTAGTAATAATAGAATAGAAATTAGCGTATTCCACTTACATTTACAGCAGATGAATGGAAACAAGAAAAATAAATGTTCACTCCTTTTGCAGCACCTTCCTTTGCAATGAAATATATATAAAATGAAAATGGAACGGAAAACAGAAAGTAACATCGTGGGTACACTTTTCGAAAATTCTGCGCAATTTAGTTCTTCTTCTGAAGTTCTAGTAGCAGCATTGGATAGTTTTGGCCCAGAAACGTGAAATGTATGTGAGTAGTCTACCCTAGTCAAACCTTTTTCTTTAACTGTAGTTACATGTATGTAGGATGATATTTTGTTGGCATATTTCTGGTTGGTTAGTTATTTAAGTGCTACACAGTTTGATAATCGATCCCGGTGAATTCCATTATAATGATCACAAGTCATTATATTTATCTTTGATTCCAATCATTCATCAGACTCACAAAGATTCGACCAGAAATATATAAAACAATCTCCATGATAAAACTGATGGCTTGTTTTTGTTATTTACTCATTGACGGGAAGCTAAAATTCATTTTAGGAAAAGATTTAGACCTTCCATATCACTGAGTGGTATATAGGCAGCCTAAAATTATATATAATTTATGAAATATTATATTTGGAGGCAGAGGCGGCGGAACGAATTTGAAAGTGGGGGGTCACGATGGAAAAGGGGCACTTTATCTGAAAAAGGGGCACTTGAGACCAGAGGCTTAAAGAGAAAATTATTCAGATAAGTAGGGGTGCGCAAATAAATTTGCCTTTAAATTTGTGCTTTTAAAAATTGTAATGGCTTTGTATTTTATTCATGATAAACAAACGGAATGCGAGCGCGAAGCGCGAGCCGAAAAAATTGAGATAATTGCTCATTATAAATATAGACCCTATATAGTATCCGCGAGCGCGAAGCGCGAGCTTAAATTCGTTAGCTGAAAATTTGAGTTAATTTATTGTGCATTATATAACTTAATATCTGCAAGCGCGAAGCACAAGCTGAAAATTTTGAGCTCAAAATTGGAATTAATTGTGCATCATAGGCCCGAGACCCTATTAAGTATCCGCGAGCGCGAAGCGCGAGTTGAAAATTATGAGCTTTACATTTGAGTTAATTGTGCATTATAGACCCTATTAAGTATCCGCGAGCGCGAAGCGCGAGCCGAAAATTTGGGTTTTAAAAGACATGTGGTGTAACAAGGGGCACTTTTTTGTACTAAAGTGCCCCTTTTTAGTAATAAAAGTGCCCCTTTTTAATATAAAAATGACATTTTATTAGCTAAGAAAAGGGGCACTTTTAGGATGGATGAAAAAGTGGGGGGTCACAGTGCCCCCCCTGCCCCCCTGGTTCCGCCGCCTCTGTTTGGAGGGTGACCTCAATCTTCGTTGCCAACTTATGTTACCTCTATACTTTACATTAAAATACACTAAAATGGGTCTGATATTGCGAATACAGTGACTATGACAGACATGATGAACTTTGGACTGATGAGTGACGTTCATTGATGATTGTTCATTATGTACTGACATGCATATTCATCAGATGTACAAATGCATGGATTTCATTGGAGGGTGCGTCATTCTTAATGATGATTATTCATCATGTACTTAGTATGCATATTCATCAGATTTACAAATATGCATGGATTTCATTGGAGGGTGCATCATTCTAAATGATGATTATTCATCATGTTGAGCCAATGCCAATGTGCATGCGCATAATTATGTTCCTGATTGGATGGAAGATACGTGAATATTCATCATGTAGGCGCCTATTATGCTACTAGTTTACACTCTACCTTCTTTCACATTTTTCAAACAGACCACGAAGTATTTTGCACTCTCATAAAATTAAGGGTCAAAATGATCCCATTCTGGGTCAGGTGGGTCCTGCCAATATACCCCATTTCGGGTAAAAAATTATTGCCACATCTCGCACCCCTATGTAGTCTACGGCAATGCGCTGGAGCTTGAGTATATTAATTTTAATATTGGCTTGTCAATATAGATGCATAAATCATGCAAAACCGATTATGTACGACCGATTGTAACCCTTTCGTACACGGTATGCCCAATAAAATACCAATAATTTGGTCTTTTAAGCTATTGTATTGAGGCATGCTCAGTTTGAATAAGATTTTTATTGTAATTACAGTGGAAACGAAACGAAAAACCCTCCGGTGGTATCTCACTTCGCGGAGACGTCTCCGCGAAGTGAGATACCACCCTTAGTGA
Organism: Paracentrotus lividus; assembly: GCA_940671915.1. Classification (NCBI taxonomy): domain Eukaryota; kingdom Metazoa; phylum Echinodermata; class Echinoidea; order Camarodonta; family Echinidae; genus Paracentrotus; species Paracentrotus lividus. The sequence continues at coordinate 398,043 of CALNVZ010000674.1, read as the reverse complement.
ACACGAAAATGACCATCATTATTCTGTTTCTTAGCATGATAGTATCTCCCTATCTCACTGGCACCAGCCTCCCTCCCCCTAGGACCTCCCTTCAGCACGTTGCACTGCCCCTTCCATTAAAAAAACATCAGAAATACGGCAGAACAAGTTCAAAATACATGCTTAGCGTGCGTTGCTGTGGCACACCCCAAATTTAGCCGATTTTTCCATCGTGACGATTAATTTACTATACATGAATATGTAAATATTTAGAAAAAAAAATCTGATATATTTTTATTCCAATCATCGTCGTGGTTAAGGAGCTCTTTTAGACGACATAGTTTCATTGATTTTCAAGGTTCAACCTAATCTATGATGTGCGCCCATAGCGGTTGTTACACAAAATCACAGTTAATGAATATCAAAAGTATACTCTTAGTTACCCCAGTTATTTGAGTAAAAAAATAATGATAACAAAATATTGGCAAAAGATTCCAACTGATAGTCAGAAAATTTGTTGTTTTCCAACTGAAAATGAATTCTTTTCAGGTACTATACACAACATTCTGTTGTCCTTTTTTATTTAAAAAAAAAATTAATATTTTTAACAGTATTTTGATAGTGTACCGTAAATGTTAATTTAAATAGATATCCTTTATACAATATTTCTGGTGTCTGGCCAATGATATCTTTAATAATAATTATATTTAAGAATAATTATTGAAAAAATATATATATATATATCCAATAGAACTACCTCTAATACACAGGTTATTTTGTACAATACTGAATTGAAATAATCACTAGTATATTATAGCAAAAATATAAAATAAGGCGTATTTTACTTACAGTTCATGTACAATTAAAAGATGCCAAGAAAAATCAACTTCGTCTGCGTGAAATAGGGCAAAATGAAAATAACGTGCTACATCAGAACTGGCTACTGCTATTGGAATCATGAATTATATGGAACGAGTCTTGAGTCTTGACGATTCACTGTAACTTGTAGTCTATTTTTTCATACCCTATTTTCCCCTCATTTGTATAGGATAACATTTCCATGATTTCTTTAACGTATTATGAGATGGTTAGTTAATCCTGCTATACAGTTTGATGATCGATCCTCATGGATGTAGGTTTATAGTATGAGCATATACATCGACTTTCCTGTTTGATATAAACACTTTGACGTTATTTGAAAACAGATCAGAGAGTGTGATCAAAATGATCCCGTCCCGGGTCAATAATAATTACTACCATACAACTCGTATAGACTACTACTTGAATATATTATTTATTCCATACCAAACCAGGCTGTCACTTGAGTTTGTATGAAAGTGGATGGGCTGAGCTAAAGGGGGGGGGGGGGGGGGCTTATCATGCTAAAAAAATCACAAATCTATAATAACTTTGGTGCTGTTGTTGTTGTTTTTTTTGTACACTTTTGTTGAAAAAAAAAGTGGGAAGGGGTTCAGGAGGTTGAAGCTCCCCCCCCCCCCAGCCCGAGCGGCTTTGCTGCCCCTAATAATGAATTTTGACCATAGATTTAGACATGAAGTTGTTCAAACACAAATAGTTCTATAATGTTCGGCGAAACGTTTTTTTTTCGCATGAAATTGCAGTGGACACTAAAATTAACCACCGTCACGCGTGGTGTATGATAGCATTTTGAAGAAGGCATCTTTTGGGAGAGGAATTATTCAAAATACTAAGAAAATGTAAAGCATATTTATGTCACGATTTTGATGTCAATTTTGTTTCGACTTTCGACTTACGTCTAAGATTTTCTGAAAAAAAAAACCCTACTTCGAGAGACAATGGATAAACAGCAGCATTTTATGTTTCTGGGCCAAGATTAGCCAGTGCTGGTCGAACACATTATTATTTGCATTATTTATAAATAAAAAATATTGCTTTGAAATATATTATTAATACTAATAATAAAATAGAAAATAGCGAACAGCAGATGACCAAGAAAAATAAATGATCACTCCGTTTTCAGCAACTTCCTTTGCAATAAAATATATTGAAATGAAAATTGATCTCTTAGTATGTTCATGTACACGTACGTTTCTCGCCTATTGGTTGTGTGTTCTCCTGGCGTAGGGCGCCATGTTGGTTTAAGGTGCGCGCGCACGCTAGTTTTCGTGTGCAACGCGAGCGGTCGGTAATTTGTTGTAATGTTTTTCTCAAGCAGTAGAAACGAGTTGGACAGCAACATTTAAAAAAAAAAACACCGAAATACATCAAAAGTGGCAAAATGGTACATATGCACCTTGAATTTGGAGATTGGTGTATCAAATAAACTAATTCCACAAAAAATTGGGAATTATTTCGCTCAGTTATTTATGCATCTTGGAAGCCTACAACTCTTCAGAGTGCTATTCAGTAGTCTTATCGATCGAACCGTGCGTGCTGTATGCATTACGCACTTTGCATTGTGAATCTACTGGAAAGAAGATAAAGCGGAACTTCTGCCAAAATGACTGTTTTTCTTTACAAAATAACGCGTCTTATATTTGGTTTTGATGACTTTGCCTGACAGTGTTAGATAGAAAAATGTCTGCCCTTCTATGTTATATTTTACTACAAGTCATGAAAATGACAGAGTTAGATGCAAGGAGTAATGAAAGCACAAAACATGACAAATTTCTATAATACTGTCAGTGTACAAAAAATCGCTCCGCCACAGGGTAACAATCGCATTTCACAGGCCCGCGCTCAAAGGGTTAAATACGCACAACTCTATGGCACATACACCGTCAATAATCGTGACGTCACGCGCTGTATTCTCTTATATCAGACCGATACGTAACATAAGTATTATGTTGATTGAGGCCTCGTATTTGAAGTCACCTTCTGTTAAATTATATATATTGGGGTTGCTTATACCTAGGCCCGTAACTATATAGCGTACGAACATTAAATTGGTCATCGGTTTTATTTTTGATCGAAGTAATAACGTCTGATGATTGGAATGAAAGATACATACAATATAATACATTACATGTTTTAATTGTAATCAGCATAATCCAATCAATCAGGATCGATTAGCAAATAATTGTGTAGCACGTAAATAACTAATCAACCAACAATGTGCCAACTTTTTTTTTTATATATAATTATATACTTTATATAGGATGATACTATGTATATTAAAAAAAAGTTTTCTAGGGTAGACTATTCACCTACATTGGTAAACAATTTTATAGTGAATTCTGTTACTCCCCTGTCATGTTTCTTACTACACACGTACGTTCCTCCTGGATCTTGGCGTGCGCAGCCATATTGTGCAGTGGTCACATGTTTGGATTTCCATGGTCACATCACGTCTTAAGTGAAACGTTCACTCTCCACGCCATACACAATAGAAAGTCGTAGATAGATGCATGTTGTGTTGTGACCATCGCGGTCTATTGTCATCTTGTGCGACGAAGGGTTCGTTCATTATGTTCGTGTTTTTTTTCATGCAACAAATGAACCGAAGACAAAATAGTAAAAAAATCCACAGAAATAACACAAAAAGCGACAACGTTGTGAATATACACCCTCTATTTTGGATATTGGTGTTTGAAATATACCAATCAAACACACAATCTGGCGTTTCTATGGTCACTTTTAAGAGTGCTCAAAATGACGATTTATTTTTTTTACTAAACCAAATATAGAAATTATATGTGCTTTATAAAATCATAATTTTTAATATCTCTTCCCTTTTTGATATTTTGAAAACAATATGAAATTTAATTAGAAGTTAACTGAACCGATACCGTTGTTGGTTTAAGGAGGATAGTTTTTTTACTTGGGGACGCCCCTTTGAAATCAGGTAAAATCTTCTCTTTTTTACAAAAAAAACCCATAGATTCGTAACGAGTACATTTCTCATTTATGTCAATCGTTTATTTATGATTTTAATGTTGATATCAATCATCGACATTAAAATTTGGAGTGTGGAAATACAATGTATGTCTATGTTTCGTTGGGTTAATGCTGCAGTAAACAGGAAAAATTAATTAATATTGTATTGAAACTCGCAGAAAATAAATGTCAGCATGCGTTAAGAGGCTATATCGCCGCGACTATCGGCCAAGTTTTCCAGTCCCATTCCGGTGTTTGGTAATATTTCACGTGGGTTTCACAAGTGATATTCCAGGATGTGTCTCCAAGTAAAAAAAAAACTATCCTCCTTAAACCAACAACGTATCGGTTCAGGTAACTTCTAATTAACATTTCATATTTTTTTCAAAATATCAAAAAGGGAAGAGATATTGAAAAACTATGATTTATAACCCCAAGTTTCGTCGTTTGATTC